>CM038678.1:628563683-629083999 GCA_021605205.1 Aegilops longissima
TGGAGAAGAAATTCGAGGGTTAGAGCTTCATCATATACCCCGATTGAAAAATCAAGCTGCGATGATTTGGCGAAGATAGGGTCCAAGAGAAGCCATTCCCAGTGATGTATTTTTGGAACACATCCATGCTCCATCGCTGTAGGAGGATCCTTTCACGAAGAAGCCCGCAGCAAAAGAGTGCCAATGATCCGATGAAGTTGAGGTCCCAACCGTGGTCGACCTGATTATGGAAGTTGTGGTCATCACTCCCGATCGACAAAGTGCCGTTACATCGCATATATCCTAAGGAAAGAGCTCCCAGAGAATGAAGAAGAGGCTCGGCAGATCGTCCGTCGATCCAAGGCCTTTACAGTGATCAAGGGACAATTGTACAGAGAAAGCGCGACTGGAGTCGGCCAAAAGTGTATCACGCCCGAAGAAGGTCAGATAATTCTTGAGGATATCCACTCGGGGACCTGTGGCCATCATGCGTCCTCTTGGACCATTGTGGCTAAAGCATACCGAGCGGGATTTTAATGGCCGAAAGCAAATGAAATGGCAGAAGAAATAGTCGACAAGTGTGAAGGATGTCAGTTCTATTCCAACATGTCGCACAAGCCAGCCTCAGCCTTGAAGACCATTCCACTCGTTTGGCCCTTCGCTGTTTGGGGATTGGACATGATTGGACCGTTGAGAACTGGCAGAAGCGGTTTCACTCATTTGCTAGTAGCGATCGACAAGTTCACCAAGTGGATCAAGCCAAGCCCATCAAGAACCTCGATGCATGCACCGTTATCGGTTTCATCGAGAGAGTTGATATTCGAGATATGGAGTTCCGCATAGCATCATCACCGACAATGGGTCCAACCCGATAATGACAAGTTCAAAGCCTTCGCGCCTCTCAAGGCACAGCGGGTCGACTATGCTTGATGGCTCATCCTCGGTCGAATGGACAAGCGAGCGCAAGCGGCCTCATTCTCAAAGGGCTGAAACCACGGCTGATGCGTGATCTCAAGCACGCAGCAGGAGCTTGGGTCAACGAACTTCCATCAGTTCTCTGGGGATTGAGGACCACTCCTAATCGGTCGACTGGGAGAACTCCATTCTTCCTGTTCTATGGAGCTGAGGCAGTTCTGCCGAGTGACCTGCTTCACAATGCCCTCAAGTCGAGCTATATTCTGAAGAAGAAGAGGAACAAGCCCGGCAAGATGCAGTCAACCTCTTGGAAGAGGAGAGAGAGATGGCATTGATCCGCTCGACTATCTATCAGCAAGACTTGTGTCGATTCCATGCCAGAAATGTGAAGAGTCGAGCCTTCCAAGAGGGAGATTTGGTCCTCCGAGTGGATCAACAGAAACCACACAAGCTTGCTCCCACTTGGGAAGGTCCTTCATCGTCACGAGAGTCCTCCACAGCAGAGCATATCATCTCTACAACGTTGATCGCCGGATCAGCGAGCCTCGAGCTTGGAACAGCGGAGCTGCTCCGCCTTTTACACTTAAAAACTCACTCGGTTGAGATGTAATAAAAGTACTTTTGTAGTTTGTTCATCCAAGACAAGAATGTTATAATTTTCCTAGTGATTGTTATTACTTTTTGTTGAAATTTCCCCCAGTGGGTGGCTTAGCTGCGAATCCGATTCGCCTAAGTTTGTAAAAAAAATCATTTCCGAGTGCGAGCCAGTCTCTCACTCGGGGGCTTAGCTGTGAATCCGCTTCGCCTAAGTATTCAAAATCCTGCCGAGTGGCGAGCCAGCCTCCCACTCGGAGGCTTAGATGCAGTCCAAGTACTCGCCTAAGTATTCAAAATCCTACCGAGTGGCGAGCCAGCCTCCCACTCGGAGGCTTAGCTGCAGTCCAAGTACTCGCCTAAGTATTCAAAATCCTACCGAGTGGCGAGCCAGCCTCCCACTCGGAGGCTTAGCTGCAGTACAAGTACTCACCTAAGTATTCAAAATCCTACCGAGTGACGAGCCAGTCTCTCACTCGGGGGCTTAGCTGCGAATCCGCTTCGCCTAAGTATTCAAAATCCTACCGAGTGGCGAGCCAGCCTCCCACTCGGAGGCTTAGCTGCAGTCCAAGTACTCGCCTAAGTATTCAAATCCTGCCGAGTGGTGAGCCAGCCTCCCACTCGAGGGCTTACAACAGCCCAAGGATTCGCCTTAGCATCCAAAATAATAAAAATCCTACCGAGTGGAGAGCAAACCTCCCACTCGGGGGCTTAGTTGCAGCCCAGTGCTCGCCTAAGTAATAAAAATCCTACCGAGTGGAGAGCAAACCTCCCACTCGGGGCTTAGCTGCAGCCCGTGCTCGCCTAAGTAATAAAATCCTATCGAGTGGAAGCAAACCTCCCACTGGGGCTTAGCTGCAGCCAGTGCTCGCCTAAGGAATAAAAATCCTACAGTGGAGAGCAAACCTCCCACTCGGGGGCTTAAGCTGCAGCCGGTGCTGCGCCTAAGTAATAGAAATCCTACCGAGTGGCGAGCAAACCTCCCACTCGGGGGCTTAGCTGCATCCTAGTGCTCGCCTAAGTAATAGAAATCCTACCGAGTGGCGAGCAGACCTCCCACTCGGGGGCTTAGCTGCAGCCTAGTGCTCGCCTAAGTAATAAAAATCCTACTGAGCGGAGAGCAAACCTCCCACTCGGGGGCTTAGCTGCAACCCGGTGCTCGCCTAAGCAAGGAATCCATCCCAATCCGCAAGGACGACGAGGTGCAGGTCGACTGCTACCTCCTCCTTCGGAGCTTCGCCACAAGTACAACGTGCGGTCCATCCCAATCCGCAAGGACGACGTGGTGCAGGTAGACTGCTACCTCCTCCTTCGGAGCTTCGCCACAAGTACAACATGCGGTTCGTCCAAATCCGTAAGGGCGACAAGGTCGATCATGATCGTGTTCCATCTCTACTGCAGGATAGATGAATCATAAGTCATTTGGAATTACAGCGGAATATCTTCGAATGAGGAATAAATTTCTCTCAAAAGGCAAACAAAGCATGTTAAAGGAAAAATCAAGTTCGGATAAACGTCCTACAGATCTAAAGGTGCTCGGCGTTAAGCACGTTAGAGTTATCGATTCTGAAACCACTCGGCATCGAGGCAAATTTAAAGCGGGACTTAGAAGTTTTTACTCGTCCGCGGAGGACTGGAAGGTGCAACAAACTGGTCGAGGTCGATTCCGTCGGCAATCTGGGTAGCAGCAGCGATGAAAGTCTCCATGAAAGATCTGAAGTCGTGCTTCCTAGTATTGGCAACCTTGAAGACACCAGCTTGTCCTCTTGCGCTTCTTTGCGGTGGACACGGACCGAGATAGAGCAACATCAGCACCACACACGGCGAGAAGATTTTTCCATTCTTGCACTCGACTTGGAATCTCATTCAGTCGAGTCATCGAGATTCAAGATCATTCGAAGAGTGCATTACGGCGGAGAGTCGAGTCGATCCAGCGACCTTTGCAACTTCGATCGAGCAAGATAATCCACCAAGCTAGCAACACGAGACTCCAGTCGGAGCACATTCATAGCAGCTTCGTCCTTCAGAGGAGAGTTGATGGGGTCGAAGCTTGTTTCCACTCGACTGGTTTCTTCTTCAAATTTTTGGCAGAATTCTGAAACACAACTCAGACTCAAAATAAAGATGATGTGATGAGCCGGTGAGAGCAAGACAGTCGGATAAAAGAGATTACCTTCAAGCATGAGAAACAGCTTCTTGGCGAGCCCTCCAAGATAAATCTCCAGGTCGTTTAAGCTTCCCGCGGTTAGCCAACCTTGTCGAGACAAACATTCTTGTCGTTCTTGATCGACTAACTTCCTTGTTAGCAGCGTCAAGAGGCTTTCAGCTTGGCATTTTCATCTTGAGTTTGTCGACCGAGGCAAGCTTCTCTTCAACGAGCTTTGTTTTCTCCAAAGCCGCCTATACATTGCCTCTGCAAGGTCAAGGTCCTTCTTCTTCAAAGTCTCTTCCAGTTTATCTCAAGAAGCAACAATGAGAACAGAGTTGAGAATGAGCAGAAAAAACAAAGGCGTCGTCAAAAATTCTCACCAGCCATACCTTTTGCTTCATCCTTTGCCTTACGCAAATTCTCACGAGCAAGCTTCAAATCAAGGTTGACCTGGATCTGCTTTTTCTCTAACTTCGGTATAGCGAGCCACAAGCTCGCAAGATTTCTACAAAGAGTCCACCAACGAAAGACATCAAAGATGATCACTTCCGGTGACTAAGGAAAAATAGTAGCATTTCTAAGACTACGGTCGAATCAAAACATTGACGGTGGTCTCGAAACTCCACCCAGCAGGTGCACTCAGCGTGCCCCAACTGGTTTACCAATTTGGTTCGACCAATCGACCAAAAGAGGCAAAAAGGTTATGATTCTAAAAACATGGCTAATTGTCACGTCACCGCGATAAAAAAACAGTTCTTTAGACTATAGTCATTGCCGCGATCGACCATAGTCTCGAGGACTACACCGATGGGTGCACTTAGCGTGCCCCCACGGTTTCTGATTCCATTCGACTTGGTCTGTCCAGGTCGAGTGAAGAAGATCACATCATAAAGACTATAGCGGTCGCACGCGATGACCATAGTCTCGGGACTACACCGGTGGGTGCACTCAGCGTGCCCCACAAAAGTTCAATCGACACACACACCCGGTGGGTGTACGAGATATAAATCTCGAAGAAAGCAGTTTCAGATAGCATATCCTAACAAAGCAAGCGACGACTGACTTACTTGGACATTGCTCTGGAGAGCTGAACTGGCATCATAGGCCGCCTGACTAGCCTCTCGAGCCGCTTTCACCTGCTCCATCATGATCCCTGCCTGGCGTATGGCCTCCTTAGCAGCACTTACTTGGTCTTCCGGGACGTGGTGGGTAGCAAAGAGAGATGGTGGATCAGCAGTCGACAAAGTGGGTTGGGCACTTGTCAGTGGTACAGCGAAAGACACAGAAGTCCGAGTGGGGTTGCCTCCCTCGGAAGTCAGCGTCTCAGGAATCGCCGTGACTTGAGCAGCCTTGCCAGCAAGCGCTTGCTTGTTCTTCCTCTTCCTCAATGGCGCTTCCTCGTCATCATCGGGGAGATCAATGACGTGAGGTGGAACTACAAGAAAGATTCATAAGTAAACATGGAAGTCCAATCGACTAAAAGCTCCAGTCGACTAAAAGCGAAACCTCAAAGATCTTACCAAGGTTGGAGGTGACCGCATCCTCCATTTCCTGATCTTCCTGCTTGGCTGAAGTCTCGGATGAGCGGCGTTGTAGATTTCAAGAATCGGCTGATCAGTTATCAAGTCGACCAAAAGTTCACTCATGTTGAATAAGGAAATACAAGGTTCTGTTGGCTACCCGGAGATGGTGGGGATGACCATTCGCATCTTGGGCAGGGCCTTCGCCGGCTTTGACGATGTCGCTCGAGGTTGCTTTGGCGGTTTCTCAGTCGGCGCGGGAGAAGTTGTCCTAGGTCGCTTCATCGACTGACCGGTGGGCACAATAGCTTTACCGCGCCCGGCCGCTGGTCGTCGCCAACTTGGACCTTCCCTCCGAGCAAGGAGGATCGACGTCTTCCTCCTCTTCCTCCTCCTCCTCCTCCTCATCAGAGCCATCATCCTCCTCATCCTCCTCGCCGTTGGACTCCCATTCCTCCGGACTCTCACCTCCACTTCCTTCTTCTTCTTCGACTGTTTCCTGCGCCCCGTTGGGCATCGAGTACATCTCAGTGGTGACCTAGAAGACAACAAAACAAGGTGAAATTCAGTCGACGAATTGGCATAAAAACAGAATGAATGCAGCAGAAGCACATTTGGAGATAAGCGGTTATACCTTATGCAGTTGGTAACTCTGGTCGAGTGATGGAATCCTCCTAGCTCGCGAGGTTGTCCTTGTTTCTGTGATGGCAGTCATCCACTTCTCCAGTGTGGCGCCATCGACCTCCTCTGGATGGACCCGAGTGGTATCATCCGTACTGCAGTACATCCACATCGGATGTCCTCGGTATTGGAGTGGCTGAATCGCCGTCGGAGAAAACCTCCGGAGATCCATGCGGTCACCCCATCGCGAATAAGCTGGACTACACGCTCCATCAGCAGCTTTACTTGGGCCTTCTCCTCAGGTAACACCTTGAGAGAAGATGAAGCATTCACTCGACTCATGGAGAAAGGAGGGAGCCCAGTCGACTGCCCCGTCGGCTGGTCTTGGCAGTAAAACCAAGTCGACTGCCACCCTCTAACCGAGTCGGGGAGAGTCATAGCTGGAAAGGCGCTCTTCCCCCTCATCTGGACCCCGAGTCCCCCACACATCTGGATTACTTGGGTCCTCTCGTCATTCGGGCTCATTTTCTTCACCGTCTGAGGCGACGGTGAATATGTGCTGAATAGACCCCAGTCTGATTGACAACCCAAGAAATTCTCGAGAAATGAAAAGCGAAAGCAGCAAGATACACAATGGAGTTTGGGTGAAATGGTGGAGTTGCGCTCCAAAAAGTTCAAAAACCCGGAAAAAATGATTTGGCGGCGAGAAAACCCCCTATCTCGTGGGTGGCGGGAGGACGCACTCACCCTCTTCAGGGCTGCGGTTGCCACTCCGTGCGGAAGCCTCGCCGACCCATGGGGATCAGTCGCCGTTGGCTAGATCGGTGAGATCTTTCTCGGTGATGGTCGGCGGATCCGGTCTCCTTGACCCAGCCTGCGGCAGCTTGGACCCATGAAGAGCCGCCCGACCGGCGCTCTCCCTAGCCTTCGCCGCCGCCTTCTTCACCAGTTCGGGTGGCGAGTCTTGTCCTTCACCATAGTCGCCGGCGAGAGGTACCGAGCCAAGCGCCGGATGGACGAAGCTTGGCCGAAAGGTTTGGGGCGGAGAGAGGGAAGACCGAGGTCGCTTGTTCAAAATGCCCCGACCAGCGCTTTATATGGGGGCGCCCGAGTGGCTGACCGTAGGCCCAAGCAATCCGTCGCAATCCTCAAGAGCGGCGCGCGCGATCGTGGCGAAAAAAGGCGGCGCGAAGATTGAGGCGTCGTCGTCTTATCCCATCCGAGTGCCGCGGTTTTCTCCGCTTCGCGCGCTTCCCAAAATTCGGATCCCGCGAAATCCGCTAACCGTAGAGCAACTCGTCAGACAACAGATTTCCTCCGATCCGTCGCTCGAAAATCCTCAGGTTCACAAAGTTCACTCGACAAACGTGAAGAATGGATCAAGGCGACTGAACGAGAAGTTGATGCCATCACTAAAAGGTCGTTGATCCAGAGTAAGACGCACTCACAACACGAAGAACAGGTCGGAAAGATTATCAACTCCTTCCTCACTCAAACCTCGATCCATTCGAGGGCTAATGATGAAGTCATATACCTGGGGTAGGGTCATAGACCTGCCCAAAGGTACCCTCCACAAGGAGACTCGCAAGAGAAGCAACCTTCCAGTCGACCTGGTAGGTTTCCACTCGACAGATTCAAAGACACTCGACTACGAAGACCCACTCGACCACCAGGAGTCCAAGAGCCACTGGTACCCAAGCGGTGCAGTAGTTAAATAGTCTTTATGACCTTAATGACACTTTATGTAAGGCGTTACGATGGCCTAGCTAGCTAACGCACCTTAAACCCTCTACTACGTGGGCTGGCTGGGGTCTGGCGCACTCTATATAAGCCACACCCCTCCACGGTAGAAGGGTTCACACCCTATAACACATACGCATATAATCCGATCGACCGCCTCCGGGCTCGAGGGCGTGGGGCTATTACTTCCTCCGAGAAGGGCCTGAACTCGTAAATCCCTTGCGTATACAACTACTCCATAGCTAGGATCTTGCCTCTCCATACCTACCCCCATTCTCTTGTCGGACTTAGAACCACGACAGCTGCTTTAAAAAGCGACGCCAGAGAGCTAAAAGTCGAATAGGCTGCTCACGCCGGTTAAGAAAGAAATGGCCGAGATGGCCGTGAAATTGAAGAATGCTACTTGACCGTTATGAGCTTCTTGAAAAGAAGGTCGAAAGCGAAACAAGAGGACCTGAAAAAGGCCGCCACGAGGCCAAGGATATTCGCTCTGCAATGAGAGCTATGAAGGAGGAGCTCGTCGGGGCCGAGATATTGCGGCTGGGAAGCCCTTTCTATTGCGGAGGAAATTCACGGATCCTAAATACGCTCAATTGGACCGCTATGGGGTGCGGAGGATGCTTATCTGGACTTGGCGGCGAGTGCATGACGCGCGACGAACACTTCCAAGGTCAAAAGGATCACGGAATGGAAGAGCTGTTTTGGTCGCAGTTCCATAGTCCGGAGCGTCCACTTCCATTAACCGATCGTTTGGCCGAATGGGCTGAGCTGAATAGGTTGTCCGGACTTGCCATGAAGGCTGTCGTGACTCATCTGTGGCCGAAAAGCCCGATGCCGAAGAGTTATTTTGGCTTGGTGCAACAGTTCCTTGGTGCGGTGCCGCATATCGATGCAATGAAGCGGTCAGCATGCATAGAGGGTGCACGGATGGCTCTTGCCCGTGTCAAGACACACTGGGGGGAGATGAAGGCCACCGATGTTGCATCCCAAGATTCGGACAAAAGCAGTACCGCCGAGCACTATTTTGAGGAAGTCTGCAGGCGCTTCGTTTAATAGAGACGCTTGATGCTCGAAGGATATTATGCTATAATGACATGTATGATTTGTGAAAACAATGTTTCAATATAATATAAGAGCTTTTTATACTTGTGCGTTCAAGTATTAAAACACCTCTGTCTGACGTTGATGTATATGTGTATATAACCCGAAAGATGGCAGTCTTGACTTCATTTCCCGCACATAGTGCGGGGGTGTTTGCAAAAAGGCGCATTTTCACACTTAATCCAACGTCTTGGTCCTGTAAAGGTGGTGATAATGTAGCAAACTAGGCAATCGGACTATAATGCTTTATCACTTTCACTTAGCCATAGGAGTTCGATGGTGGGGCTACTATATAGCCCCTAGGGGCATCGCGCTCTCCCGGATTCGGGGCGCGTATGTGCCTGACCGGGAAACGGTCCTTCAATGCGGGGGAATTCTAAACATTCCAGTGAGTCATCGAGTGGTTGAACAGTCTTACGCTATATCATGACAGACAGTTTTAGCTTTCTCCACTGAGGTGCTCAACCCAGCTCAACCGGGGCACAATCGCAGTGGTTCTCCCAGCGCTACCTTAGCCGATATAACGGAACGTAAGGTACCAAAACATGGGAGCCGGGTAAACCCAACATTTGACCAAAGACATGATTCAGAGCTGATGCATATAAGGCCTAACTCGAGGCGCCGAACACTCCCTAAGGTATTCGGTCTTTATGAAAACGGGCAGAATAATGCCTAAGCCCTGGTGTCCAGTGCAGCGCAAAAATTCTGGTGCGGCCGATGCCAAACGCCAGCCTCCTCCTCGGTTATAGCAAGAAGCCGGGGGATGTGTATCAACAAGAGACAGTAAAAAAGGTTTACGCAGGGTCTTAATCTGAAAAGAATCCTTGCAACGGGTCCCTACTGCACGTCTGCGCCTGTGTCTCCGTTGTGCCGTATCCTGGATGGGTGTAGCACGATGTTCATCTGTAAAAGAGAAGAACTTAGTTGAAAAGAAAAAGGATCATGCGAAAAATGTACTTTATATTAAATAAACAGAGTATGGTTCGAAAAAGTGAACAAAATTGAGCTTTATTGTCTCTTGTTGTACATGCGTGCAGCCCCTTGTACGGGGGTATGCCGCTAGTAGGCCTTTATATGTTTACGCCGGACTCGTCTATCCATGTCCGGGGTTCGAATGACCTATTTAGGTGCTTTGATTAGCGGAGCCAGATTAGTGTGGGGCTGTCAAGGCAGTCTCACGTTCTTCCATTCTCGAGTAACACTTGGTACTCCCTTTTATTGAGATGATGCCGCGTGGACCGGGCATTTTAAGTGTAAGAGATGCATAATGCGGTATTGCGTTAAAGCGGGCGAAAGCTTCATGTCCCAGTAGTGCTTGATAGCTACTTTCGAATGGGGCGATGTGGAAGGTTAACTTTTCGCGGCGGAAGTTGTTGGATGACCAACACAATTCTAGCGTGAGGGAGCCCGTATAATGGGCATATAGGCCCTGCATTACCCCTTTGAAGGAGGTATTGCTATGGCGAATTTTGGTTGGGTCTATCCCCATTTTGCGGATTGTATCCTGGTATAACAGGTTTAGATCGCTAGCTCCGTCCATTAGGACTTGTGTAAATTGGAGTCCTTCGATTATAGGATCTAATATCAAGGCAGTCCATCCTGCATTCCAGATACTTCCGGAATAGTCCTGGTGATCGAAGGTGATTGGTTTTGACAACCATCATTGGGACTCTTCTGGGATAGACCGTGCGGCGCGTGTTTCTATGGGTGCCGCTCTGTTTTTCCCTTTGGTCACTTGAAGTGAGTTCACTGTTTTGACTTTTTGTGGGAAATTCTTTTGTTTTTCGGTGCTCTGCTTGTGGGGTTCGTCATTGTCCTCGCTTGGTGTGTCGAGCCCCTTGTGTTCGGCATTGTGTTTGCCGGACTGCTTGAAGACCCAACAATCTCTATGGGTATGGTTTGCAGGCTTCCCGGGAGTACTGTGGATTTGGAATATTTTGTCCAAGATTTTGTTTAGGTTGGATAGCTCGTCGCTGTTGTCCTTGAGGGGCAGTTTTTTATGATTCTGCCGGGAGCTTCTGAATCCGGCGTTGACTGTTGTGCTCTTCGGGCTGTTTCCCTTTGTCCAGCGCTGGTCCTTGCTGCGTCGCGGTTTTCCATTTCCATCCCTGACTTCGGATGTACTTGGGTCGCTGGTACTACACCTTGCTAGCCAACTATCCTCTCCCGTGCAAAAGCGGGTCATGAGGCTTGTTAATGCAGCCATTGTTCTCGGCTTCTCCTGGCCGAGGTGTCTGGCGCCATTTGTCTCGGACGTTGTGTTTGAAAGCTGCTAAGGCTTCGGCGTCCGGACAGTCGACTATTTGGTTCTTTTTGGTGAGGAAGCTGTTCCAGAATTTGCGGGTTGAATCTCCGGGTTGTTGAGTTATATGACTTAAATCGTCTGCATCCGGAGGACGGACATAAGTCCCTTGAAAATTTGCCCGAAAGGCATCCTCGAGCTCTTCCCAACTTCCAATGGTATTTTCAGGGAGGCTTTTGAGCCAATGTCGGGCTGGCCCTTTGAGCTTGAGGGGTAAGTATTTTATGGCGTGGAGATCATCTCCTCTAGCCATGTGTATGTGGAGGATGTAATCCTCAATACAGACTCCAAGGTCTGTTGTTCCTTCGTATGCCTCTATGTTTACGGGTTTGAATCCCGCTGGGAATTCGTGATCTAGCACCTCATCGGTGAAACACAGGGGGTGTGCGGCACCCCTATATTTGGGTGTGCCATGATGTTCGGATATTTGGCGTGTTGCATTGCTTTGAAGAGCTTGCTTTCTCGGCCCATAGATGGACCTAACTAGGCCATCCTTTTGATGCGAATCCTTATGCGGATCGTGTGCCGGCTTGTGTGCGGCGCCGTTTGCTGCTCTCTGTTTGCCATGGGGTCGTCCATCCGACCGGCTGGCCTCCTTGTTTTTTGATTGTGGGGGCTCTACGGCCTCCTCATCAAATTCGGGAAGTAGTTTTCTCTTCGGGTAGCTCTTTGTTCGGCGACTGTCACCGTATTTGTCTGCGGTGTTGAGTACTTTGCTCCATCTGATTCTGAGTGCATCTTCCGCTGTTTTGAGCTTCCGCTTCTGGTTTTTCAGGCTACGGGCAGTGGCGACGAGCCTTTTGTGGAGGTTCTTCTGCTCCAACAATTTGTCCGGCGTGAGATCGTCTGGACTGTTATCTTCGCCGGGGACAGATTGTTTATCCAAGTTGTCCTGTTCGGACGATTGCTCGATAGCATGTTCGTCGTCCACCGGTTCGCCCTGCTCTATGGCTGGGTCTTTGTCGAGGCGAGACTTGGTGCGGCATTTACGTTGCCGTTTTGACAGCTTTTCGAGGGATTTATCCTTCATAGTGTCCCTTTGTTCCTCGTTGTCACTTCCTTTAGGTGTATCCACCATGTATACATCGTGGGATGAGGTGGCTGTCCAGTATCCTATAGGTGCTGGTTCATGGTTGTCTCCTACATCGTCGTCCATATCATCGATGTCTTCGGAGTCGAAATTGAGCATGTCGTTTAAGCTTTCGACAGTGGCTATAAAGTGGGCGGTGGGTGGGCGTTGAATTTATTCGTCGTTCGCATCCCAACCTTCCTTATAAAGAGAGGGACTTTAGTGAATTCAGGATGTCGCCGAAGGGCGAGTGCTGAAAGATGTCCGCGGAAGTGAACTCCATAACCGGCGCCCAATCGGATTTGATTGGCAGGGGAAGGGAGGGTTCGGAGTCCGGAGAGGAGTCCGGCACCTTGCAGTCACGGTCTTCACAAATGACAGGGATGGAGTTCGGCTCAATCGCCATAGAGATCGTAGCCCCCGAGGCGGTGTCCAACCACTCGTCCTCGATCAGTGAGTCGGCTCGAGCTGAGGGTCGAGCGACGCTGCGGCCTCCCTGGCACTGCTCGTTAGGCAGAGCTAGATCGTGCCTGCCGAGACAAGGCGGCGCTTTGGCTGTGGCTCAAATCCGTCAAGATCAAGTCTCCGCTGATGTCGACCGTGTAGTTCAAACTCCCAAATCTGACCGATGGCCAGGGCGTAGCTTCGATCTGCTCGGATGGCCAAGTGAATTGGCCCGCGTCCAAAGCCGCCGAATCTGAAGATCTGTCCAGGAGAAAAGTCTCACCTGGACCACGTCGTTGTTGATGATCGAAGGAGCCATCGGGCCTAAAGATGACGACACGTAGGAACTCTTAATGAAAGCACCAATGTCGGTGTCAAAACCGCGGATCTCGGTAGGGGGTCCCAACTGTGCGCTCTAGGCGGATGGTAACAGAGACGAGGGACACGATGTTTTTACCCAGGTTCGGGCCCTCTCGATGGAGGTAAAACCCTACTCCTGCTTGGTTAATATTGATGATATGGGTAGTACAATAGTAGATCTACCACGAGATCAGAGAGGCTAAACCCTAGAAGCTAGCCTATGGTATGATTGTTGTTCGTCCTACGGACTAAAAGCCTCCGGTTTATATAGACACCGGATAGGGTTAGGGTTACACAGAGTCGGTTACAATGGTAGGAGATCTACATATCCGTATCGCCAAGCTTGCCTTCCACGCCAAGGAAAGTCCCATCCGGACTCGGGACGAAGTCTTCAATCTTGTATCTTCATAGTCCAGGAGTCCGGCCAACGGTGATAGTTCGGCTATCCGGACACCCCCTAATCCAGGACTCCCTCAGTACCCTGTTAAGTGTGAAAGCTGCAGTTTCTATAGCGTATCCCCAAAATGACAAGGGTAAATCCGATTTGCTCATCATAGACCGGACCATGTCCAACAAGGTCCTATTCCTCCGTTCCGACACGCCATTTCTCCATGGCGTACCCGGAGGTGTGAGTTGAGGGACTATACCTCGACTTTTCAGATGATCATCAAACTCCTGGCTCATGTACTCACCTCCACGATCAGATCACAAAAGCTTTATAGTTGCCGAGCTGATTCTCAACCTTGTTCTGAAACTCTTTGAACTTTTCAAAAGTCTCTGACTTGTGCCTCATCAAATAGATATATCCATATCTACTCAAGTCGCCGGTAAAAGTCACGAAATCATCGATAGCCACCTCGGCGGTTGTGCTCATTGGACCACACACATCATCTGTGTATAAGCTCCAACAGCTCGGACGCCTCTCTCGCAACTCTTTGCGAAAGGAGACTTAGTCATCTTGTCGAGCAAGCATGATTCACATGTCTCGAACGACCAAGTCGAACGGGTTAGGAGGCCATCATCATGGAGCTTCTTCATGCGTTTGCACTAATGTGTCCAAGCCGGTAATGCCGTAGTATGTCAGATCTATCTCATTAGGCTTATGCCTCTTGACATTCATGTTATAGACCGTTTCCTGTTCTAGATTCAATATAAATAGCCCATCAACAATGGGTGCATAGCCGTGGAACATACCATACAAAAATATCAAACAACCATTGTCTTTTAAATTGAATTCATAACCTTGACTCATCAAACATGAGGCAGAAATAATGTTCCAACTAAGTGCAGGAATGTAATAACAATTATTCAATTCCATTATGAATCCGGAAGGAAGCTGGAGCTGCATTGTGCCGACCTCCAACGCAACAACTCTTGCTTTGTTGCCGAACCTGACGGCAATCTCCCCTTGTGCCACACGCCTAGTTCTTACCGGCCCCTGCATCGAGTTGCAAATGTGAACAACCGATCCGGTATTAAATACCCAAGAGCTACTAGGTATGTCAGCAAGGTAAATGTCTATAACATATGCAACAAGTGTACCTTTGCCTGAAGAAGCATTTCCGGCCTTCTTGCCATGCTCTGCAAGCCACTTGCTACAGTTCCTCTTCCAGTGACCGGTCTCCTTGCAGTGAAAGCAAACGGTCTTCGAGTCCGGTCTAGACTTCGGCACAGCGGCGAAGGTTACTGTCTCCGTGCCCTTTGCCTTAGCCTTTTTCTTGGACCAACTCTTCTTGAACTTAGCCGATTTCTGCACCATCAACACTTGATGCGTGCCTTTCTTAATATCCTGCTCTGCCACCTTGAGCATCCCATGTAATTCAGTGAGCTTCTTATCCATGCCATGCATATGATAGTTCGAGATGAACGTCCCATAGCTGGGTGGAAGAGAACCCAGAAATGCATCTGTAGCCAGCTCATCCAAGAGCCGGAAGCCCAAACGATCCAAAGCTTGCACATATCCGATCATCTTGATCACATGTGGGCTCAGTGGATCACCTTCCTTCAGCTTGCAATCCATCAAGGATCGCCAGACGTTGAACCTTTCGGTCCTAGCCTGTGTCTGAAACATGCTCTTGAGACTCTCGATCATATCGTAAGCCTCAACATTTTCGAAATGCTGTTGCAAATCGGGCTCCATACAAGCCAGCATCAGAGAGTTGATCTCCATTGATTCATCAACGAGTTTTTGGTAGGCATCCTTAGCTGTGGCACTAGCATTATGGGCAAGTTCCTCTGGAAGTGGATCCTCTAGAACATGTTCCTTTCTATCGTGCTTGAGAACAATTCTCATATTTCTATACCGGGTGGTAAAGTTTGTTCCATTCAGTTTATCCTTTTCCAGAATTGATTTCAATGGAAAGTTGGGTTGAGAAGGTGCTGCCCTTGATCTACAATAGAAAATATGCAATCACTAAGAAATTTGTTTATGTAGAGTAATTCTAGCCTAAACAGAAATACTCCCAC
Source organism: Aegilops longissima (assembly GCA_021605205.1). Taxonomy (NCBI): domain Eukaryota; kingdom Viridiplantae; phylum Streptophyta; class Magnoliopsida; order Poales; family Poaceae; genus Aegilops; species Aegilops longissima. The sequence continues at coordinate 628,578,944 of CM038678.1, forward strand.
TGAAGTCAGCATCCCTCCGCAAACTCTCAGTGATTCAGGATCCGACTAGCGCATGCGACTAGTGAGCTTTAGCATCACTGGTAGCCAACATACCTATCCGGTAAGCAACTCCTTGCTAATTGTATCTCTATACGACTCCCGTCGGTCGGGAAGGTATCTCATACCCCGGCTCCCAACCTTCTTTGCCACAAGGCCCAAAACCGTTTAGATAGCCTTGTCAAGTTAACCTGATGCAGTGCATGTCCGTGTCCGACACGAACCCTTCAGTTCAAGGACACCCAGCAGCACCTCAATTTTATGAGCCCACTACTAGAAGTACTTGACGTGTGAAGGTGCAACATTGGTGATGTCAATTCGCTTGATATTCATGAGGGATCATTCTATCATTCTAACATGCATAGAAACAAAGAAGCATAACAATCACAAATATAACACATATTGTGAAATAGTATGGCTCCTTCATGGACGTTCTTCCGTGTCGGGTCCGACTCCGATGACCATCTACTTAACTCCATCTTGTTTGTCACGCCGACGCCAAGCCGCGAACCTGATCTCTATTATCCAACTACTACAACTAGTAATGAATTTACATAGAGTCACAAGTCGACACGCAGGTCGTTATACAATATAATGACAGCACTTTGGCTCGCCGGTGACAAACATGACACGCAGCCACGTATAAATTACACACATGCATCACATACACATGAGCCATACTATTCACATCAAACCTGCAAAACAAAGTTATGCATAGAATCGCATTCTACCGGTTTGTGTGTCGGTACAAATATACGGCGCGCCATCGCATTACGATGCTACAAAATACATGGTTGCCTTCCTATCCTCACTTGATCTTGATTATTCTTTGTCTTCACAAAGATCTGCATGCCACCACGGAGGTGCCTCCCGAGCCCTGCCCCAATGCGTCTGTTTGAGCACTGGTGGGCTCAAGGGTGGCTTGCTTGGCTAGCGTGGGCGAGCTGCCCTGGCAATGGTCTTGCCAGGGCCACTGAGGCAGCCCCGGCAAGGGTCCTTGCCGGGAAAAACTGCTTCGCCCATCCGATCCTTGTGGCCTTGGTCCTTGTCGTTGCTTCGTTTGTCCTCGTGGCTTCGGCTTCTCTCCAGCTCTCCTTTCCTGCTATGTCTATGCGTGGCCGTGGCGGGAGGCTCTGACTGCCCGTGCACAAGTAAAGGGGTCAAAAGCAGAGCCCCTACTATTGTACACCCGCAGGAGCTCCCCGGCCTGGGCCACACATAAGCGCAGCATGTTGTTGGTGTTGGGTTCTACGGTAGGGTGCGTCGACTACAAATTAAAATTCCTACGCGTAGAACATCCAGGAACATGGTACGGGAGATGGATCACAGTTCGTTACCACTAGCCACGCAGTTCCGTGCAACGGAAGAAGAGTTGGGGCAGCGTGTCCGCGTGGATCGTCTCCACCTCGTTCGATCTCCCTCGAACAGCCGGTCGTCCGATCCCACGTACGAGTTCGCCCGAGCAGCGCAAGTGCACCTCCTCTAACGGTATCCACGTGTGCAGGAGGAACACCGTGTGGCGGACTGCTAGGTCTGATCACACAGTCGGCGGCGAGTGGAGGTAGCTATTCGCAACACATGCAAACCCTAGTCGCAGCACCGAAGCGATCAACCGCATGAGTGTGCCGCACCTCCACTTTATATAGGCGTTCGTCGCAGGCTCAACACTTGGGCCTCGCACGAACCCTAAAGCCCAAAGTCTACTCGGTCATGTTCCTAGTCCAGTTCGGATCACATCCGACCAGTGTCCTACGAACCGACCTCGTGAGGTTCCTTCCTTGCTGCGCGACCCTTAGGTTCAAGTCGGCTTGGTCGTAGTTCGGATCACCTCCGACCTGCATGGTTGTAGCGGCCTCTAGCAAGGCGTGCCGACCACCAAGCAGGACTATGAAGCTGGTTAGGTGAACCTGTACAACGTGTCACACTTCTGTTCCCTTTGCCACACGATATATGTTGTCGGGCTCAAGGCGAGACTATCATCCTTGTGCTAGCCCGACCTCTTTCTCATTCCAGTGATACCGACCACAATCCGGATTATCTCATAATCCTTGTCGCGTGGCCATGCTTATCCTGGTCGGATCACATGAGGGGCCCAGAGTATATCTCTCCTGATTGGAGGGGCAAATCCCTTCTTGCTCGACCATTCTCGCAGCATGGGACTGGACAAACCCGAAACCTACCTTTGTAACTACCCAGTCACGGAGTAGCGTTTGGTCAGCCCAAAGCAAGTCCGTCACCATCCCGACTACATGCGTCAGCTCAGGTCTTAGGACATAGAACGCATGTTGTACTGGAGACTCACAGATGACATATCGTTGCATCTCATAGTTGGGTCTGTCCGACTCGGACCTTATCTTGACTCGGATCCGACTACGTCGAATCCGACCAGACCTTTCCAAGTCCATATTATATGGTTAGCATCAAATGCTCCATGGCTAGTTTGACCAAGCCATCGACTGTGTCATATGCTAGTCTAGTCGGCTGCGCGTCCACACAGCCCTTTCGACTAGGGACCTTTTTAGGACAGTCATCATACAATGCATAGTCCCACAAACAAGCACGTACTTGCTGATACACATCATTGATAATGTCCAACGACTATCTTTATTCATAAACACATAGGAAATATCATCATACAGGATTGCCTCTAGGGCATATCTCCAACAGTTGGGCCAGGCCCAGAACGGTGCGCGGGTAGTTGGGGCGGATTTTTACCGCGGCCACTGTTCCGTCCGCTGCGCTTCCCCACGACCCGCGTTGATCGCGCGACGTGGGGGTCGTGCGCGCGCGTATGACGGAAGCATGCTGGCGTCACCTTGTGGTGGACCATAAAGAGGCGGCTTGCGTGTCTCTTCGAAACTGCAGGGCCGCTTCCCATTTACTGCCCTCGCTCGGGAACCGTCGTTCCACGTGTCCACTGCGCCCGCCCCTTGCGCCACGTCCTCCGCATGCATAACACAGAGCAAGTGACAGGCGCATGGGACGTCGGTAGTCACGCGCGTGCGGGTCGATTCCCATGCGACTTCAATGGAGCGGAGAGGGCGGTCGACGACCCCCGCTTGCTGTCATTTCAAGATGTCGAATTGGCCGAGAGGGGGCGGCCGAGCCCCACCCCCGCCCCTTTATAAAGAGGGGAGAGGGAGGAGCGATTCCCCTCAATCTTTAGCCATCCGGCTCTCTCCATTCCCGCTTCCTTTCTTCTCCTACCATGGCGAGGGGGCGTGGCAACGCTTCATCGGTGGCTGCGAGGGTTTTGGCCAGACAGTGCATCGCTCCTCCCCAAGAGCCCGTAGCGGTGGAGCCGGCCGCTAGAGGGAGGGGGAGGGGGCGAGGTCGAGGCCTCCGCGGTGCTCGAGGGAGAGGAGGACGGGGCGGCAGATTTGTCGGCATTCTGGGAACAGGGGTCCCCAGACATGCCTGCCTGCGGCCTGCGGCGTGGCTCAAGTGGGGCCCAGCGCGGCCCGGCTTCATCAGCTCAAGCTCAAGACCCTCGTGAGGGGCCAAGCCTCGCGGGGCGGACGACAGGAACCTTCCTCAGGAGTAGCCTCGTCACGCAGGCTCACGAGGAGGCGGAGAGATCAAGGCAGGGTACCTCACGAGGGTGCCCCGTGACGCAAGCCATGACGATCGCGATCAGGCGGGCACCAGCCTGCGTAGTGTCCTTATTTCCCCTTTGGTGCAAAGGAGGCAAGCACAGGCCAAGGCATCAGGCAAAGGTTTCCGCTTCGGTGCAACAAGACCAAGACCAGCAGAGCGGCAGGAAGGAGGTCATCGTGGAGCCCCGGACGGCGTCACCGTCAGAGCCTTTGGCAGCCGAAGACCAACTTTAGTCAGGATAAGTGTACTAGATGTTCCCCTTCAAAATGGCCAATTGTTAGCGCCCTTCCCACTCACTATTTGGGAAGAGGCCCAGGGCCTCCCTCTATAAATAGGACTAGCCACCACAGAGAGAGGGACAACGGGTTGAATCTACCAGAGAGAGAGAGAGAGAGAGGGGGAGAGAGAGAGAGAGAGAGAGAGAGAGAGTGAGAAGCGACTGGACTCACCCAAGCAGTCCATCGCACCAGCTCAAGAACAGCCCCTCGCGAGGCTGTTCTTCCTTTGTACTGTTCATCATCAGCCCCTGAGGCAATCCACCACACCACAAACTAGAGTAGGGTATTACACAACAATGGTGGCCCGAACTAGTATAAACCTCGTGTCCCCTGTGTGTTCTTCTTCCTAGTTTAGATCCCTTGCTAACCATCGACGCGTGAGCTGGTAGGGGAAACATCTCTGTGCGCACCCCAGTGTTCGAACCTCAAGGGTCTGCCGGAACCCGAAATCCGACATTTGGCGCGCCAGGTAGAGGTGCGCCGGAATCTTTCTTCCGCTGGTCGCGTGTGATCTTCCGTCATGTCCATGGCTGATGCTCGCCGAGCCCGCGCCGAGCGTTGGGCTTATCGCGCCGCTCGAGTCGCCCGGACGGCTCCCGTCGGTGGACGCCCCCGTCGTCCCCCTTCGCCTGCCGCCAACGCCCCCACCGGCCGGGCGGGGAACGAGCAGCAGGCCTGTTGCGGGGAGTTGCGCGACCTCTACCTCGCCCATCGCGCCGACCCGGCGCCCCCGATCGTCGCAGCTCTCCTGGGCGGCTCACTGGCGCCACCTTCGAGCCGCCACGTGAAACCGTTCACCCGCCAGATCGCCACCGCCTCCAAGCATCAAGGAGCCCCGCCGGGAGACTCCATGGCAGTATAATCTGAACCAAGGACAAATAGGGGCTATGTTTGATACAAAGACAAAATTGAAGTATGCGGTGATAAAGTGGGCTATGTCTACGCAGAGGATTTTCAAGACACACATATCAAGTCCAACAAACTATACCGTGAAATGTGTTGAAAAAGGTTGTCCAGGGAAGGTGCACGGGCACGTGCCGAAGTACGACATCCACTGGGTTGTCACCATTGTCATCCCACATAATTGTGTGAGGAAGAACCTGCTGGTGAAGCATCCGAACCTGACTTCAAGTCTCATTGCGCAACTCATGTATACCGAGATAGTAGAGAAGAAAGATATGGAAGCAAAACACATCCGCACAGCAAAGTGAAGGTCGATGGAAGTATGTCATTCCTTATGGGAAGGCTTGGAGGGCTAAGCGAAGGCTATGGAGGAAAGGTTTGGGACGTTCTTTGACTCATATGATAATGTTGTCCGCCTCCGGGCATACTCAAGGAGAGGAATCCGGCACTTATGTGAACGCATAACACATGAGGTTGCTGAGTATACCAGATTTCAAGGTGTTGAAACGAGTGTTCTTCTCTTTGGGTATGTGCATCAAAGCTTTCCGGCATTGTCCTCCTGCTCTGCTTTGTGGATGGTACATTCTGACCGGTCAAGATAGAGGGCAAATCCTGACTGCTATTGGTGTGGACGGGAACAATCAAATCATCCCACTTGCCATGGCATTTGTGGAGGGTGAGAACTTTCTCAGCTGGGTATGGTTCTTCCGCCAAGTGAAAATTGCCATCGTGAAGGACCGACCAAACGTGTGTGTCATTCATGACAGACATGCTGGTATATTGAAGGCCGTGAAGACACTTCGTAATCCAACAGATGACGAACGAACACCTTGGAGGGACTTGCAGAGCCGGTGGTGCATGCGCCATCTTGGGGCTAATTTTTTCTCACAGTTCAAGAAAACTTGTTCAAAAAATTATGCAAGCAGAGCCAGCAGCGCAAATACGAATTTATTTGGTCAAAACTAGATGATTTTACTAAGAAGCAGGTCCGTGCGAGGAAGAAAATGGAAGAAGATCAAGTTAAATTAGCAGCACTCATCGCGGAGCTAGAGGAGCCAGTAGGTCTTTGTGACTTGCCAGGAAAATTGACCCTCCTAATACTACGAGAAAGAAGGGAAGGGCAATAAAGAATTTTTCTGAGTGGATAGAGAAAGAGCCTCCAGTGAATTTGTCTTTGCTGCATGACACACATGGAGCTAGGTATGGCCACATGACAACCAATCTTGCAGAGGTGTATAACTTTGTGCTGAGAGGGAACAGAGCATTGCCACTCACAGCTATTGTGGAGGCTGTATTCCATGGCACTTTGAGATATTTCAGAGAAAGGCACGAGTTAGCATGTACATATTGAAGATAATCGAACACACCTTATTGTAGCCGTGTCATGGAATACATGGCAAAGAAGATAGAGAAAGCAAAGAAGCACACCGTCGACTCATAGGGAATCAAGAAAGGAGGTATGAGGTTCAGCTTCCTACCGATGGTTTTGGTTCTGAATGAGGTGAAGACACACGAGGTAAAAATTGGAACGGAATTTTATCCAACGTGTGAGTGTACATGCAACAAAACGGTTGTTGCACCTACCATGCTCTCATGTGTTGGCTGCCTGTGGCCGATTGAGTTGGATGCTATCTCCTTCGTGTCCCCATACTATTTAAAAGAGGCAGTGCTCAACACCGGACAAAGCGAGATGACAGGGTTTAGAGTCGCGGCAATTTCAACAAGGTAAACGACGGTGAGAGAGTATATATCCCGCATCCGACCTTCGCGAACAAGTAGGGGCAGACGGAAGGCCCGCCGATCCGGAACGATATGGACGGTCTGAAGCTGGTGGAGCAACCAGCAATGTTTGTTATGCGCGCTTATGGGCATAGGATGAAATATTGTCCCGACCTGAACAAAGATGGTGCTTCCGCATCGACGAGTGCTTCCACATCGGCGGCTGCGATAACAAGAGCAAGAGGCGACGTGGTCGTGGCGGTCGAGGCGAAGGGGCGGACGAGGAAGAAATAACTCACAAGCTATATAATGCGTCGAGTGGGTTTTAATATGTCGGACTATGTTTTAATTTGTAATATGTCGGACTATGTTTTAATTTGTAATATGTCGACTATGTTTTAATATGTAAATCCTCATGGACTATGTTTTAATTGCACTATGTCGTGACTATGTTTTAGTTTGTAATATGTCGATTTATGTTTTTATTTGCACCTGAGATTTGTTGTTTGAATTGCAGATATGTCTTTGTATCCGCTGCTTAATGGCAACATCGATAGAAAGCACCGGGCGCCTTATTGGAAGCGGGCAACAACTTAGACGTGTTGGTCACTCGCACTTCAAAGACTAACTGGCTGATACACGATTCATGGGTTGATAGGTATGTGTGCATATAAAGGAGTCCATATAATGACTTACTATGTTTTACATACTTTTCATAGCCGCTAACAATCTTTTTATTTTGTAGGTTGTTGGCTGGACTTCTACCCTTGGCACGGCTGGTTCAGGGTACATTGGATGAGTGGATTGATGGTCCGGACTTAGATGAGGCAGGTGAACCAAAGGCAGCTTACACAAGAGGCAAGTGAAACGCTTTCTTCGACAAGTCACTCCTTACCTGCTTAGTAGATAGATGGAGGCCAGAGACACATACGCTTCACTTTCCATGGGGAGAGATGGCGCCTACTTTACTGTGATGTGTCGTACTTGTTGGGATTACCTCGGCCGGTGCTGCCATAGGTCCCTTAGAGGCAGAATCTGGGTGGCAAACAGCGATGCAGACCCGTTTTTTGGCTACGGTCCCGACTGCTAGGGCCATAGACAACGATCCTCATGGACCTCTTTTTAGATGGTTGAGCCAGTTTCAGGTAACCATCACGGCCACTTTAACAAATGTTGTTTTTTAGTTGCCCGATTTTCATACAATTATTACGTTTCTATGTAGATTGTCTCGTTAGGATATCCCGATGTTGAGTTGTCGGAGGCACAGATTGTCCGGTCCCTAGAGGCATATATTCTTTGGCTGTTCGGCAAGACGATGTTTACGGAGAACCACGTGACCACCGCCGATGCACGACTCATCGGTATTGCACGAGAGATAGCCGACGACGCTGCCCGCCGGATATTCTATGAGGAGTTTTGGTTCTCATTGTGTTAGCGGCTACGCATGAGGCCTGTGCAAAGCTTGCTTGTTGAAGTCTAGAAAATCTGGTGTTGTTGGATGTCCATTATTGTTGCAGCTCGGTTATACGAGAGATTCCCTATTGACGACCCTATGTCTACATTGATAAACCTTTTGGTTTGGAGGACTTAGCTGGGCTTATGTGCTCGCTATCGGCGATTTACCTACTATGGGTTCTGCTTTGGGCACGGCGAGAGGTAGTTTTATATTAAGTAACAATTAATTCAATTATTTTTGCCATTCAATAGTATTACTAATGCTTATTTGTTGTCATGCACAGAGACAGTTTATGATAGTCGTTAGGGGATGCTACCCGTCCTTCACGGCGCAGTTTGATAGTTTGCACGAGGATCAAGTTATCTGGGAGCCATACTCGGCTGAGGCTATGAGCATAATTGGTTTGCTACCAATATTTGGCTTGCCAAATGTTGGCATTGCCAAATATTGGCAATACCAAAACTTGCCAACTATTGGCAACTTTATGTGAGATAGGCAAAATAACTCGTAGCCAACCAAGTAGTTGCCAATATTTGGCACAATACCAAATGTTGGCATACCAATTTTTGGCAGCAAACCAATTATGCTCTATATCATCGAGGTACCCAGTTGGGATTTCTAGATTGTGCACTAGAGATCGGCATTTTTGGATGACAAAGGCCAAGTTGGTGTTCGATGTGACGGTTGAGGAGATGTCTCTTCATAGGGTGATGAGACAGTTCGGTCTATATCAAGAGCCTGAGATTCCAAATATTCCACACTTGCCAGAGCACGTGCACAAGTAAGTACTAATACTATTTTAGTTGTCAGCTATACATTCGTAATATACCTAATTATGTATCGCAAGATGTCAATATCAGGGACAATCGCTTAGGAGGAAACAAGTCCATGGCTTATCGGCTTAAGAGCATTACCCCTTACGCTCACGAATGGACTACCGCTGCGACAAATACCGGGTGAGGTTCGGCCTTTAATCGAAATGTTCGGGTTGTATCTGCAGCGCTACGGCATACAACAAGGATCTACTTGGTTCCATCAGCTGCTCTGATCGATCGAAGCCCCTCTCACCAGCGATATGTACCCAATCGCCTCTCTGCTAGGGAACCGACACCACGCGTAAATGCCTTGGTTCTTATATGTTGAGTCTTTTGTTAATCTGGACATATTCGCTTGGGTGTCTATTCGTGGTGTCTATCATACAACGAGGATATAATTGGTTAACTCTTCATCTACAGGTTGACTTGACAGTACAGGCGCGAGAGGAGGTTTCCGCTTTAATGCGGCGCTTTCAGAGGGGAGAAACTATCCCACCGCGAGAGGGCGTCTCATGTTGAGGCGTCTTGATGACAAGCTACGCGGGATTTACGCTGCTTTTACGTGTAGACGGTCTTTGGATGTTGCACTTCCTCCTCCAAAGACATCGTCCGCCACGCCCCTCTCAGACAAAGATTCGTAACCACGACCCTCAGGCAACGCTCACAACCACGACCTTCATGGCACCGTGCGTAACCTCATCCTTCACAGCCAGGAGCTCTTCCCGCATGAGCCACCTCCTTCATAGCTAGGGAGCTCTTCCCGCATGAGCCACCTCCTTCACAGCCAGGAGCTCTTCCCGGCATGAGCCACCTCCTTCACAGCCTGTGGAGCTCTTCCTGGAATGAGCCACCTCCTTCACAGCCAGGAGCTCTTATCGGCATCAGCAGATGGAACTAGGTAACCCTACTCACTACATTCTTTTGAACAGAGTAGTAATCGCTCATGCATTTGTATCAATTTTACAAGTTTTTACTTTACCGCAGCGGCAACCTGTCGCAACTGCTCACGCATTCGAGCAGCCACCCATCCTTAGTGGTGGTGCTGATTACTTTGAGGGCGACCATGAGGATGATGACCATGCTACAAACATTTATGGCTTCTCGCAGACAGTGTTTCACACTCCACCACCACCACCGACGCAGGAGACACAGCATCGTGATGACGAGGTTAACTATGGTCGTGGTTATCGCGAGCCTCATCCACCGCCTCGGCGCTTATCGCCTTCCGGTCCTCGCCCGAGGAAGACCTGACTAAATCGCCGTCCCCCGAGTGAGATGCTTATTATCTATGTATGACTCATTATCTATGTTAGTTTCAGACTATTCGCATATGCGTGTCAAGATTTATGTACGAGACATGCTTCATGTATGTGTTACTATCGCACTTCCTTCTATCCGATCAGAGACATATATTGTTTTATGTATGCGAGAGACATATTACTATTAATTCGCATTCTTATTCCAGTTACATTTCCAAATAGATTACAACCGATAATTAAGATACAAGTACATCTGAATTAAACGGTGCAGCTGAACTTGTGCAATACATCTTACATACTACAAAATGAAATTCAGATAGAACATAATGCCCTACAATAATACAATACAAACTAATAATGCAAATACATCTGAATGAAACGGTACAACTGAATACATCTTACATACTACATGAAGTCATCATCGCATCCTCCGTTGATGCAGCCCTCTTGCCCTTCGACGATGCGGTCCTCTTGCCCTCCGTCGATGCGTAACTCTTGCCCTTGCTGGATGCGTAACTCTTGCCCTTCGAGGATGCGAAGTCTTGCCTTTGGACGATGCGTAACTCTTGCCCTTCGACGATGCGTAACCCGGAAGCGGCGGCATGAAGATATCTTCGTCGTCCTCGCTCTCCTCACCCATAAAATGTATTCTTTGCTGCAGTCCTTCCGAAAGTTTCACTCTTCGCTCCACTACCTTCTTCCACCTTTCATGCAACCTAAGAAGTTCTTGACGCACCTCCTCATAGGTCCTTTCAGCCACCTGCACCCACGTAATTGGTGAGCCAACTCATTCATTATGTTGTCACTACCGTGAGTTCGCCCCATGGAACTATCCTATTGTCCATCCCGAATCGGTAACTAGACTCGTAAGAGTGCTGCTCATCCCGTGGTGAAAACTACGATCGAATGGATAATGGGACATCTCGACTACACTACACCGAATGCTTATCCACCATCGCTTCAAGGGGGTTTTATAGATACAGAGGAGAAAATAAGGCGGAAAGGGTTGGCGGGAAATAAGGCGGAAAGGGTTGGCAGAAACGGGTGGCGGGAACATATGGCGGAAGGGGTTGGCGGAAACGGGTGGCGGAAGGGGTGGCGGAACATTTCAGCATGAGCTATGCAACTTCAGCCTACATGAGACCAAGTAGTACTTTTCGCCTAGACTTGACCAAAGTCTATTTCGCCTAGCTTTGGCCGAAAAGCTCTACTTCGCCTAAAGATGGCGAACTCTACTTCGGCCTAGCTTTGGCCGAAGCTCTACTTCGGCCTAAAGATGGCCGAAAACTCCTACTTCGGCCAGAAGATGGCCGACGGGCTACTAGTTTTGGTTTTTTTGCATTACGTCATATAGTTTCTGAAAATGCTATAAAATATATCACAGTTTTGAAAAAAATTCTTGGTATTCAAGATTTGTAAAACTTTCTTTTGAGTGCGTTGAATACTAAGAGAAGTTTGATGCTTGATAATTGTTTTGAGATATGGAGGTGATAATATTAGAGTCATGCTAGTTGAGTAATTGTGAATTTGGGGAATACTTGTGTTAAAGTTTGTGATTCCTGTAGCCTGGACGTATGGTGAACCGTCGTATGATGAAGTCGGAGCATGATTTATTTATTGATTGTCTTCCTTATGAGTGGCGGTCGGGGACGAGCGATGGTCTTTTCCTACCAATCTATCCCCCTAGGAGCATGCGCGTAATACTTTGCTTTGATAACTTGTAAATTTTTGCAATAAGTATATGAGTTCTTTATGACTAATGTTGAGTCCATGGATTATACACACTTTTCTCACCCTTCCACCATTGCTAGTCTTTCTAATACCGCGCACTTTTCGCCGGTATCATACACCCACCATATACCTTCCTCAAAACAGCCACCATACCTACCTATCATGGCATTTCCATAGCCATTCCGAGAAATATTGCCAGGCAACTTTCCACCGTTCTATTTATTATGACACGCTCCATCATTGTCATATTGCTTAACATGATCATTTAGTTGACATCATATTTGTGGCAAAGCCACCGTTCATAATTCTTTCATACATGTCACTTATGAATCATTGCATATCCCGGTACACCGCCGGAGGCATTCATATAGAGTCATATTTTGTTCTAAGTATCGAGTTGTAATTGTTGAGAGATAAGAAAAATAAAAGTGTGATGATCATAATTTTTAGAGCATTGTCCCAAGTGAGGAAAGGATGATGGAGACTATGATTCCTCCATAAGTCGGAATGAGACTCTGGACGAAAAAAAAGAGGCCATAAAAAAAAGAGAAAAGGCCCAATAAAAAAATGAGAGAAAAGGAGAGAAGGGACAATGTTACTATCCTTTTACCACACTTGTGCTTCAAAGTAGCACAATGGTCTTCTTAATAGAGAGTCTCTCGTTTTGTCACTTTCATATACTATTGGGAATTTTTCATTATATAACTTGGCTTGTATATTCCAATGATGGGCTTCCTCAAATTGCCCTAGGTCTTCATGAGCAAGCGAGTTGGATGCACACCCACTTAGTTTCTTTTGTTGAGCTTTCATATGTTTATAGCTCTAGTGCATCCATTGCATGGCAATCCCTACTCACTCACATTGATATCTATTGATGGCCATCTCCATAGCCCGTTGATACCCCTAGTTGACGTGAGACTATCTTCCCTCTTTTTGTCTTCTCCACAACCACCATTCTATTCCACATATAGTGTTAGATCCATGGCTCGCGCTCATGTATTGCGTGAAGATTGAAAAAGTTTTGAAAATGTCAAAAGTATGAAACAATTGCTTGGCTTGTCATCGGGGTTGCACATGATTTAAATACTTTGTGTGGTGAAGATAGAGCATAGCCAGACTATATGATTTTGTAGGGATAACTTTCTTTGGCCATGTTATTTTGAGAAGACATCATTGCTTTGTTAGTATGCTTGAAGTATTATTATTTTTACGTCAATATTAAACTTTTGTCTAGAATCTTTCGGATCTGAATATTCATACCACAATTAAGAAGAATTACATTGAAATTATGCCAAGTAGCACTCCGCATCAAAAATTCTCTTTTAATCATTTACCTACTCGAGGACGAGCAGGAATTAAGCTTGGGGATGCCTGATATGTTCTAACGTATCTATAATTTTTGATTGCTCATGCTATATTATCTATTGTTTTGGACTATATTGGGCTTTATTTTCCACATTTATATTACTTTTGGGACTAACCTACTAACCGGAGGCCCAGCCCAGAATTGCTGTTTTTTTTGCCTATTTCAGTATTTCAAAGAAACGGAATATCAAACGGAGTCCAAACGGAATGAGATCTTCGGAACGTGATTTTCTCATCGATAAGATCCAGAGACTTGGACCTCGGTCAAGAAAGGAGGAGGCGGCCACGAGGGTGGAGGGCGCCTCTAGGGCCCGCCCGCCTCGTGGGCCCCAAGCTCCACCGACATACTCCTTCCTCCTATATATACCTACGCACTTCAACAGATCGACACGGAGCCAAAAACCTAATTCCACAGCCGCAACTTTCTCAGATCCACGAGATCCCATCTTGGGGCCTGTTCGAGTTCACGGAAGGGGATTCCACCACGGAGGGCTTCTACATCATCATCATAGCCTCTCCGATGAAGTGTGAGTAGTTTACTTCAGACCTTCGGATCCATAGTTAGTAGCTAGATGGCTTCTTCTCTCTTTTTGGATCTCAATACAATGTTCTCCCGCTCTCTCATGGAGATCTACTCGATGTAATCTTCTTTTTGCGGTGTGTTTGTTGAGACCGATGAATTGTGGGTTTATGATCAAGATTATCAATGAGCAATATTTGAATCTTCTCTTAATTCTTTTATGTATGATTGGTTATCTTTGCAAGTCTCTTCAATTATCCGCTTGGTTTGGCCAACTAGATTGGTAGTTCTTGCAATGGGAGAAGTGCTTAGCTTTGGGTTCAATCTTATGTGTCCTTACCCAAAGGATGTAAAGGGTTGCAAGACACGATTGTATTGTTGCCATCGAGGATAACAAGATGGGGTATTTATCATATTGCATGAATTTATTCCTCTCACTACAAAAAAAGACACATCTGTGACATTTTGGGCCGAACGATTTTTTTTTCTGTCATACATATGACACTTCTATGACGATAATTGTGACAAAACCTGGTATCATCATAGATGTGGTGGGCTCTTACTTATGACAAAAATCATGACCAAAATGGGCTTTTCGTCCCTGGCGGGCCGGAGATGCAGCTGCATGACATTCTTTGGGCCGTCCATGCGGAAAAACCGTGGTAGAAGCGAGGGGAGGAAAATTTCGGGATTTGCGGTTACATATGGGAGGTCGGGGCCGAAGCGATGCTGCTTTCTCGTAAAGGTACGCGCTGCAGGTGTGTGAGGCGTTGGCTCTAATCGAACCCGAAGCGAGGCGTTGGGCTCTAATCGAACCCGAGTGATTGCACCGCAGTTACGCTTCATCGAACCCGAGGGGTCGATCGATGGCTGTTAATGTAACCCGATGGATTGATTCTTTGCTACTGCTGCTAATCAAGCCGATCGATTGATGAACATTGAGCATTGCGGGATGGGGCGGTTGATGAATAAAGGAGCAAGGGCGTTGCTCTCCGGATGAACAGGACCCCGTGGTGTGGAGGGCTGGATGAACAGTAGACGGTGGAGGGGTGGCCGTGGAGGGGTGGTTGAACAGGACCCCGTGGTGTGGAGGGCTGGAAGAACAGTAGACGGTGGAGGGGTGGCCGTGGAGGGGTGGTTGAACAGTAGCCGGTGGAGTAGCGCACGGTGCAGGCTGGATGAACAGGAGCCCGTGGAGGCTGGAGGAGGTCGACGGTAGCCCGTGGAGGCTAGAGGAGGTCGATGGTGGAGATGAACAGATCCCGTGGAGTCCTGCTTTGCAAGACGCCACACCCTCCCGGCGAACAGACCCCTGCTTGACCAGAAGCGCCCAACACAAGTCCGCTTTATCCGCTTTTGCGGTACGCCACACCCTCCCGATCAACAGACTCCTGCTTCGACCGTAGGAGGTCCGCTTCTCCATTTTGTGGTACACCACACCCTCCCGATCAACAGACCCCTGCTTCGACCGAAGGAGGTCCGCTCTCCATTTTATGCTACGCCACACCCTCCCGATCAACAGACCCTGCTTCGACCGTAGGAGGTCCATTTCTCGCTTTTGCGGTATGCCGTGCCCTCCCGATGAACAAGATCCTGCTTGAACGTGGCCGGTCGAACACAAGGCCGCTTCTCCGCCAGCGGTATGCCGCCTTGTTTCCATCGCCGCTCCGCCCAAGCCCTCCCGATGAACACGACCACGAACACGACGGAGACATCAAGCCTCGCTCCAACCCAGCCATGTATGTATGCGCGAGTAGGCGCTCGAGACCCTGCCCGTATGTACGTGACGCGGGTCAGATTTTCTTTCTTGCACCTCGCCGATGTAATGTGACGCGTACATACTACATGCGCGCCTTACTACGACGCGCGCGCGCCTCTACATCTACGACACGCGCGCGCTTACATCGACCAAGATGTACGCATACATTCGCGACCGTAATGACAACACCACGACGCTTCACCAGTGGATCCCGACCGCCGCACTTCCTTGCGTATAAGATGTAGCTGGTGGGTCCCAGCAGTGGGGGCAAATCGTTTTTTGCCCGGACGCACTTCCTTGCGCATGAAGATGTAGCTAGTGGGCCCCAGCAATGTGGGGCAAATCGCTTTTTTTTTGCCCGGACGCACTTCCTTGCGTGAGAAGATGTAGCTGGTGGGTCCCAACAATGGGGCTTAATCGGTTTTTTCATCGAATACGGTGGCCCGTGATGTACGACGTGGCCATATTTTCTTCCTTGCTGCGTCAGGACCAAGCTGTCGCCTCTCCACGATAGTCCACGCCCGATGGAAGCCGCCTTGACCACGCTGACCACGCCACCGAGAGCACCAGGCGGTGGACGACGGCGAGGCCTAGGAAGGGGACGACGCGGAGCCGGGGAAGACGCGGCAGTGGATGCCAACGCGTAGAGGAGTACGAGGGTTCACTGGTTCGCTGCGGTGTGAGGCTGCCGTCGCCGCAGAATAACAGGGGGTGTGGGTGAGTAGAGGGATGGCCTGACCAGCGGTGGGAGTAGTAGAGGGCGGTGAGTCCTCCACCGCATCACAGCCGGCCAGGGGAGGCAGGAGCACGAGGCACGACCGGCGCTGGTTTGGGCGGGTGGAGAAAGAAGACCAGAGGTTAAAGAAGCACTACGGCCGTTGGATGGACATCGTACGGTCACTGGAGCTAGAATCGTGCATATTGACTAAGTTGACAAAGCCCTCCGTCCCCGTCAACTTAGTAGGCCCACAAGTCAGCCTGCCACTATACTGGGTCCCAGCTAATAGGCGGAGTATTCATTTTTTGTGCGTAATAAGGAGGCACTTCCTTGCGTGCGAAGATATAGCTGGTGGGTCCGAGCTGTCAGCGGCGGTAACGTTTTTTCGCGAAATACAGAGGCCCTTTCGGTGGGTCCCTGATGTCAGGTGGAGGAATCATTATTTTGCGCATAATAAGGAGGCGTTTCCTTGCGTGCGGCCATGGACCCAGCTGTCGGCCTCTCCACGTACAGTCCACTTCAGATGCATGTCGGTCGTTGACCACGTTGACCAGGCCGCCGAGAGTACCGTGGCAAAGGGACGACAACGAGGCCTAGGAAGGAACGACACGGAGGCGGGGAAGACTCAGCAGCTTGTTTCCCACGCGGAGGGGAGTACGATCAACAAGGGTTTATCGTTCGCCCGCCGTCGCCGAGAATAACAGCAGTGTGGGTGAGTAGAGGATGGCTAGGCCAGCGATGGGAGTACGGTGGGCGGTGAGGCTCTCAAGGCAAGACAGCCGGCCGCGGGGAGGAGGGAGCAGGCAGTCCCGCCGGTGCTTGTTTGAGCGGCTGGAGCAGGAAGAGCAGAGATTGAAGAAGCACGACGGCCGTTGGATGGCCATCCAACAATCACTGCTTGTGCGTCAACCTTTTTTTAGGAAAGCCTCAAATCTGTGGAAAACAGCACACAGCCCATCTGCCATTATTTCTAATAATTTACAGCCCATGTGCTAATTCTTAAGGTTTTTTTGGAGCCCATATTCTTTTTTTTTTTGCATTACAGCCCATAACGTGGCCAAGGTTAAAAAATTATACAAAATTTTGCATATTTCGGTGCAGTTCGAACTGTTTTTAATCCCGGAATTTCGATTCACATTCAAACTGATTTTAAAAATAAATGTATATCAATATAAAATCCAACAAATTCTCCACACATAAAAATTAATGTAATTTAAAATCTTGAAATGAAAAAAAATGATACTTGAAACTAATTGCCGGTTTGATGTGTTTTAAAAATGTACAGCCCATTTCTCATTACCGATGGGCCATTTTCTCGCCAAATTAATGAAAGCTCTCATCGCCTTGAAAGATTTGCAGCCCAACAGGCTTGACAAAGCGACTTTACTTGGCAAATAACAAAAAACTGGTGTGGCCGTGGACCCACTGTCACCTCTCCACGTGACAAGACTCTTCCGATGGAAGTCGTTCCTTGACCATGTTGACCATGCCGCGCGAAGAGCACCACGGCGATGGACGACGACGAGGCTAGGAAGGGGATGACGCGGAGCCGGGGAAGACGCGGCAGTGGAAGCCCGCGCGGAGAGGAGTACGAGTGTAGGACCTTGAAGTATGTCTAGAGGGGGGGGGGGTGATTAGACTATTTGACCAATAAAAACCTAACCCTTTTCCCAATTTTAGACTTTGGCAGATTTTAGCTATTTTAGAACAAGTCAAGCAATCTTCACACAATTCAAGCAAGCATGCAAAGAGTATATAGGCAGCGGAAATTAAAGCATGCAACTTGCAAGAATATAAAGGGAAGGGTTTGGAGGAATCAAACGCAATTGGAGACACGGATGTTTTTCTCGTGGTTCCGATAGGTGGTGTTATTGTACTTCCACGTTGGTGAAGACTTCAACCCACGTAGGGTAACGGTTGTGCGAGTCCACGGAGGGCTCCACCCACGAAGGGTCCACGAAGTAGCAACCTTGTCTATCCCACCACGGCCGTCTCCCATGAAGGACTTGCCTCACTAGCGGTAGATCTTCACGAAGTAGGCGATCTCCTTGCCCTTACAAACTCCTTGGTTCAACTCCACAATCTTGTCGGAGGCTCCCAAGTGACACCTAGCCAATCTAGGAGACACCACTCTCCAAGAAGTAACAAATGGTGTGTTGATGATGAACTCCTTGCTCTTGTGCTTCAAATGATAGTCTCCCCAACACTCAACTCTCTCTCATAGGATTGGATTTGGTGGAAAGAAGATTTGAGTGGAAAGCAACTTGGGGAAGGCTAGAGATCAAGATTCATATGGTTGGAATGGAATATCTTGGCCTCAACACATGAGTAGGTAGTTCTCTCTCATAACTGGTAAGTTGGAAGTGTAGGTTTGTTCTGATGGCTCTCTCCACGAATGAAGAGGAGGTGGAGGGTATATATAGCCTCCACACAAAATCTAACTGCTACACACAATTTACCAAACTCGTGGGACCGAATCATCAAACTCAGTCACCGATTTAGTAAACCTAGTGACCGTTAGGATTTTCGTGGGATCGAAATGCATCTCGGCAGGACCGATATGGTTAGGGTTAGGGCATAACGTAATCTCGGTGAGACCGATTACACAAACTCGGTGAGACCGATTTTGGTAATTAGCTAACTAGAGAGTTGGTCAGGTATACTAGGTGGGACCGATTTGCTCTTTCGGTGAGACCGAAAAGTTACAAAAGGGAAACAGAGAGTTTACATTGTAATCTCGGTGGGACCGATTCGCTCTTTCGGTGAGACAGAAAAGTTACGAAGGGGAAACAGAGAGATTACAATCCCATCTCGGTGAGACCGAGATCCCTATCGGTGAAACCGATTTGCCTAGGGTTTGTGGCAGTGGCTATGACATCGGAACTCGGTGGCGCCGGATAGAAAGAATCGGTAGGGCCGAGTTTGACTTTGGGTTTAGGTCATATGTGGATGTGAGAAAGTAGTGGAGGGTTTTGGAGCATATCACTAAGCACATGGAGCAAAAGGCTCATTAAGCAACACCTCATCCCTTCTTGATAGTATTGGCTTTTCCTATAGACTCAATGTGATCTTGGATCACTAAAATGTAAAATGAAGAGTCTTGAGCTTTTGAGCTTGAGCCAATCCTTTGTCCTTAGTATTTTGAGGGATCCACTTTCATCATCCATGCCATGCCATTAATTGAGCTTTCCTGAAATATTTATCTTGGAATAGTATTAGCTCAATGAGCTATATGTTGTTATGAATTACCAAAACCACCTAGGGATAGTTGCACTTTCAGTCTCCCCCCTTTTGGTAATTGATGACAACATATAGATCAAAGCTTCGATGATAATAATATTGAAAAACATCGTCGCTTTGAGAAGTATGTGATAAGCAAGAGCTCCCCCTAAATTTGTGCATATCTTAAGATTTGCTTTGGACTGCAAATGCACAAGAAATTAGGCTCATGGGTTACTCTTCCATGTCACATACATCTTGGTGGAGCGCTCAAAATAATAATGATTGAATAGTATCTCAAGCAATCAAACGCAAAAAGTTTCAACCAAGAAGACAAGAGAGAACAAAAGCAAATCTCTCTCTCTTAAAGCCTATGATCTATACATTTTACTCCCCCTTTGGCAACAAGTTACCAAAAAGTTCCTAGAAAATGCATAGTACTATGTCGTCTCTCAGGCTTGGTCTTCTGGTGGTGGTGTAGATAGGACTCCAAGGATGAACGCATTAGTAGACGTGGTAGGAGCTGACGAAGTTGGAGCTGGAGCTGGTTAAGCTGGAGCTGTAGCTGGAGCTGAAGTAGTGGCTCTGGTGTCTGGAGTTGGTACTGCAGCTGACCTCTGAGCTCTTGGCACTCTGGCAAATGCATCAGTTGTCGCCATGCCCTTCCTCTCCTGCATATCATCTTGTAATTGCTCCACACCGATCAATCTCAGTCACTTTGACATCAAGATCATAGAATTTTGTTCCATGATCCTCTCCAGTGCTCTCCTGGTTTTGAGTTAGGGTGGCCAACCCCTTCTCAATCCGCGGAGATGATTCTATTAAGTAACCAAGCTGCTCCTGCTTGCTCTTCAGAAAGTAGTCGGATGCCTCTGCTTGAGTTGGCATCTTTGCAGCTTTCTCTTGTCTTGCCTTCTCCTTTCGCTCCTGATCTTGCACTGATGATGGTTCATTCTCGGTCATGACAACTCGATTGTCCTCAAAATCAGGATAGAGAACCATGTGTTCCTTATCCAAGAGATACTTGCCTGTGCCCATCTTCGAGTTTATCAACTCCTGAATCTGTGGGGCATATCCACAACTTCTCTTCTGATCTGCTCCTGTCCTCTTGATTGTCTCGACTATGAGGCTCATGACCTTGAATTTCTAAGGCACATCAAATACATGAAGCAAATTGATTGCATGTCCTCTAATCATGTTATGGTCACCTAATTTGGGCAATAGAGTATGCCTTAAGATCCAGTTGATCGTAGGCAGCCCCGACAAAGTAAAATGGACTGATCCAAACTTGAAGGTCTCAATTGCATCATTTGGGATCTCCTTGTACATGTGTGCCATTGAGTTATGATCCGTTTTCTTCTTACCATAAATGTCCAGGTCATCCTCACTTTCCTTTGGGGCATTGATCAATTTGGCCCATTCCTCTATGGTAGACTGATATCTGGTTCCTTCGACATCCACACTATCCTCGCCATCCGGATAGAAATGTGTTGTGGAGTAGAATTGCATGATAAGTTCATCGCTCTAGTTGGTGAGCTTCGCCCAACAAAATCAGCAACTCCACAGCCTTCAAGCTGTCATAAACCCAGGGTAGTTTTTTGCATTCTCCTTCATGTAGGTCCAGTTGACCCATCTCATATCGCAAACTATGGGCTTCTTATCCAGCAAGACAGTCTCATAAAAGTCCTGCTGCTCCTTGGTGTGGAACCTGTAATCCATAGCAGTCCTTCTCCTTGTGGCATATGGATCTGTCTCTCTCCATAGCCTCAACCCATTATCTCTCCTGATCTTCATGTTTTCAGCCACAGGATGAGCATCGTTGTGGTTTGGGATCTTGGGTTTGAGTTTTCTTAGGACCTGCCCTTCTTCTTCTTCTTCAGCTTCAACCTCAGGCAATGGAGCCTTGTTCTTTTCAGTTGCTGGAATGCTCCTTGTATTCCTCTTGGGTGCATTCTTGGGCTTGGAGGCAGCTTTGGGCTTGGAAGCTGCAGCCCCTGACTTGATTGCATCACCCATCAGCTTTTGTGCCTTGGGTGTAGGCTCTGCAGCCTCTTCTTCTTCCTCCTCTTCCATCATGGAAGGCTTCCCTATCACTCTTGCCATGGTCTTCTTGACCCTTTCTTTTCTTTTCTTTCCCTCTGCAGCAACAGGCTCTTTGGGTTGAGATTCCAAAGGGGCTTGAGTAGACACTAGCTTTGGACATTGGTTGTCTGCCTGCTGGCCTTTTGATTTTCAAACCAGGCTTCACTGCAGATGAACTGACCTCCCTCTTGAGCACTTTCTTCTTGGAGCTTGCCTCATCCTCAACTGCCACATAATCCTCATCCTCAGACTCTGAGGTCTTCTTCTTTCTTGACCTTGTGGCAGCCTTGGGCAAATTGCTCGGAGTGCTTCTGCTCCCCTCATCTGAGCTGCTTGAGGGACTAGTGCCCTCGCTCAAATGAACCTGCTCTTCAGATTTGTTCTGGCTGTCACTCTGGTCTGACATGCTGTCCAACTGACTGCTGACTCTGTGAATAGTTATAGATGAGGTAGAGTGGATGAGCATCACAAAATGTGGAGATTTTTGCAAAAGAATGATTCAAAAAACTTAGTTTTAGTTTCCCACTGAAAACATTTCGGATCTACCGATTTTCAAACTCGGTGATACCGAAGCAGTTTTGGAACCAAAACTAGTGAACTCGGTCAGACCAAGTCACAGTTCGGTGGCACCGAGACTGCTAGGGTTTCACAAAGTTCAGAAATCGGTCACACCTATTTGTAATTCTCGGTCAGACCGAGACTTACAAGTGCAATGGCATCAGCCAAATCGGTGGGACCAAGTTTTTCAACTCGGTGGGTCTGAGATGGTTTCGGCGGAAACCTAACCCTAAATTTTCGAATCGCAACTATTCTAAGGATTGATATGAATGGATAGGAGTGATTCAATCGTGGCAAGATGCATAGTGTTCACAATGTGCTGAGAATCAGATGAGGAAAGAACTGTGATCGAGTCCATACCCTAGTTCGGCGGGAACTCGGTACGGCGGCAACGGCGGAGGAGAATTCCATTGACGGCGGCAGAGACTAGCGACTGGAGGCGGCTGGCGACAACGTCGACGATCCGTAGACCACGTTGGCAGAGTGAGCTATGCGCGGGCGAGAGGATTCGGAGAAAGTTTTCCAAATTTTGCCCGTGCGATATATGTAGCCCGACCCTGTCGGTGTGACCGGGTGGTACAACTCGGTGGCACCGAGATGCAAAACTGTGAACAGTTATCGCAACTCGGTGTGACCGAAAAGTACAAATCGGTTGCACCGAGATGAAAATCTAGATCAACTTAGTAATCTCGGTATGACCGAAATGGAGGAATCGGTCAGACCGAAAATCACAAAGAAGTTTTGGAAGTTTAAGTCTATGACGAATCGGGGACTCCGAGTGCTCCTCACACAGAGTGGTTCAAATCTGACTTGATCAAATTTTGTGATGTAGCATGAATAGAGTTTGAGACGAGAAAAGCATAGATAGCTAGAGAGGGTTCTTAGGCATTCTTATCCATCCACTTGGCCAAAGAAAGATATGCCAAACAATCAAAACAACAAGTGGATGTCCTCGAATGAGTAAAATATGCATTCAACATGCTCACACAATAAAATGACAAATGAAGTATGTGACAAAGCATGCACAACCAATTCTAGCATCTATCAAACAATTGGCGATGACTAGGTCATCTATATCTGAGTATATTGACTTAGGAGTCAAATGAGAGAATTTGATCATAGGTCATACTCATCGTGTAAGCTCAAGTGGGGTTACCACTTTTACATAAAGCATTTATGTGTTCACATCATTAGAGTTGCTTTGACTCAATTCTTAGAGTTAAGCTCCCCCTAGATGTGAGATCCCCCCTTAGAGGGATAAACTAACCTTGGGTTTTGTCGATGATGAATTCATGTAGGTGTTGAAGATGTGGATGCTCAATGTTGATGTAGATCGTTTGGAGCAATCCTTTGGAGTGAGTTGCACTTTCAATACCTACATGGATTAGTCCCACAAGGAACAAACAAGGATATCCATAGACATAGAGTGACACACACACAAAATGATGTCCATGAAAACATTAGGTTACCTTGTCCCTTGCCTTACCAACATGAGGGTTTGTGACTCCTTGAACTAGTGCAAGATATGGAAGTTGATTGCACTTGTCCTCGCCATAATGATATGAGTGAGAAATGTTGGCGGAGTCACCCTCAAGAACTCTCTAGTTCTTCTTCTTCGGGATCCACATCAACTTGATGGGAATCCTTGGTGTAGTAGTTGTACTTGATGAAGTAGAACTTGACGTAGTCTTGGGAATCCACTTGACCAAGGCCTTAGGTGCTTCTTCAAATGCATCAATCTCCTCTTGAAGCTTGTCCTTGCCTTTGTTCTTGTGGTCTTGTGGTGGAAGATCATCTTGAGCGTGTGTTCCCTTGAAGGAAGTAGGATCATACTTCTCTTGTTGAGGAACAAACTTCGTCTCGGGGTATTGATCTTCTTCCCACTCAACTCCATTGGCATTGAACTTTTGTTCAAAACCAACACCTTGATTCTTCCGGTGCCTTCATTGCTTGCGTACAATTTCCACAAGTTGCTTACTCCCGGCAAGACTCTTGTATACACCTTTCTCTATAATTCCCTTCAATAAGCTATTTTCTTGCTCAAGCATAACTTGGCTAAGAGGATCATTAGTGGAATCAAGAGAACTACTAGAAGCAACAATATTGGATTTGGCATTGATATTGTTACTTCTAGAAGAAGAATCTTTCTTGTTCTTGTTACTAGACTTGACTTGAGGCATGTAAGTAGATAAGAGTAAACGCTTGGCAATGTAAGAAGAACTTTTCTTACGAAGATCATCATTGATTGCCTTTAAGAACTCATGCTCTTGCTCAAGATTGAGCTTTCCAAAGCGTAACTTCTCATGAGCCCTTAAAAGTTCTCGATGATCTTCAAAGATAGTTTCATGAGCTAACTTAAGAGTGTTTAGTTCTTTAGTTAGACGCTCAATTTTCTCCTTATCATTGTCATTCGTTTCAACTTGATTAGCATGATTAATTGACGTTTCATCATAGTATTCATCAATAGAGTTGTCAACAAGTAAATCATCATCACCTAGCAAGTCATCTTCATCAACATCAAAATCAACATACTCGGGGTGTGTTACCTTAGGACCTTTGGCCATGAAGCATTTACCAATTCCTTCATTTGGTGATTCAAATATGTCGTAGGAGTTAGTTGACACAAGTGCTAGTCCGGCAACGCCTTCATCTTGAGTGTATTCGGAGTCGGAGTGATAGCTTCTCTCGGAGTGATCCATGTAGCTTGATGTCTTCGTTTTGTGTACCTCTTTGATGACTTGTCCTTCCTTTCTAAATCTTTGCTTCTCCGTGAGGGTCTTCGTTCATAATGATCATCTCTACTCCTCCTCTCTCTTGGTGGTGATTCTTCTCTTCTACTTCTTCTCTTGGGAGAATCTTCTCTTCTTTTGTAGGGTGCCGACACTCATTGAATAGTGTCCGGTCTCCCACAATTGTAGCAGTTGCGCTCTCGACTAGAAGATCTTTTGTCATTGTAGGACCTTGACTTAGAGCTTCTTTCTTTGCTTCTACTCTTGTAGAATTTGTTGAAGTTCTTCACCATTAAGCTCAATTCTTCATTGAAGGTTTGTTTATCACTTGATGATGTGGGGGCTTCACATGAGGCTTTGTAAGCACCACTCGACTTGTTGTGAAGTTCTTCCTTATCCTTGACTGACATCTCATGAGCAACAATTCTACCAATGACTTCCGTAGGCTTGAGATCTTTGTAATTGGGCATCATTTGGATCAATGTGCACACGGTATCATATTTTCCATCCAATGCTCTTAGGATTTTCTTGATGATGAATCTGTCGGTCATCTCTTCACTTCCTAAGCCAGCAATCTCATTTGTGATGGGAGCAAGCCTAGAGTACATTTCAGCGACACCTTCACCATCCTTCATTTTGAACTTGTCAAGCCGACTTTGGAGCACATCCAACTTGGATTCCTTGTTGGAGTCGGTACCTTCGTGCATATCAATCAAAGTATTCCAAATTTCCTTTGCATTCTCAAGACGGCTGAATTTGTTGAACTCTTCGGGGCACAATCCATTGAAGAGGATATCACAAGCTTGAGCGTTGTATTGCAACATCTTCAACTCATCCGCACTAGCTTCGCGATTCGGTTCTCTCCCATCAAAGAATTCACCTTGCAAGCCAATACACACAATAGCCCAAACGGCGGGGTTATGTCCAAGAATATGCATTTTCAACTTATGCTTCCAACTAGCAAAATTAGTGCCATCAAAGTAAGGACCTCTACGGTGATAATTTCCCTCGCTAGACGCCATACTCTCCTAGGTTGTGAAACCAACGCTATGACCACCAAAAGCTAGGGAAATCAAAGCAAATGGAGACCAAATCTCTGATACCACTTGTAGGACCTTGAAGTATGTCTAGAGGGGGGGGGGGTGATTAGACTACTTGACCAATAAAAACCTAACCTTTTCCCAATTTTAGACTTTGGCAGATTTTAGCTATTTTAGAACAAGTCAAGCAATCTTCACACAATTCAAGCAAGCATGCAAAGAGTATATAGGCAGCGGAAATTAAAGCATGCAACTTGCAAGAATATAAAGGGAAGGGTTTGGAGGAATCAAACGCAATTGGAGACACAGATGTTTTTCTCGTGGTTCCGATAGGTGGTGCTATCGTACTTCCACGTTGGTGGAGACTTCAACCCACGTAGGGTAAGGGTTGCGGGAGTCCACGGAGGGCTCCACCCACGAAGGGTCCACGAAGTAGCAACCTTGTCTATCCCACCACGGCCGTCGCCCACGAAGGACTTGCCTCACTAGCGGTAGATCTTCACGAAGTAGGCGATCTCCTTGCCCTTACAAACTCCTTGGTTCAACTCCACAATCTTGTCGGAGGCTCCCAAGTGACACCTAGCCAATCTAGGAGACACCACTCTCCAAGAAGTAACAAATGGTGTGTTGATGATGAGCTCCTTGCTCTTGTGCTTCAAATGATAGTCTCCCCAACACTCAACTCTCTCTCATAGGATTGGATTTGGTGGAAAGAAGATTTGAGTGGAAAGCAACTTGGGGAAGGCTAGAGATCAAGATTCATATGGTTGGAATGGAATATCTTGGCCTCAACACATGAGTAGGTTGTTCTCTCTCAGAACTGGTAAGTTGGAAGTGTAGGTTTGTTCTGATGGCTCTCTCCACGAATGAAGAGGAGGCGGAGGGGTATATATAGCCTCCACACAAAATCTAACTATTACACACAATTTACCAAACTCGGTGGGACCGAATCATCAAACTCGGTCAGACTGATTTAGTAAACCTAGTGACCGTTAGGATTTTCGGTGGGACTGAAATGCATCTCGGTAGGACTGATATGGTTAGGGTTAGGGCATAATGTAATCTCGGTGAGACCGATTACACAAAATCGGTGAGACCGATATTGGTAATTAGCTAACCAGAGAGTTGGCCAGGTAAACTCGGTGGGACCGATTTGCTCTTTCGGTGAGACCGAAAAGTTACAAAAGGGAAATAGAGAGTTTACATTGTAATCTCGGTGGGACCAATTCGCTCTTTCGGTGAGACCGAAAAGTTATGAAGGGGAAACAGAGAGATTACAATCCCATCTCAGTGAGACCGAGATCCCTATCGGTGAAACCGATTTTCCTAGGGTTTGTGGCAGTGGCTATGACATCTGAACTCGGTGGCGCCGGATAGAAAGAATCGGTAGGGCCGAATTTGACTTTGGGTTTAGGTCATATGTGGATGTGAGAAAGTAGTGGAGGGTTTTGGAGCATATCACTAAGCACATGGAGCAAAAGTGTCGGTGTACTAGAGTAGGGGTACCCTAGTATCCCGAACTCGTGCACGAGCAGTCGCAGCGCCCCGCGGCAAGGCTTGCCTGGTGACCGCCAAGGTCCTCCGTGGTTCCTTTGGAGCCATTCAAGAACAAAGTATTTAAGCCAAGGAGACAAGGCCCCAGCAAGAGGAGCTTGCCGGGAAGGCCACTCAAGGCACATAGAAGACAAGACCCCGGCAAGAGGAGCTTGCCGGGAAGGCCCATTGAGCGACAAGCTTCCGGCGCGACAAGGATTCAGCAGCTGCAAGGCGCTGCCGCGGCGGGCAACCTCTTCATCTCCGCCCCAGCTCATCCACCAACGTGTCGCCATGGGGCCATTCCAGCGCAGTGTCAAGAGGCTGTGCAGCCAGCGGAGAGCAGCGGTAAGCGGCGCTGACAGGGGTGCCATCGTGGCAAGCGGTGGCGCCCCTGACGGTCCCTTTCTGCACTGTTTAGGCGACATAGATGGGCATTTATTGCTTTTGTCCCTTGCCGTCAGAGTTAGGTAGAATACACTGTACAAAGTAGCTGTACCAACCGTAACTCATTTTCCCATTTTGCCCTTGTCTACGTTGCCACCTGTTGGTGACCCCTTGAGCCTATAAAAGGAGGCCCGTGCGCAACGTAGAGGAGGTTCGGCTCATTCGAGACTACACACACTCGAGCTAGGTTTTGTAAGCTCTTTGTGCTCCCTAGCAAGAACACAATACAATCAGACAAGCAGCAGTAGGAGTATTATCTCTCCGGAGAGCTCCGAAGCTGGGTAAAACTGCTCGTGTGCATCGCCTCGATCTGCTCTTTGTACAATCTCCGCCCCCCACCGAACCAAAAGGGACTTGGTCCGCCGATCCCATAGGTGTTCGTGGGTTACGATCAGCCTCCCCGACATCTTTGGCGCGCCAGGTAGGGGGCGTCGAGGCTGTGTGAACCTGATCCGGCGTTCACACGAGCAACATCTTCATCATATTCATCAACATGCCACCGAAGAAGAAGGCTTCGGCCGCAACAGAGCCGTCCGCGTCAAACCCACCACCACCGGAGCCGACGAGTGGTGGGGAAGACGCCGGCGGAAGAGTGGACGTCGACGTGGGAGCCCGTGTCGCTGCTAAGTCCAAGGACAAGGCGGCGCAAACCTCGGCGTCCGTTCACGTGCCGCGTCCATCCCAGGAAGCGCGAGACCGACAGCGTCATGGTGCTCGCAGCGCCATGCGTTCGTTGGGCCAAGATCGAGCTGGTGGATCCGGGGATGCTCAAGAACAGCTTGCGCGCCAACAGGCTGGTGCGAGTGGGGCACGGTCGCCTGGACGGGATACTGCTCCTTCCAACATATTTAGAAGTCCGAGCATATCCCGCTCCTCGCACCGTTCACCATTGCCGCCCACCACTCAAGTAGAAGCTTTGGCGCGGGCTCAACTGCTCCTGGATTACCCTCCGACGGCAGACAAGGTCGACGAATGGAGGGCCACCATTCAAAGTCTCATCGGCTTTGCCAACGGCGACGTTCCGCGGCAACCAAGCACATCGCTGCCGCGGCGAGACGACAAGGCACGAGCCGGTGGCGACGAGACCTGTGGGGGTGCAACAACCATGCACTCTCCACCCCGAAGGCCAAGATCGCCGACTCGTCGGATCCACCTCGACAGCGACTCCACCGCGTCATCGGATCCACGAGCTCGCCGTGATCAGCGCCAAGTTCTTCAAGAACGGCAACAAGAAGACGCTTGAACTCGCATCGAGCGCCGAAGAGAAGCGCGACGTCAATCCGACCAGCGCGCTGGGCCCTCTGTTGACGTGCATGCGCCAGGGGAACCAGGTGACTTGCCGTACGCGGTAGGTTGCCCTGCGCTCACTCATGAGCTGCGGCAAGTCCAAAGGGTCCCGACAAGAAAATTTTCAAGCCGACGTGCGGAGAAGTATGATGGCAGGACGATCCATCGGAGTTCCTCAAAGATCTACACCATCGCGGTGCAAGCTGCGGGGGGACGAGACGACAAGATCCTCGCCAACTACTTCCCACTGGTACTCAAGCCCAATGTTAGATCTTGGCTCATGCACTTGCCGGACAGCTCCATATCCTCTTGGGCAGATTTATGCCATCAGTTTGTTGGTGCCTTCACAGGCGGCCACAAGCCTCATGGCCAAGAGAGTGACCTTCAACTGCTCTCCCAGAAGGAGGGAGAGTCCTTGCGCAAGTTCATCCAGAGATTCAGCCGTGTGCACTACAACATCCCAGATGTCCACCCTGCCGCGGTGATCAGCGCGTTTCATCAAAACGTGCGGAACCGCAGGATGAGGGAAGAGATGGCGATGTGCAAAGTCAAGGACGTTAGTGAGCTGTATGCTTTGGCCGACAAGTGTGCACGTGCTGAGGAAGGAAGAAGACTCCCAGGAGAGAATGCAGAAGGAGGATCTGACAGTGGGGAGACCGCCCCGGCGAAGAAGAGTCGGCGGCGGAACAATCGAAGGAAGAAGAGCAAAGAGGTACTAGTTGTCGAGCAGTCCGGCAACGGTGGTGCCGCCAAGAAAGCCAAAGTTGGTGGCTCCGCAAGGAGGTTGCCGCTACGCCGATCGCAAGCCTGTGGCGGCCGCCGACAAGGTGACAGCTCCAATAAACAAGATCGCAAGATTCACCGCACCAAGGGCCACGACCTCCAGAGCTGCAAGAAGGTCGAGCAGCTTGTTGAACAGCAGAAGGCTGAGTACGAGCGGCGCGACAAGGAGAAGACCCAGGAAGGTGCTGGGGAGCTAGCAAGAAGCGACCGGCCGGGAGGACGCCATGCAAGGCCAAGCAGCGGCAAGGAGACAGACCTCCCGCGGCCGCGACAAGGATGAAGACGACGATGACGATGAAGATATGGAAGACGATGAGGCTGACGAGCAGGAGTTTCAGAAAGCCACGGAGGTCCTCTGCGTTGACGGCGGTGCTTCTCTGCATACCTCACACCACCAACTCAAGCAATGGATGCGGGAGGTTAATGCAGCAGAACCATCCGTAGATTCACGCAAGACTTTGAAATGGTCCAACACGCCTATCATCTTTGATATTGAGGACCACCCGATCGCATAATCATGGGTCGGGTGCTTGCCGATGTTGGTCTCACCAACTATCCGCAACCTCAAGGTCACCAAGATGCTAGTTGACGGCGGGCTGGCTTAAACCTGATCTCATCCGCGGTGCTCCGTAAGCTTCAGATCCTCGACAACGAGCTCAAGAGACCGCACATTCTAAGGAATCAACCCAGGAAGGAGCAAGTCGAAGGGAAGATCATGTTGCCGTGAACATTTGGCGTTGAACTAAACTTCAGGATCGAGAGGGTCACGCTTGACGTCGCTAATTTTCCATTGCCTTACAATGGGATACTTGGCCGCCCAGACTCGCCAAGTTCATGGCAGCCTCTCATTATGCATACAACTTGCTCAAGATGCCCGCCCGATAAGTGTCATTTCTGTCCATGGCGACAAGAAGGATGCTCTTATCTGCGCCGACAAGATCTACCGGGAGGCAGCAGCTGCAACAGATAGCAAATCACTTGTCACCGAAGCTCCCGGGGAAGAAGACCAAGTCCGCAAGAGCTCGGATGCCCACTCCGCAAGCGCACCTCTTCGAGTGCTGCGCTACCGCCGAGGACGCACCATCGAGCTCCACCGCAAGTGCAGAAGACGATGGCACCTCCGCCAAAGACCAAGAAGGTGCTCGCCAAGAAGGACGGCACCGGTGGTACCTTCACCATCGCTGCCACTCGACCCTAAATAGGAAGGCGCACTCGTTGCTTTCCTGCGGGCGAATGTCGACGTGTTTGCATGGCAACCGTCTGACATCCCCGGTGTTCCCAGGAAAGTAATTGAGCATCACCTAGCTGTTTGTCCTCATGCGCGGCCCGTCAAGCAAAAAGTCGGAAAACAGGCAGTGGAGCGCCAAGAATTCATAGCAGAAGAGATCAAGAAGTTGGAAGAAGCAGGCCTTGTCAGAGGAGTGCTCCATCCCACGTGGTTGGCCAATCCGGTAGTTGTACGAAAGGCAAATGGGAAATGGAGACTTTGTATCGACTTCACAGATGTTAATAAAGCTTGTCCCAAAGACTCATTTCCCTTGCCGCGCATCGACCAGATTGTTGACTCCACGGCTGGATGTGATTTGCTTTCATTTCTTGATGCATATTCAGGATATCATCAGATCTTCATGGCAGAAGAGGATGAGGAGAAAACCGCATTCATCACCCCGTGTGGCACATACTGCTTTGTACGGATGCCTTTTGGGCTAAAGAATGCTGGTTCAATGTTTGCAAGAGTAGTCCATGACGCTTTTGAGCCGCAAATGCACAGAAATGTAGAAGCTTACATGGATGACATAGTGGTCAAGAGCAAGGACAAAGCAACTCTGGTTCAAGATTTAGATGAGACTTTTGCAAATCTGCGCAAGATCAACCTCAAGCTCAACCCCGAGAAGTGCGTGTTTGGAGTCCCTTCCGGCAAGCTTCTCGGGTTCTTCGTGTCTCAGCGGGGAATTGAAGCCAATCCCGACAAGATCAAGGCCATTGAGCAGATTGAAGCACCAAAGCGCGTCAAGGATGTACGAAGACTTGCCGGTTGCGTGGCTGCTCTCAGCAGGTTTATCTCTAGGTCTACTGAGCGCGCCCTGCCATTTTTCAAGATTTTGAAAAAGGCAGGTCCAATGAAATGGACTCCCGAAGCGGAGGCTGTGCTACAGGACTTAAAGAGGTACCTGTCCTCCACTCCAATACTTGTCGCACCTAGACCACAAGAGAAGTTGCTGTTGTATTTAGCGGCAACCAATCAATTGGTTAGTGCTGCGTTAGTAGCGGAAAGGGAGGCAGATGATGAGCCGGCAACTAAGGCAGATGCATCCAGCGACAAGCAGGGGGCTTCACCGACGAAGCTCGTCCCGATAAGGACGGATCTGCGCAGGATTGCGAGAAGATGCGAAAAAGGATGGTGCAGCGCCCAGTCTATTTTGTCGGTTCCCTCTGCAGGGGGCTAGGTCAAGGTACTCTGGTGTGCAGAAATTGCTTTTCGGCCTCCTCATGGCCTCGAGAAAGCTGCGCCATTACTTCCAAGCACATGAGATAATAGTCGTCACTCGCTTTCCGCTGAAGAGGATACTGCAAAATCCAGAAGCAACAGGCAGGATTGTCGAGTGGGCACTGGAACTGTCAAGCTTTGGCCTCAAGTTTGAAAGCACTTCAACTATCCAAAGCAGAGCATTGGCAGAGTTCATAGCAGAATGGACGCCAACGCAAGATGAAGAAACTCCAGAGACGAGCATCCCGTCAAGGAGGCAAGTAAAGAGTGGCTGATGTACTTTGACGGTGCCTTTTCGCTGCAAGGCGCCAAAAGGGCGCATCGCTTGTCGCGCCCACCGGAGAGCACCTCAAGTACAAAGTCCAAATGCACTTTCCCAAGGAGCAAGCAACAAATAATACTGCAGAGTATGAAGGTTTGCTTGCCGGTCTCAGAATTGTAGTAGACCTTGGGATCAAGAAGCTCATTGTCAGGGGTGACTTGCAGCTTGTCGTCCGCCAAGTAAACAAAGATTATCAGAGTCTGTTGATGGAAGCCTACGTCGATGAAGTGAGAAAGCTAGAAGAGCACTTTGACGGCCTACAAATGGAACATGTTCCAAGAGCTCAGAATGATATTGCTGATGGCCTGTCAAAGTGCGCCGCACTCAAGTTACCTGTGGAACCAGGAATCTTCGTGCTCAAGCTGACTCAACCGACTGTAACGCCATCAACTGGACAGAACAAGAAGAGGAAGTTGATTTCTGGTGACTACTTCCCGGCCGAGCTCCCTGAAGTCGCCGCCGCGAAGGTCCCCAAGTTCAACACCAAAAGTGCCGAGGAGCAGTCTGCTCCGACAAACCCCAGGGTTTGTTTCGTTGAAGCAGACGCTCCCGACAAATTTCGCTCCTGCAAGCTTGCCGGGGAACATCAAGCTCCAGCCGAGCCGCAGGTTCTTGCTGTAGAAGCTGATGTTCCTGCAGCAGCAGATGTGCCTTTAGTCCTTGTTGTCGAGCCGCAAGCTCCAGCATGGGCGCAGCAGATTGTCCATTTCCTTCAGACAGGAGAACTTCCCGAAGAGCGAGAAGAAGCGGAAAGAGTAGCCCGGCAGTCAAGTATGTACTAGTTTGTCGACAGCACGCTGTACAGAAGAAGACTCAACGGAGTGAACTTGAAGTGTATTCACCGGGAAGATGGACAGAAGCTGTTGGCAGAGATACACGGAGGCATATGTGGTCCCCACATTGGCGCAAGAGCACTTGCCGGCAAAGCTTTCCGGCAAGGTTTCTTCTGGCCGACAGCCCTCCAGGATGCAACTGCACAAGTAACCAAGTGTGAAGCGTGCGGTTCCATTCCAAGAAGATACACCAGCCAGCTCAAGCTCTCCAGACGATCCCTTTATCCTGGCCATTTTCGTCCGGGGCTCGACATCCTCGGCCCCTTTCCCGAAGTTGTCGGGGCTTTGAGTACTTGTACGCTGTAATCGACAAGTTCACAAAGTGGCCGGAAGTGGAAGCAGTGAGGAAGGTGACAGCAGACAACAGCGATCAAGTTCATCAGGTCAATTGTTTGCCGCTTTGGGATTCCTAACCGGATCATCACCGACAACGGCACACAGTTCACGAGCCGCACCTTCATGCAAGACGCCCAAGATCTTGGCGCCAAGGTCTCGCTTCGCTTCGTTGCTCATCCGAGAAGCAACGGTCAAGCGGAGAGGGCAAATGCTGAAGTGCTGCGAGGGCTCAAGACCAGAACTTCGGCGGGCTGCACAAGTGCGAAGAAACTGGATTGAGGAGCTTCCGTGGTTCTTTGGTCGATCAGACGACACCAAATCGAGCCACCGCCGACACCTTCGCCTAGTCTATGGAGCAGAGGCAGTTCTCCCCACGGAACTCAGATACGGGTCATCTCGAGTACTCGCTATGATGAGTTTGAGCAAGAGCAGCTGCGACAAGATGACGCGCTGCTCCTTGAGGAGGATTGTCTTCGCTCATCATGCGAGCTGCTCGTTACCAAAGAAGCTTTGCGCCGCTACCATAGCCGCAGTTAGTGCCAGAATTTTCGAGGAAGGCGACCTTGTTCTTCGCGCGCTTCAGTCCGCCAAGAATTCCAACAAGTTGACGCCAAAGTGGAAGGCCCTTATCGTAAAACGAGTCACTAGGCTCGGCGCTGTCCGCTTTGAGACCAAGATGGCATTCCGTGAGCATCTCCGGAACATAGAGCATCTTCGTAAGTTTTACCCATAGGGTGCGGTTGCCGGAACCCGTTCCGGCAACCACCTTTTGTACAAGTCTTGCCGATGTTGCATGTAATCCTTTGTACAAAGCCGGGCGCAGACCCCGTGCATCAGTAAAGCTCATGTGTTGCGCACAAATTGTCAACTTCATGCTTTCATCATCATTTTGCATGTGTTATCTGACATTTTGTGCAGCATCCTCACCCCGTAAGCAATAACGAGCCACAAGGCTCCATAACTTTATTTTCTCTTCTTTCTTCTCAAAAGAAAGGAAGTTACTTCGCCCACAAGTTAGCCGGGGGGAAGGGAGAAGATAATGGTGTGGCCCGCCAAGCGTCGCTCGAGGAAGTTTCGCCTTACCGGGAAGCAAACGACAGAAAATCTAAGTTGCTAAGTTTAAGCAATCAGCTTTTAAATTTTTAAGTTATCTTCCTCGAACGATAGTACTTTGTATGGAAAACCTGTGCGCGGAGGAACCAACTCGTAGCTAGTTTGCGCCCTTACTTTGTTTCGAGTCCGCTCAACAACTTAAGTGAGCTGCAACTAGTTGCGATAAGGTTGTTGTCGGAGGCGGCAACGCCAAAGAAGCTGTTGACGTTCACTCAACCTTCATAGAAAGGTGCCCGCGCCGACAAGTTCCCTAAAAGCGTAAGGCACAAATATACAAAGGAAGGAATCAAGTAAAGGAAATAACATTGCAATCATTGCCTAAGATAGAGTTATATTACAAAAATAGCTTGCCGCAGGTCTAATGAAATGTTCTCCTAAACATGATCAGCAGCGACGAGGGAAAGATAAAATTGGCGGCCTAGTCTACGCGGTCGCCATCAACCCGCTTGATCTTGCCCACTTTGTCCACAATGGGTGCGACAAGGGCTTTGAGAGCCTCCACATCGGCATCCGGCGGCAAGGATCTGAGGACGCCGTTGAGGTTGAGGCCTGGATTGCGGAAGGCCACCTTCATCAACACCTTCTGGAGGGCTCCTGCACAGATCTGGCGCGATTCCTCGACCAGCTGTTTTGGGATCTCTTCCCGGAGCCGCTGGAGAGCCGTCACCACGCCCTTGAGGAACAGGCTGAGCTTGGCGCTGGGTTGGAGGTGCTCGTCGGAGGAGTACCCAAGATCCACCATCCCCAGCTCCATCAGCTCCTTGTCGATGGCGGCGCGATATTCACAAGACCTTCAGTCCAGAGCTCCACATTCTCCCTGAAGGTGCTCTGGGCGGCAATAGCATTCGCCAGCAGCTCCTCGTTGGCCTTGATCTTTTCCAGCAGACCCACCTCTCGCTCCTTGGCGCCGTCCAGCGTCTCCATCAGGGTGGTCAGCTTCAGCTCAAGATCCGCCTTGGAGTCCTTGGCGGCATCGAGCTCTTTGATCTTCTCAGCGAGACGGCCCTGCAACTCGCCAAGAGTGTAGGCGTCCTTCTCGCTCGTGCTTCAGCCACGGCGAGCTCTTTGCCGCTCTTCTGTAGACTGGCCTCCAGCTGCGTCACTTTTGTCTCCAACTCCTTCTTGGCGGCTTCGGCAGCTGCAGCGGCGTCTTTTTGCTTCCTTGAGAGCTCCGCCAAAGTGATCGCTGCATGCAAGCTCTTCCCCATAGCTGTCAAGGTTGATCTTCCGCTCGCCACCGCGCCTTCTTCGCAGAATAGCTTCTCACCGGCAAGCCGTTGCTGCTCCTCGACCTCAGCCTTCTCAAGGATGAAGGCTGTGCGCTCTTCAATGAAGTCGCCCCGCTCTTACGCCCACGCCCCGGAGAGCTTCTTGGTTGGCGACCGGAGCTCTTCTGCGCGCTTCTCCATGTTTTCTCCGCCCTCGCGACAAGTGCTTCCCTGACTCCAGCTTGGCTTGTCGGGCGCGGTAGAGCGACAACAGCTTCTTCAGCAGCTGCTCCTCCTCAGACTCGCCGCTGCTGCTGCTTGGCGCGTCAACCAGCGACAGCCCAGCGGAGGCGAGCAGCTCTTTGTCAAAGGTCTCCCCTTCGACCGGCGCCCTGGAGCTCGACGCCCAGGGGAGCTTGATAAAGACGCCGTCGCCGGCCTTCAGATAGGCGCCGGGCTGGGGCTCTTCGGAGCCTGATGCTGCATCGGTGGCGGAGGGATCTGCGGTCGGCGTAGCGCCTGGCGCTCCTGCGGCCTCAGGGTTGTCAGTACGATCGCCAGACCCCTCGCCAGCCTTTGCGGCGGTAGCCTTGGCGGCCTCCTCGCCGGCGGACCCATCGGCGCCAGCCTCTTCCTCCATGGTGGCGGCGTCGTCGTTGTTGCCGTCTTGCCTCCTCGCCGCGACCTCGGTCTCCACCGGATCTGCGGCGATGGATCTGACGATCAGAAAAAGAAAGAACAGTCAAGCAAATGTTCGAAAAGAAGAACAGGAAAAAAGAAGAAAAAGAACCCAAGGGAAATTGTCACGCAAAAGGGTTACCTGCGATGGGATCTGTGGCCGCGGTCTCCACCACCGGAGGATCGCCGGCGCTGCCCCTTGTCGGAGAAACTTCCCTTGTCGGAGAAGCCTCCCTTGCCGGAGAGCGCTCCTTTGCCGGAGAATTCTCCCTTGGCGGCGTAGTTGAAGCAGACGGATTTTCGGGAGCGACTTCCAGGCCCTCCTGATGAGGCTGCTCTGCTCCTACACCAACCAAACAAGTCAGATATCAGCAAAGAAGGAGCACCCGTGCACACCTAACCGTAAGAAATAAACCAAATACTTACGCTGGGGGCTGTGCTGGGGGCTGCTTTGAGGAAGGGTTGCCGGGTCCGGCAAGGGGGTCTCAGACACGCCTCCTGTCGCCACGGGGGGATCGTCTTCATGACAACCACCGGGGTCTTGGCTCTCTTTGACGCTCTCTGGACCAGCGTCCTGAAAAGGAAAAGAGTTCAGAATGAAGCAAATCAGATACAAGAGAAAGCAACCAAATTGAAGAAATACAAGCTAGAAGCTTACTCTTCTTCTTCTTCCTCGTCGGAGCTGAGCGCAGAGAGATCAAATTCTGGTTCGCCTCCGGTGCGAAGAGGTGGAGGAGTAGGTTCCCTTGGCCGCTTGGCGGGGGTGGCAGCGGTGGCCTGAGAGGATGCCGCCTCAGTTGTTGCAGCAGTGTGGGGTGCTCCCGCGGCAACAGTGCTTGCCGCGGTGGAGCGCGTCGCACGGTGCTGCAGCTGTTGGCCCGTCTGCCGCCCCGTCACTTCCCCGGCCTTGCGGAGACGCCTTCTTGGTGGGGCTGCGGGCTCCGCTCGCGGCAAGCTGCTTGAAGGAGCGGAGGAGGCGCTCTCGGCAGGCTCGCTTGGCTCAACTTCGGGCTCGGCCTGCTCCTCCTCGCCGGCAAGCTCCTCTCGGTCGGCAAGGCTTGCCGCCTCTGCTGCCTCCGCCTCTTCCACAGTAAATCCAAATTCGCCAGCGGCAGCAGCTGCTACCGCCTCCTCCAGCCTGGTGGCAATGCGCTGCATCTCGGCGTCGGTGGTGTCGCGGGTGAGCCACTTCTGCTCGTCGGGGCGGATCGGCACTTCTTCCAAGCTGTCGAAGAACTGCTGCACGACGTCGTCCGCAGTCTCTTGCCAGGTTGGAACGATCCCATGTGAATCGCACAGGGGCATCATGGCGCGGATGCGGTCGAGCGAAGAATTGTTGCAGAATGGGACGACCCCCCTCGGCAACATAAACCACTCGGGGTGATCGGGGTCATGCTTGAACAACTCCAGAAGCATTGCGTCCAACTCCAAGACGGTGAAATTCCAGTTGAGGCCCGGGCGCAGCCTCATGATATCCGCCGGGTTTTGGAACTCCCAAGCAGGTCTCCTCCTCTCCTACAAGGGAGCGATGCGGCGGCGAAGGAAATCTGCGCCAACTGCGCCTACAGTGAGTCCGGCAAACCTGAGGCGCAAGATCCGGGTCACGGCAATCTTCAACCAAGCATCTTCCAGCGCCAAGTTGCTCCAATCGTTGTCGTGCACTATTGGAGTTTGGCGCTGGGCAGTGAAGGGCTGCGGGTTCTCCTCAACGATCCAACACCAATCGGCTCTCCACTCCTCCCACTTGCTGCGGAGCTCTCCTTCCAGATAGGATTCTTTCTTGCCGATCCTGGAGATCCAAGCAATCCCTCCGGCAAGTGGCTCTCCTCTCTCGACGCGGGGCATGAAGAAGTGGCGGAAAAGGGCTACGTTTGGGTGGACTCTGACAAAGTTCTCGCAGAGGTGTGCGAAAACCGCCATGGTCAGGACAACGTTGGGGGTGAAATCAAGGAGGCGAAACCCGTAGGTATTCATGATGTCGTAGAAGAACTCAGAGAAGGGCGGGCAGAGCCCGCGGTAGAAGAAGAGCGCGAAGAAGGGGTACCCGCTCGAGGCTGACTCTGATGCGGCGGCGGAGAGTACCTTCGTGCGCGGATGCGCCCGCGTCTCCATCGACCGTAAGAGGTAGTAGCCTCCCTCGGATCCTTTGCGCCGAGCTGTGGGGAGAGGGCCCGCTCCTTGCGCAGCGCCGCGAGCTGCTGCGCCTCGGCCGACTTCACGCCCTTCCCCTTGTCGGCTTTCGGAGCCATGGCGGAGGCGGTGGAGGAGGCCGACGGCGTTGATGGCGCTGGTGGCGATGGGGGCGGAGCATTGCTCTCTTCGGACCAGAGAAGAAGGGGGGAGCGATGGTGGTTTTTTGAGATGGGACAGCAAATGGCGAGGTGGGCGACCTGCCCCGTTTTCCCCTGTTTATAAGGAGGGAGAGGGGGCGGACGTTCCGCTTTTCCAATTAAAGAAACCCCCACGATCTCTCC
Source organism: Aegilops longissima (assembly GCA_021605205.1). Classification (NCBI taxonomy): domain Eukaryota; kingdom Viridiplantae; phylum Streptophyta; class Magnoliopsida; order Poales; family Poaceae; genus Aegilops; species Aegilops longissima. Next base: position 628,618,230 of record CM038678.1, read on the forward strand.
CACGACGCCACCTTCGGCGCGTGCCGTTCGTGGGGGACGTGGTGGGTCCGGAGCCAGTTACGGCGTAATCTAGGCCACGCGAGTGCCCGTGCACTGTTTTGGGCCTGGCCCAACAGCGCTCGGCACCGCGTGTGGCCCAGGCCCGGGGGCTCCTGTCGGTGTACTAGAGTAGGGGTACCCTAGTATCCCGAACTCGTGCACGGGCAGTCGCAGCGCCCCGCGGCAAGGCTTGCCTGGTGACCGCCAAGGTCCTCCGTGGTTCCTTTGGAGCCATTCAAGAACAAAGTATTTAAGCCAAGGAGATAAGGCCCCGGCAAGAGGAGCTTGCCGGGAAGGGCACTCAAGGCACACAGAAGACAAGACCCCGGCAAGAGGAGCTTGCCGGGAAGGCCCATTGAGCGACAAGCTTCCGGGCGCGACAAGGATTAAGCCGCGGCAAGGCGCTTGCCGCGGCAGGCAACCTCTCTTCATCTCCGCTCCAGCTCATCCACCAACGTGTCGTCATGGGGCCATTCCAGCGCAGTGTCAAGAGGTCAGGCAGCCAGCGGAGAGCAGCGGTAAGCGGCGCTGACAGGGGTGCCATTGTGGCAAGCGGTGGCACCCCTGACGGTCCCTTTCTGCACTGTTTAGGCGACATAGATGGGCATTTATTGCTTTTGTCCCTTGCCGTCAGATTTAGGTAGAATACACTATACAAAGTAGCTGTACCAACCGTAACTCATTTTCCCATTTTGCCCTTGTCTACGTTGCCACCTGTTGATGACCCCTTGAGCCTATAAAAGGAGGCCCGTGCACAACGTAGAGGAGGTTCGGCTCATTCGAGACTACACACACTCGAGCTAGGTTTTGTAAGCTCTCTATGCTCCCTAGCAAGAACACAATACAATCAGACAAGCAGCAGTAGGAGTATTATCTCTCCGGAGAGCTCCGAAGCTGGGTAAAACTGCTCGTGTGCATCGCCTCGATCTGCTCTTCGTGCAATCTCCGCCCCCCACCGAACCAAAAGGGACTCGGTCCGCCGGTCCCATAGGTGTTCGTGGGTTACGGTCAGCCTCCCCGACAAAAAGGCTCATTAAGCAACACCTCATCCCTTCTTGATAGTATTGGCTTTTCCTATAGACTCAATGTGATCTTGGATCACTAAAATGTAAAGTGAAGAGTCTTGAGCTTTTGAGCTTGAGCCAATCCTTTGTCCTTAGTATTTTGTGGGATCCACTTTCATCATCCATGCCATGCCATTCATTGAGCTTTCCTGAAATATTTATCTTGGAATAGTATTAGCTCAATGAGCTATATGTTGTTATGAATTACCAAAACCACCTAGGGATAGTTGCACTTTCAACGAGGGTTCACTGGTTCGGCTGCGGTGTGAGGCTGCCGTCGCCGCAGGGCCTGGCCAGCGGTGGGAATAGTAGGGGGCGGTGAGGCCTCCACGGCAGCACAGCCGGCCACGGGAGGCAGGAGCATGAGGCACGGCCGACGCTGGTTTGGGCGGCTGGAGCAACAAGACCAGAGGTTGAAGAAGCACTACGGCCGTTGGATGGACATCGTACGGTCACTGGAGCTAGAATCGTTCGTATTGACTAAGTTGAAAAAGCCCTTCGTCCCCGTCAACTTAGTAGGCCCACAAGTCAGCCTCCCACCAAGGTGGGTCCCAGCTAGTGGGGAGTATTCAATTTTTGTGCGTAATAAGGAGGCACTTCCGGTGGGTCCGAGCTAACAGCTGGGGGACGTTTTTTTAATAATCGGTGGCCCGTCAGGTGGGTCCCAGTAGTCAGGGGGCAAACGTTTTTTTCACAAAATACGGTGGCCCGTCCAGTGGGTCCCTCCTGTCAGTTGGAGGAATCATTATTTTCTGCGTAATAAGGATGCACTTACTTGCTGCGGCCGTGGGCCCAGCTGAGACTCTCCACGTACAATATACTTCCGATGGAAGTCATTCCTTGACCACGTTGACCTTGCGGCGTTCCGTTGCATGCATGCGTCCATTGGCGTGGTGCGTCCCCACCGTCGACCTCTCACGTCAAATCATCTTTCGATGACTCTCGGTTGTTGACCACGTTGACCACACCGTGCGGCGCACCTGCATCGGAATGACCGGAGATGGGGAAGACGGGCAAGTGGAGTCGCAGATGGAGAGGAGGGAAACTTCATCGGTTGGTCTTGGCAGCAGCAGCCCCTTGTGCACGGGAGACAGGAGCAAGAACAGAGGTTGAAGAAGGAGCACGGCTGTTGGATTAACATCCAACGGTCCAGCTGCTAGAATCATTTGTTGATTAACTTGACAAAGCCGTGCGTACACGTCCGCTTAGCAGGCCCACAAGTTAGTCACCAAATTTGACGGGTCCCAGCTGTCAACGGGATGAATAATTTTTTTTGCAAAACAAGGAGGCACTTCCTTCTGTGCGAAGATATAGCCGGTGGGTCCCAGCTGTCAGGTGGAGGAAACATTTTTTTCAACTTAATAAGGAGGAACTTTCCTTGCGTGCGACCATGGACCTCGTGGGTACCAGCCGTCAGGCTCTTCACGTACAGTCCTCTTCCGATGACTCTCGTTTGTTGACCACGCCGCACCGAACACAGCGAGGCGCTAGACGACGGCGAGGCCCCGGACGGGAATGACTCGGAGATGGGAAAACGTGGCAGTGGAGTCGCAGATTGAGAGGAGGAGAAGGGTTATTACTGGTTCTGTTGCGGCGTGGGGTTGTAGTCTGTGGAGAATAACAGGAGGTGTCGAGGGGTGGAGGGATAGCCTGGCCGGCGGTGGGGTAGCGCTTCGCAGCGATGCATGCTAAGCAGAGCCGCTAGCCGCTGGAGGCCGGACCAGGCGGTCCCGGCGACGCTGGAGGAAGAAGACGAGATATTGAAAGTGCATGCCGGCCGTTGGATATAAATCCAATGGCTTTGGATGACACAATCATTTATTGACCAAGTTGACAACGCCCTGCGTAGGCTTCGACCTATTGGCCCACATGTCAGCCTGCAAAAATGTGGCATATATTTAACCCATGTTTTCTAGAATGTACAGTCCATTTGCTGGGCTGGGTGAAAAAATAATTTCAAGCGTCAATCAGGCCCATTTATATTTTCTAAGAAATCCCAGCCCATTTGCACTTCCTTGAAATACACGTATTAGGTGGGCTCGTTATATATATAATGTTATGTTAGAAGGAGCAATTAATATCAAAGAATAAACCGGTGAGGCACATATATATATATATATATATATATATATATATATATATATATATATATATATATATATATATATATTAAGAAATTAGCGAGTTATTTCTCAAAATAGAAATGAGCGCGTTATTATTAAATTGGTCCTTAAAATCTTCGCAAGCTTTTGTATGCAATCACCAGGATTTTCCTTGCCTGTGAGTCAAAAAACAACCAAGATTTTCCATTAAACATTTACTTTTATAAGTTAATAACACGTGGGATGTTTTTATAATGTATATATATAAGTCTCTATAAAATATACGATAATAATAATAATATAAATATATATAATGTGGTTAGAAGGGAAAACATAAATTGGACACAGCATTACTTTTATAAGAGACCTGCATTTTATACCCGACAGTAGGCATACTAACAAGTTCACACACAAATACAATAGAAAAGGTAAACATTCATATCAAACTCAGGTTCACAGGACACGTTCATATTCATAGCCAACATTCACTATCAACAACTCAAAAGATCCATATATACACAAGCTCAGCATATCTATGCATCCAAATGATTGATAGATCACACGACAATATTCATACATAATTCACAAAAGATTCAGATATACACATGTTCAAGATGTTTATGCATCCAAATGATTGAGATCACAGCCAATATGATCCATGGACGAACTTTAATTACCTAGGGTACAGACTGGTAAATGGTGTTCAATTGGAGGTACTTCTTGCTAAAATTAGTTCTTGTACGAGTAAACTTCTGAGTACATAAGAGGCAGCACAGACAATCTGAACTTTGCTTGTAGGTTTATCCTCAAATAGTGGCCTCGTGCCGAGGGAGGTTTGAGCAACTTGGCCACTACTTTCATCCAACTAGTTTACTAGCTCATCTTGGTCATGTATCTCGCCAAAATTCTACATTGCAGATGAGAAAGGAGGCGGTTGAGAAAATGAACCACCCAAATTTTTTGTGCAGTTCAACTGAAATGGAGCATCCTTGGCGTGCAGACCGATTAAGTGCCAGATGAATATACGTGTCAACCAATTTGTCTGGAATCTTTAGACTCCATGCCATATAGTTCGCTACCATATGTGCCGATAACCAAAAGGCACAAGTTGGGACCAAAGACTGGACTGCGTTTTTCTGGGCTATGCACCAAGCAATATTTTTGGCGTTCACTCTCCTAATACTTGGAGTTTGACAATTGGTTGACGCCGGTTGATACTCGAATGAATATAGGCACTTCTTGTCAACATCGTCCGTGATAGCCCTTTCGTTAAAGGGTCTGCCAGATTCTTAGCCGTCTGGATATAATCCAACGCTATTACTCCGGAGTTTCTTGATTTTCTGACAGATTTCAATCTTCTTCTTATGTGCTTTGTCGATTTCATGTTGTCCTTTGAACTCTTAGCCTTGGCAATCACTGTTTGATTGTCACAGTTCATAAGGACAGCCGGCACTGGTTTATCAACCACCGGCAAATCCATCAAAAGCTCTGAAGCCATTCTGCTTCGACGCATGATGTCTCTAATGCTGTGAGTTCTTCTTCCATAGTTGATCTGGTTGTCTGAGTGAACTTTGGAGTACATAGCAGCAGCATAAGTACCTATCTTTCTGATCATTTTGTGCAGTTCTACTAAAATCACCCGATGTAATGATTTGCCTGCGAGTTCAGGCTCCAAATTACTCCTTTATGAAATCGGCAAACAGTAGCACAATACCAAATTACCAATACATATGACAGGCACAATAATCAAGATAAAGACCAGTACCAACCTGTGTGAGGTAGCATATCAATTACTATTTCCTTTGACTGGAAGCCGAGATAAGCCAGCGATCGACGACAGAAAGGAAGAAAGCAAGCGGAGATTAGCGATCGACAGAAAGGACGGAAGTCTGTCGAGGCAATGAAGCACCCAAAGTTTTTGTGCAGTTCCACCAAAATCGAGCATCCCTGTTGGCACATATATTGAGAGAGTGAGGTTACTGTAATAGTGGGACTAGTTGATGAAACATACACTAACAAATAGAAGCACCCTCATTATCTTAATGGGTAAAGTTAGCAACATAGTAGTCTTGCTTAAAGAGAGGTATTAGTTTATTTAATCAGTGCCAATTAGCTCAACTCAACACTCAAAGCATTGCATTTATCATAGGTTGAAAAACTTTAACGTGCAAAGATAAAGGATTTTCTCATGACAGTAGCACGATACAAATAGAGATGACAGCAAACTAATATGGATGAAGGCCTTAGGCCCGTACCAACCTGAGAAAAAAAGCTTATTCATGTAGTCCCCTAAGAGATGATAAAGCACTCACTGGAATCACACAATAGTATATATTTTTGTGCACTTCAAATGTATGGTTGAAATCACTCTTGTTTACCAGTGTTGGGATTATATCGAAAGATTACTTCCAGCAGAGTTAAAGAACTGGCTGGGATACAGTTCATTGTATTGTCTTGTGTAGTTCCACTAAAATGTATGATTGGCACAACATGATCTCTGTTTGCACAAGTAGTAACAAGGTGAAACCTTCATTAGCTTAGTGAGAAAGGATAGGAAGACATTAGCATATTACTCAAACAGTAGCATCAAATTCATGATGGACAATACGCAAAACATTGCCTCATTGAACCAATGGCAATAAATTGACATGCAAAACAATAGCACTATTATGTCATGACACTAATAATATTCCCTCCCTGGTCCACCACATGATTCACCCCCATAGACAAACATACACACGCACATGATTCAGCATAGGGTCCTACTAAAGATTTGTTTAACTCCAACAGGAAAATTAGGCAGTAATAAATTAGTGGTACTTAAGTACTCCTAATTAATTAAGTGAGACAACAGAAGTGGAAGGGCTCCCTAGAGGATCGTCTCACATGTAAGGTAGTCGTTGTCGAAGCCCTTGAATGGCCTCGACCGAGGCCTCTAGCTTCAAAGAAGATCGCCTTGGCACTGCTTATTCTTCTTCTTCTTCCTCTTCATGCTCTGTTTCTCTTTCTCCTCACCAGTTGGTGAAACCAAGTACATGATTGGCCTTCTAATTCAGAATTGGTTTTGTCGGTGAGGGAGTACAAGTGTACTAGTAAAAACAACATTATTTTCTCATGGCAGTGGAAAATAGAGATGAACACATGCATTAAATATCATTCTTACTTAAAGGAAGGTTATGGCGCCAATATGGATGATGAGGATTGGAACACAGATCTCCCTTTGTGCAGTTCCACCAAAATGAACCAACTGTTCCATTCTGACATTCCAGTTAAACAGCACAAAAGTCACTTCTTTTAAGAAGAGTTTTGTGCAAAGGCACCAAAAGGTCACAACAAAGAACTGTGTGAATTGGATATCCTGTTTGCACAAAAAGGCACAGAGGAAACAAATCGAGTCTCCAACAATTACAGGCAAAAACATTTGGCTAAACTTGTCATGGCTTATAACAGTGGCATGGCTTCATTTTTACCAGGGACATTAGATTAAGAACAGCTGGGACAGTGGGTGCACCAGCAATCCAGCACCATGTACGTAAACATGGGCATAAAGTGGTGATTCATAGTTTGTTGCCCCGAGAAACAAACATCCAAGAAACATATCTGGGTTGGTCCCATTTTTGTTCACTCTAGCCACCTACTCCTATGTGTGGATAGCAAATCTAGTCCTGGTCATACCACTTTGTGTACATCGTTACCCCTATATTTCCCTTTTCACCAAGAGACCGTTGATGACCATCTGCACTACTTTCACCCCTTTCCTTCCTGTTTGTACCAAGTCCGATGTACATACTAAATTCCCCACCCCACTTTATTTCTTGTTTGAACCAAGTACAAGATTCGACTCCATGAAGTAGCTTTACCTCTAACAATAGAAGAAAAAATATGTGACGTTGGACCATCCGATCGAGAGGGGCTGAGAGGTAGAAAATGATGCACATGCAGCGACGTAGCGAGCTGGGGAAGTAGAGCTAAGGTGGTTTCGAACGAAGATATACCTGAAGGTCGTCGGGATGTGGATAGGTGGGCGGCGGGAGGCCGGATCCTCCCACAGGCAACGACGAAGGGATCGGAGGACCTCCCGCGCCGGCGCTCGGCCAGAGATAATGGTGCGGCCGGCAGTGGGTCTCCTCCCTTGCTGTCGACGACGGCCTAAACGCTGCCCCTCCTCCCCTTCACCAGCGGAGGGGGATACCTCCGGATCTGTAACCAACAGTGAGGATAGAAAGCTAGTGTTTTTTGAAGGGAGAAAGACAGTGTTACTACCACTATCTTGTTTAGATCTTGAGAGGATGAGAGTGTGTGAATAGAGCAGCCCTAGCAATTAAGCGTGGAGGCTCCGGCCTATATATAAGTAGTGGGGAAGTTTTCCTTTTTCACTCCATCAAAACAATCGTTTAAAATTGTGTACTAGTACATGCCAGGTCGCGGTTTCTTTAGTTGTTGATTGTTTTTTGAGATAGCTACCCGCTTGTTCCAAGTGGTGTTACAGTGTGCCACGTCGCACTTTGTATCGTTCAAGTCTGGTACTACAAGTCCCTCCATTAAATGAAGAACCACCCCCTCGTAAAAATTGTGAACAAGCCCACGGCTAAAATTAGCGAAAACGTGGGTTGCCCCAACATGCATTATTATTTATATTTTCTACTCCTCCGCTCCTAAATATAAGTCTTTTTATTAGCCACACCTAAGACAAGAATTTTTTATTAGCAGTGAACCCCACATGTCATAGACACAAAAATTGTGGCAAGATTCCTTAGGCAAGCCAAAGTGTGTCTAACAATTTGAGCAACTCAGGTTAGGCAAGTGTGGCAAGTGTGGGAAAAATAATGTGGCAACATAAGACAAACATAGTCACAATCCAAACAGCCCGTAATTTTTGTGACATGCATGAAAATTTGGTTAGTTAAATTTATAGTCAAAATTTGGCAAGGTGCATCAAATCAACACATGCAAGTATCAAAAGGAAAGTCACGGCATGCATGCATGCGTTGTACTCCCTCCGCTTCCAAATATAAGTCTTTTAGAGATTGCAACAAGTGACTACATACGAAGCAGAATATGTCTACTCCTACATACGAAGTAGCCCATTTGAAATGTGTAAAAAGACTTTTATCGAGTGCAGTGCTTTGATGTGTCGCGTCAACTCGTACAAGACCGAGAAATTTGATTACTACGATGCCCTTTCCCTCGCGGACGAGCTCCGGTGCCTTAACTGCACCTGCCTTTGGCTGCATGACAGGTGGGCCAACCACCTGTTGGGCCCACCTGTCATAGACGCAAAGGAAGGAGCAGTAAGTAGAAGCTTTCGCTACATGCTATCTCTCCCGCACGAGGTGGACGAACATGCAGCAGTGGATTCGATACTGTAGAAGTAGGAGTAACATCATTGTTCGTCTTCTCGAAGAGGCAAAGAGCCAAGCGCAAACCGAACGTTGCAGTTGCGAATGCTCGCGTGGTGCGGTTCCTTGGAGTACTAGCCAGGCTCCTGCATGAGACAAAATTGCTATTGTTTAACAATTAAACTCCATTATCCATTGGTTGATACTCATTCTGCATAGGTCCACGCGCTTAGCACCATTTCCTCCTGGGGTCACCAATGTTTATTTGCTAATTAATAGCATTCCATGCAATCAACTAGCCATTGCATGTCATTAAAAGCATGCACACCTCTCATCTCTTATTGGTTGATACATATGTCAAGAAACAAGAAACAAGTTAGAAATTAATGCACCGCGACTAAGTGTTTTGGGACTATTTGGTTTTTGTAAGATGACTTACACACCTAGACGGAGGGAGTAGTATAGACCTATAAACCGGAAAGGAGTATTTTCCTTTCTAGAGATTTCAACAAGTGACTAGACTACACCGTGTGCAGTACCCCCTCCCTTCCGGTTTATAGGGCTCAAATCTCAAATCTCATGAACCAAGGCATTTTGCGATTGGAGGAATGTACTGTATCTCGTAGTTTACAAAACTACCCTAATTAAACTCAAGCATTAATTACGTAGTTCTCTCATTTTCCTCTCCGCCTTGGTCGTGGTGCACAATATTGAGCACTCATATATGACTAGCCGCTCTATCTACATGCGGGACATTTCAAAGCATCCGGGCCCACGTGCCATCCACCAAATCACAGCGAGGTGCTACAGTCGAGACTCACCTGTCACCCCGGTGTGGCCGTCATGACCCGTCATATCACAAAACCCACACCTTTACCAGCAGTGGTAAGGTGGCCTCCAAGTTGGACTGGACGAAGCAACCATCATTTCATTGGAACGCTCGTTCAAGCCCTTTCTTCCCTTTCTTGAAGAAAACCTCACTCCAGGCTACTCACTTCTGCCATTTTTCTTCTCTACCGACGAAGGAAAGGTGGGCGAATCAGTTATGCTGCTATATTTTCATTCCAATAATCTTCTTTTTGCGAAGCACCGACCGATTCTCACATCCTATTCTTTTCCCGTTTTCATTGCGATTGTGGTTTCCTTTCGATTGCTTTTTGTTTGTCAGTTCATTGATGGATCCTGGAGCACTAGGCAAAGAGTTGCCGGCGGACAACCCACTGGAGACAGCGATCTCCAGGAAGCGAGCACCGACCAACAAGTTGACCATGTTGGCGGGCCAACCCATGGAGATGAAGAACTCCAAGAAACAAGCACTGGCCAAAGAGTTGAACACGTTGGCAGATGAACTCCTCAAAGAAAGTTGGAAGAACAGCAAGGGCCCCACCGTGCCTACCCCAGGAACTCTGGTTGCCACCTATGTGAGGCTCAAGACCGAGTTTGAGGAGATAGTCGCCGTTGAGAAGCAGTATTCCCCTGGCAAGATGATGCCCCCCGGAGGGATGAGATCCCCTGGTGAGCTGCACAAGGTAAAAAATAATGGCTTATTACCATAGTTGTGGTTTTTGATTATTTGCAATGTGCTTGCTTTTTGATTATTTGCAATGTGCTTGCTAATATGTTAGGGTTGTGCAGGTGCCGGTGGTTGTCCTTGATGATTCTGATGTCGTGGCCCGTCCTGCTGGCATCGCCCCGGAGATCAATTCCGATGCCGCTGTCCATCTTGTGGACATCGCCCCAGAGATCGATTCCGATGTCGCGGTCAGTCCTGTGGACATCGCCCCAGAAATCGATTCCCATGCCGCTGTCCGTGCTGTGGTCATTGCCCGAGAGATCGATGACAAGAAATAGTTGGTCGCGCTAATCCTTCTGGGTAGTTTGCATTGCCCTGTGTTTAATTACCAGAACAATGCGTGTTATCAAACCATCTTAGGGCTAGTGCACTGTCTTGTGTGGGCGGATCTTGCTACTTTTGTTTGATAGTGAATCATGCGAACCCTCTCTGAGTTATGGAAACAGATGTATCCTCACCAGCTTTTGATGTAATATATGGCATGCTTAGATGTAATTTTGAACTGTTTATCATATCAGCAGGGCTTGTTTGATGATTCTTGGTGTTAGTAGGCTAGCTACTGTGCGGGCTATAGTACTTGCAAAACACTCACAGAAGAGAAACGTTGGGGCTGATGAGCTCGTGGTACGCTTATACTTATCCCTCGTCGATCGGCCAATAGCCCTAGCTCCTAAAATTGTAGGATTAGCGATCGATCAGACAATAGTCGACATACATTTAGGCCTCATTTGGTTCATAGGGTAGGAAAATCGTAGCAGAAGTACAGAGAACGTGCAACACAAAATCATAGCAGTGCAGAGACGTACTCCCTCCGTTCCAAAATAGATGACTTAGGCGGGCTAGTTTGGCCTAGTGGGTTTCAGTGATATGACGTGGTACAGTGCCGTCCAGTCTTCGCGTGTGGTAGCAGTATTGTGAGTACAGTAAGTTTTCTTGAAGAAGCGGAATTCAACAAAGTCATGATGGTTCCTTCGTCCGAACAACTTACAGTGGGAAAGGTTGGGCCTGCGATACGACCGGGGTAGACCAGGATAATTTTGTGCATGGCAGGTGGACCAGGATGGTCGACGTCCCACATGTCGGCGAATGAAAGTATTCTTACCGATATAGAGGACGAGCAACGAGTATTCATTGTTTATTTTTTACGAAAGCTATTGTCTCCACTGTTACTCCTTGACTTTGTCAGTGCCTCTCTCTCCTCCACATAAGCGGGGACTACTTGCTATGCATGCAGCGGGCAGCTGCCGTCTTGAGGGGCCTGGGCGGTGAGAGCGGGCTCCGGAAGCGGTCTGGAGTCTAGCATGGCCCACCTCACATTATCACCGTATATTTCTTGGAGTCCGTGCGCGGCGGACGGGCGATCTCTTCTCCCTCCCCAGTTTCTCTCTTCTCAGCCAACGCCCGCCGAGCGATTAGATTTCGGCTATCGACGATTTATTCAATTATGGTCCCACATGTCAGTGAAATTGCAAGACAACGCGTGTCCCTCTCGGTGGCGGCGGCGAGCCGGACTGTCGAGGTTGCGACGCGTCGAGTCGTAAGTGTGCCGCCTTTTCCTTTAGAACTTGCGGCGTAACATTTTCGCGATGGATCGATAGAAACCCGAACAAAATGACGAGGGCGGTGCTTTCCGCTCGTTAGGCGGGCTAGTTCGAGTGATATGACGTGCTACGATGGCGTCCACTTGCTCCATTTTATGTAAGCAAGAGTTTACACTCTTCTGCGGAGGAGTGCGAAACACCACAGATCTGATTTTGATCAAGGGATAACTGTTCCCTGCCAAATAATGGATGATTGTTAGCGATTATAGCATGATAGTTAGGGCATCTCCAGCACTGGCCCACAAATTTACACCGGCATCTGTCCGAGGACACTGATGGATGCCATCCGATGCTGCCCGCATACCTTTCGACAACTATATGAACTAACCGGACGAAATTCGTGCAAACAAAGCAAATTTCAAATTGACCGGATGAAATTCATTACATTTCGAGAACTTTTCCTATAAACTGGATGAAATTCATTACATATTTCGCACAAACCGTACTAAAACCTACTGTAAACCTAATCTAAATGATCGTGGGCCCCGACCACCATGTCCGGCCATGAACCCGAGAAAGCAGGCCATTGCCTTTGCCTCCTCCTTATCCGCCTCGATAACCTCCTCCTCCGGAGCACAAGGTTATGAAGATTTCCGCCTCCACGTCGCCATCAAGCGGCTAATCGGCCGCCGATTTTTATCCCACCAAGCTTGGCGTCGACTGAGTGGAGGAGCGGTGGCCTTCCTAGGACCAGAGCGGTGGCGACCTACCGTGTACTACTCTTCCTCGCTGCCGGCTGCGCCCGCGCACGCGCGCCGGCTTCGTGGTCGTGGCGGCGGAGGGCGGCGGGGGAGCCGGTGATCTCGCCGTTTGCTCCTGCGACGATGCGTCGAAGAGATCTTTGAGCGCGCCCGAGCGAGCCGCCGATGTCCTCGTGCGCTCCTGCGACAAGATGCGTCCAAGAGAGCTTCGGGCGCCAGGAGGCCATGGTTGAAGTGGTGCCGACAGAAGGAAGGGACCGAAGGAGAATAAGTGTGGGTCTTCGGCTATGGCTGGGAGCTGGGGCTCAAGTTAATATAGCGGGCGAATGGCAATGAGCAGCGGCAGACGGATGGACAACTGGCGCTGGAGTAGGTTCATCGGGCGTGAATGGGGACGCTACTTCAGTGACTTAACTGTAGAAGCGTTTGGGTTACTGACATGTGGGCAGAACGGGCGTCTGGCCCGCATGTTAGTGACACACCAATTGCACCTGCATTTAAGTCCGGTGAATGCGGCATTGACATTTTGGAGAGACGGTGGCCGTTTCAGGCGGGAAGCGCGCGCTAGCGATGGAAGGGGTTTCGGTGTGCAGTGGCACTAAGATTGGTCGCTCACGATAGTACATACTCCCTCCTTTCCGGTTTATAAGGCTCAATTCAAAATTCTCACCAACCAAGGTAGATGGTGAGTGGTGGAATACTTTTTGTAGTTTGCAAAAGCACCCAATTAAGCTCTTATTTTCCTCAAAAAAGTATGTTTACCAATGCATTAATTGCAATGCATGCATGCATAAATTACATGCATTGGTCAATTTTCTCTTAGTACTTGCATGCAATGATTTAATGCACCTTGGAATCTGAACATGTGATGGAAAACAACCAAATTGAGCCTTATAAAATGGAAAAACTAAAATTTTGAGATAATCCCTATAAACCGGAAAGGAGGGAGTACTCCGTACCATACTACCATAGTACCCTCTCTAGCTTAGGCTGTTTTATAGATTGTCGTTGTGATGGACGATATACATGAGCAAGGTGGTCCGAGTATGACCGTTGGTGTTGAGCCAGGTGAATACATGATTGGCGTTCGCGTCGGCCTCCATCAAACGTCTAAACAGTAATGTCAGGCAACGTCGGGGCGCGCAGGTGCGTTTGCGTTGCGCCATGAGCAGGACTTTGATATAGAGGGCGACGTGCACTCATTAGCATGATTTGACAGCGTGAGCATGAGTGTCTGATGCGAAGTATTTCATTTTCATTTGGCTGACGAGTGTGCGTTGTAGCGACGAGTCCGTGGTTTGATTCCCCACATACGCATAATTTTGGTTTTTACAGTATTTCTTTCTCCATTCACTGGTAGGCCCGCGTAGATAGATAAAGGACACGAGCTGATGAGGCACATGCAGACTGTTTGACTGGTCAACCATACAAATACGGAGCTATACGCTGAGCCAGTAACCGTATAATCACCATATCTCGTATACAATGATCAAAGTGAGCTATCAAGACAAGTTCGATGACCGCCAATGCATTTTACTCGGTAATAAATTACCAGGATTGAAGGGGAATCCTAATTTGCTTCGTCTTCTGTCCTTGAGCTCTTGACAAACCAATGCACTATACGGTTGTCCGGCCACTCCACCCCAGAGCTCTCACCAAGCGTCGTTCATGCCATCGCGCCGCACACTAACCGGTAAGGCAGCGATGGCATCCCGCCGCGCCGAGTTCCTCGCCGCCCACGAACGCACACAAAATGGTAGGGAAGTGATGGCATCCCGCCGTGCCGAGTTCATCGCCGCTCGCGACCTCACAACTATGTGGGAGGAATTTGAAGATGCCAAGGCCGAATGGGCAATAGAGCAAGAGGCGGCCAAAGCCGCATAGAGGGAGCGGAAAAGTCAGAAAGCACTCAAGAAAAGAGAGGCCCGCCGCCGCAAGAAAGAAAAGGACGCACGCGCTGCTGCGGAGAGGTCGGCGGAGATCCAAGCACGGTGGGGTGTCGCCGACAAAGCCGGGAAGGAGAACGACGGCGTCTGGCCAGCATGTGAGAAGTAGTAGTACTAGTAGTTAGTGTGTGTGTGCGTATGCGAATACGAGCATGTACCAGTACTACTAGTTACTACTGTAGTTTTAGAGCAAATTACCAAGACATTAGCCTAGACTAAATGGAAACATTCCTATCCTATGCATCAAATGGCATCTCTTTCTCTATAGGAATTGAGATGCATGTCATCTCACTTCCTATGATTTTCATATTCCTATCCTATGAACGAAAGGAGGCCTCTGTTGGAGTAAATCTCAGTAGCTAGCGATCTTTGCTGGTACAGTAGTTTTCTTCAAGAAGCGGAATTCAACGAAGTCATGATGGTTCCTTTGTTCAAGCAACTTCAAAGTGGGAAGTGGGCCTGTGATTTGACGGCTCATTAGTCATTGTTACTGCGGCGCGACGACCTGGATGACTCTCCCTTGGAGTTCTGCGTGCATGGCAAGTGGATCAGGATGGTCGATGTCCCAGATGTTGGCGAACGGAAGTATTCTTTCCGTTATCGAGGAGCAAGGAAACCGCTTGTATAGTATCACTGCTGATTGGTTCGCAAAAAAATAGTATCGCTGCCGATTTATAATTATTTTTTATTTCTGATGAATGCTAGCATTTCAACTCTTACGACGAAGGGTGCCAAACACGGCACGTCTTGGATGTCCCACGTCGCCAATGAAAGGAGTGGGACATGAACAGCGTGGTAGAGCCCAGCGTAAAAAAACAGCATGGTAGAGCGTCTCCACTTTTTCCACTTTTGGGTCGGAGACCACACGCAGTAATGCTTAGTGGTATGAACGATACAAAGTGCGACCTGGAGAGAAAGACACGTCTAGTTGGAAGGTCTCGGGGCATACACGTAAACAAATATAAAAGTTAATATGTGCCTCCAACTAATATAGTAGTAGTAGAGTACTTAGGCACGTACTCCATAACATCACCATGCATTGCACGTACAACATTTAGTGGTAGTACGTAGTAAGAGACAAATGCTGCCCAAGAGTACCCTTCTCGACCTACTTTTGGGTGTTTGGTAGAGTGTATGGAGGGTGCATGAGTCCACACTAGTTTAGCACAAATACACTAGAAGCATGCATGAAGAGATCATGCATGAAGAGGGGTGTTGAGTTGAGCATGCATGAAGAGGAACAACTATGCTTGAGGCGAGAACGCAACCAAACACACCTCATATACCACGCATGTTCATACCATTTGTGCCTTTCTACTTCACTTACTGCGCTACATTACTCAGGTTCGTACGTCCACTCCTGGGTACATGTCCGTCTCATAGTTCCAGTCCCACGTGTTCTTCATATAGATGGAACGATTGTTGCATAACACGTGCACCTTGATGCTAGATGTCCCGCGTGTTGGCAAAAGGATGAGCAAAGCTCACGTAAAAAAATAGAGTGGAAGAACAATAGATTCCGGACGACCGAGAAGGGGCAAGGAACCTCGTGGTGGAGCGTCTGCACTCATAATATTTAATATTATTCAACGATATAAAATTAACCAATCATCTCCACAGTGGACTGGAAGAGTACGAAACACGGCAGCCCAGTGTAGTTACATCATACTAGTACGTGGCTAACCCACGCTATAACCATATTTCTTGGCTTTCGTGCAACACCTATCTCTAGTAATCCAGCAGCCTGTATCGCTTCTCCCTCCTCATCTCTATCAAAGTGCGGCGGGTTGGCGTTTCTGCCGTCTATTGAGGTCGATTAACTATCACATGTTAGCCACATGCCAAGAGCATTCTAAAAAAATTCCTTTCACGTTCCGTTTTCAAAAAGAAAAAATCCTTTCACGTCTTTAATTTGCTGTATGCTTTGAGCAACTTGCATGTCCTATACTGCTCTGTTTGATACTCTAACTTAGCTAGAGGTTAGACTAACTCATGACTAACCCTGAACTAATCTGTAGCCAAAGAGGTGTTTGGGTGACAGGTTAGATTGACAATAAATGCACTTCATGGAGAGAGAAAAGTGATTTTTCAGTGGTCCCAATGAGAACTATCTCCGCTAGCACCTCTTGGGTGGGATAGTTTTTTGGTGGGTTCGGTGCAACTTGCTCCAATTTAAACCCTCATGCTTGGATACTTTAGGGCTATTTGAGCCCCAACTAGCTCAAACTAACTCTAACCCATGGATCCAAACAGGGCCTATGGCCAGATCTCGGCGCTGAGCGATCGCGTGCACCGGAAGCGGCGCTCTCTCGGCCATCGCGCCACTTCAAAGCCGGGCGCCAGGTGAGAGGTCGCCTCCGCTTTGGCCGGGCATTAATGCGGCATCGACGCTCGAGGCGACGCTGACCGTTTCACGCGGAAGCGCTACCGCAAGGGAGTATAGGTTTTGAACCGTTTCAGGTGTAGTAGTAATGGTAGTTTGCAAAACTATTCAATTATTGTACTCAGTTTCCTAAGAAATTGTGGTAAAAAACGTTACTCCACAGCCCGCTTCCCTTCTCCTTCCTGCTCGTGATTTACGTGGCCATGTTAATGTGGTTGTGTCAAAAAAATGTCACTTCCTGCTCGTGATTTGCGTTATATAATTACAAGCAAGATTCTCGTGCATTGCACCGTTCATCAATATGCATTCTTTTACAAAACACCTGTTGTGATTGACCCATGCAGGAGTAATCCCATGTGTAAAAACTAATGATATCTCGAGAATTTTATCGGAAAACTGGTATCTCGAGAATGTCATCAAAAAATGAAAGATGAGAGATAAGGCGAGGAGGAGTGGAGCATGGTGGTGGTGGTGGTCGAATGGGCGGAGGCATGGGGATGGGCCAGGCGCCCGGCGGCAAAGGCCCACCATGCATGCTAGATTGTTCCAGACTTATTCCTTTTTAATTGCTGAGCAATGAGGTTGCGGAGATAATGATGTGGAGAGAGGTGCGGGTATCTTTTGTAAAATTATCATAGTTTGCTTTCTATCCGTCGATATAGATCATACGGTGCAGACACAAGATGGCAGGCACACCATCATCGCTAACTCGTTTTTTATAGGGGTACAGATGATAAGTTTGCTGACTACTAAAGTAAAGTGGAATCTGTCCATGTTATGCAAGTAAATAAAGGTGATAGTTTATCAAATGGGTAAGGTTGGATGAAGGGTGGTAGGAACAAATGCTCCGCCTAGAGCATGTGTGTGTGAGATGGAGTCTTAGTGTGTGTGTGTGTGTGTGTGTGTGTGAGAGAGAGAGAGAGAGAGAGAGAGAGAGATGGAGTCTTAGTTTGTGTGTGTGTGAGACAGAGAGAGAGATGGAGTCTAAGTGTGTGTGGGGGAGAGGGGTGCGTGCGTGTGTGTGTGTGTGTTTGTGTGTGTGTGTCTATGTGTGTGTGTGTGAGAGAGAGAGAGAGAGAGATGGAGTCTTAGTGTGTGTGGGGGGGTGCGTGCGTGTGTGTGTGTGTGTGTCGCGGTGTCCTCTGTGGCGGATGTAATTTAAGTGTGCATGGCTTCATCATAGAGAGGTGATGTGTATGGCAGAGGCCACCAACGATGGAGTGCGAGAGAGAAAATGCCCGTAGAGAGGGAAGAGAAGGTGTGTGCGCGTGAGTGGAGTCGATATCGAGAGAACGTGTTTGTTCGAGAGACACCGAGGAAGACTACTATATATCGATGATGCATGTAGGCGGGAATTAAACAAAGGGATGGTCTTATTGGTTTCGGGATATAGGGAAGAGTGAGAGGCGCGCGGGGGGGGTAGCTAGAAGGAGATTGTTAAGTGTGAGTGTGTGTTTTACCCATCCAGGCGGAAGTTATGTGCACAAAAGAGGAGAACGATTCGATGTGGCGTTAGGATTGAGGGTAATTAACTACGTATGGAGACATAGAGACCTTGAGCGTGCATGTGTGAGAGGTATACATGTATACGTGGGATGTGTGTGTGTCTTGTGCATGATCGAGATAAAAGAAAGAAGACATAAGTCATAAGATCAATGACATGGGAGAGACGGGTCGGTATGACAATATGCATGCATGTGAGAATGCAGGAAGAAGGCCCGACAATTGAGCATGTGTTTTGTCTTTAAGAGATAGTGGCATGGGCTGGAGCATGCATCTATGGCGAGCGAGGGGTGAGGCGAACGATTGTGCAAAAGAGATCAACCTATAAATGCATATGTATGGAGAGACATATATAGTGTGGGTGATAGGAAGCAAGACTCCGTGCGAGAAAGAAATGTTGACGGAGAAACTACAGATAGATACAGAGATGGAGATGCTAGCTAGAGGGACATCCGTTAGTTTGGGTGTTGGAGATGACCGTCGGGTGGTTCAAAGGGTGAAGTTATATATGTGTGAGAGGGCACTTGACTGCATGTAGAGAGAAACATATGTAGTGTGCGTGATAGGAATCAAGAGTGAGGGCGAGAAAGAAGGTTGATGGAGAAATGATAAATAGAAAGATAAAGATGCTAGCTAGTGTGCGTTAGAGATAGGAGTCGAGTGGATCGGAAGGCTGGGTTATGTGTGTGGGTGTGAGAGAGATAGAGAGAGGGTGCATGTGAGTCACATAAAACAGATATCGAGAGAAATGAGATCCAGAGAGACGGAGTTTTGTGTCTCACGAGAGAGAAAGATATTTCACAATGAGAGTGATAGCTAGAGAGACATATGAGGGAACACAAGATATCTCTAGGGAGAGAGGGTGTGTTTGAGCGACATACAAGAGAACAATGGAGAAATATGAGACCCTGGGAGACAGAGTTTGTGTTTGTGTGTGAGAAAGAGATATTGAAGAGGAAGAGTCGTAGGTTCTCATATCTAAGGAGCGAAAGACATCTCTATATGAGGGGTGTGCGAGTGGCACACATGGGAATAGTTGAGAGAAATGAGACCCCAGGAGACAAAGGTTTGTGTTTGTGTGAGAGAAAGAGATTCCACATGGAGAATCATAGCTAGAGACACATAGCAGGGAGCGAGATATACTTAGAGAGAGATAGAGTGATGAAGGTCGAGGGAGAGAGTACCGTCAGTGTGTTATGAAGATAAAAGATCATTGTCGACATACAGGTAGCACGAGAGATGCCTCGAGAGACGATGAGCAGCGTATAGGTCCGAGAGATAGTCCTATATAAGCATGAGAGATAGCTATATGAGACGAATATCTGGATTAAAGGGGATTCAAATATTTAAACTGGAGACCACGACACCGATAATATCATAACGCAAATTGGTGTATCAACCATGCATATTCATTTGAATTTGGGCACACGTGTAATGTTATATAGTTTATCAATATTTGTGATCCATAGATTCTTCAATTACAAACAATGCATGGTTTATATGCAATTAATGTCTAAATGGGATTAAACTATATGTTGCGTGTGTGAAACACATTATACATGTTTGAGAAGTTAAAAACCCCCGCATGAAACACACATTAATTGGAGACAGTTAGCGAGGAATGCATACATTGGATTTCAACATAAAGTGGTTTCAAATTTGAAAATCCAAATTGATGGATACAACCTTATGAATCTGAGATCATGCCATTTGTAAACCATATTTATGTATAAATGGTGTTGTGCTTTTGTAAGTATATATAAAAAAATGATGTATATAGAATGTAATTCCAATTGAAAATGGATCCGCTCGAAAAAAATAGTAGAATACAAACGGGATTCGAATTGAGTTGGCACGGTAAACGTGCACTGTGCAAAATTTGAACGAAGCGTGGAAAGTCGCAGTAACCCAGCCCGAAACAAAAATCCGCGAGATGGAAAACACTACTGCCTATCCCTGCCACACAAAGCCTATCTGCTGGATTTCTATAGGTTTTGATAGGGGTAGGTTTGTAATTTCACCCAAACGTGACGTAACCGCCTCTCACCCAGATTCATACACGGTGGGTGCCCAAACACAGTGTGCCCTCGGCCGAAATCGACTCTCTCCCTGATTCATATTCATACACGGTGGGCGCCAAAAACAAACTCTCGTCGGCAAATATTCGGTGTATGCGAGATTACCGTCCTATCCCCAACCGACTAATGTTGCTCTGATGTAGTAGAAATTTGAAGCGGGGCTAAGTTTGTAAATTTCCTCGCATTTGAGACAAGCGCCCTGAATACATGGTTCCCCCTTCCTCTCTACCTCCCTTTTCCCCATTCAGTACTCCGTGGGCGCCAAAACACCCTCTCCACCCCACCTCCTCCGTCCGCCGCCGTCCGCCACCCCATCCACCGCCGTCCTCCTCCACCATGCCGAGCTGATACCCCGACGCCGCCCATTACAAGAGATCGACCTCTCTCATCCACGCCTTGGACCGGATCCTTGCATCCCGTCCTCTCGCTTCATCCTCGCTGTCGTCCACCTTGCCGGCACCGATCCTCGACCGTCTCGTCCACCGCCCGCCGCCACCGCCTACCCTCCTAGATCTGCTTCCACGCCACCGACAGCCATCGCTATCGCAGCACCGTCAAATTCTCAGCAGATCGTCGACACAGCGCGCCGCACTGAGGCGGTACTCTTTCAGATTCGCTCAACTTATTTATCGCTGCAAGAAAATAGATCGCCACCGCTTTACTCTGATTTCTTGTCTTGGTTGCGGTTGCCTTTGTCCGGTTTGCACCTTCAGATCCGCCATGGCACGCTCAACACTATACTCCCAATGCTTATGGTTTTCCCCTTTTATATTCCACACTAGTTAAATCACTGTAGACTAAATTTCAAAATTGGGTCAGTCGATTTTTCAGAGCTCGCCGGAGTTCGCCGGTGCGATCCAAGGGGCTCGGGTGGTTGTGGGGCCTCGCAGAACAAAGAAAACTCAACGCGGGTTGGGGTGGGGGTGACGGAGGAACACATGCGGTGGGGGCGGTGTTTTGTATGGGAAGAATTAAAAGACGAGGGAGAAGAAGGGTTAGGATACGTAGGATCTTCATCCAACCGCCTGAAATGGTCGAGAGACAGCTGGGAGTTGCATTCTTAATGCGCTCTGGTTCATCTTGTGTGGGCACTGCGCAACCAACGTTTTATTATCCAAAATCTGCTTGCTCTTCTTTACCATGTTCGATAGTGTTGGCCTGTACGTGATCGATAGGCTTTCAATTACTAGCGGCAATACAACATCGTATTTTCAAGCCAGTTCCACTTTCCCGATTTATATATCGTGGTTATGGTGTACCCCTGTTATGTACACTATGATCTGCATAGTTGCTGTGTGCTCTTGTTATCATGGTTTGGAAATAAACTCTATATACAGTATATTATGAACCTATCATCTGCCAACTATCCTTACTTCTGGAGCCTATTTTTTGTGTACTTGTGACAGATTATATAAATGCACGCATGATATTACAGCACACATGAGTTCTCTCATCAAAATCTAGTGATAGCACATAAGTGTTTACAGGAGCGCCCCTATATTAGAATATCATCTGCATTACAAAGATAATCTCACAACTATTTATGTTTTCATGGTTCTCGATATATTACGCAATTACAAAGTGAATATCGAAATCCGCGCATCGAAGAATATTGTGGAACACTGCAATGACTTACAAAATTGGCACCAAGGCATTGAGTGCCATTCGAAGCAATGAAACTCGTCGCTCCCCACTGTTGATTCTTGTTCAGAATATCATCCTAATGACTATTCTAACCTCGAGGAGTCAAAGGCAGATGTCCCGTCCTGTTCACCCATCAAGGTGCGTGTTCTAATTTGGCAAGGTTTTATTGATTGTGCGTATCTTGCATATGTTGTCTTGCATTTCTTCTACTTTGTTGCACCACCATCTGCTTAGTTTACTCATCATATAACTCGAGATGCCATGCCCATCCATTATCAATACATATTCCATGTGTCCTCATACCATGTTTTTTCACTCAAATGTTGTTCTTGTGCATCGACATCAAAAGGAAGAGGGTGATTGCCGAACCTGAAGGAGCACCAAGAAAGTCCTTGAAAACGTGGTGGTGCCGAGAAATCAGACAGCGCCCACTTATATTGGCTGTACAACCAAGACACAAAACATAGGACCGACTCAGCAGACTGCACCCATACTTCATTGGCCACACCACTAGCCCCACCACACAGGACCTGCACTCCAAAGAAAAGGTATACCGATTTCATTTGCCATAGCACCAGCCGCACCACGTAAAAAATCCCACTCCAAAGAAAAAGTACAGCAAGTCCACCGGCGAAGACCTATCCCAACCTGCAGAGACGGCAAATTCCTGCAGATTGGAACCCCATTCCATTTATTCCCAGTTTAAAAGACAATGCTTTCAATGTTGTTAGGGACTACGTGCATATATTCCCATCATGGGAAGATTATAGTGAAGACAAACACCATTTTTCACATCTTCCTGTCCAACTTACGTGTAAGTGCTATTATTCATGGTTATTATTTTCCTGTTTTCTGCTGATCGAACACATCAATGATTTACATTACATTGTTGTAACTAGGTGAGGGTCAATCTGGATAGTCATGATGAGCAAAGCTTGCTTGTGCTTTTCAAGGAAGCATTGCAGCATTATCGGTGTTACCTGAGGAAATCACACTTTGATGGCAAGTCTATAAACGAATTTCCGGTGAAGTGTCCTGTGCTAAATTTAGAAGACATTGAATGGAAAAACCTTGTTATGCACTGGTCTCGTTCCCAGGTTGAGGTACTGTCTATGAAATCACATGACAATTTGAACTTCTACTTTTCCGCGTGTGCCTTACGGATCTTTTTTGCAGGAAATCTGCTTGAAGAAGAATTCCGGTTTGAAAAGAATGACATGATATTGCAAATATGCTTCCCGCTGCTTTGCTCTTGTTAGTACCTGTTGTCCTATATCACTGTACTTGCATACATACCTGGTTCATTATGTGATAGCAGTATGCATGATAGCTTGCTTATCAATTGTTCGCTCCAAATTATCTGATCTGTATGAATGGTTACATTAGTGTAGAATATATCCAATGCCAATGAATTTTTTTAGCTCTGCATTGTTCTTGTAAGTACATCCTGTCCTTTATCAGTGTACTTATATTGACAGGTAGTTGTTCATGTACCATCACTCTGCAGCTTATTTTCCTTTGCCCTCCATTTTCTACACATCAGATCTATATTTACTCTTACCGTAAGGTTAGTACTGAAGAAGTTTAGTTGTGCATTGCTCTTGGTTGTGCCTTTTTCCTGTATCGCTGCACATACATTTATAGCTAATTGGTTATGTAGAATCACTCTTCATCTTATCTTAAATATTCTCCATTTTTTCGTATATTATCACATCTATATTTACTCTTAACAAAATGTAGAATAAAGGGAATGCTTATGAAGAACATTCTGTGCTAAACTTCTTGAATTCCCCCCCCCCATCAAGATGGACAAGGGCTTTATAGAGCCTGTCTTCACCAAGAATGTAAGTTTGTCCTTCTCAAGCCTTCAAACTTTGTTGTGTATATTTGGTTAGGCATGACTGCAACAGCTGTTTATTTTGGTGTTTGCATCAAATTGCATGTTTAAAGTTTATTATGTAGTTCATAAACAAAAGTTTGTCCTTCTCAATTTAAGTTTTCAGTTGTACAACCAAGTTCCTTCTTCATACCATGTAAATTAAACTATCTGAGCAAGTGATCTTCTTTTGCACTGCATGTATGCTTCATTCTTCATCCGTAATCCAAAGGTGTGGTGAACCTACCCACTACAACACAATGTCATATTCTGCAATGTCTTAACTATGAACAATGTCATATCACCCGCAAAAAAAATCTACTACTCCCTCAGTCCGAAAATATTTGTCATTGAAATGGATGTATCTAGATGTATTTTAGTTCTAGACACATCCATTTTGATGACAAGTAATTCAACGGAGGGAGTATTATTTAAACCGTCTCTTTATTTGCCAATCTGAAATGGGATAAATTGACAAGACACTAACCATTGATACTTATGAGTTCTTGCTCAGTAATCCAAAGGGTGTCGTGAAGCTGCCAACTCCTTCACAATGTCATTTCCTGCCATGTCTTGACCTGAACAATACCATATTGTGTTAATGCAATTTTAAACTGTGTCACTTTATTCATCAAGAAGAAATGTGATGAATTGTCAAGACTGATACTTTTATGTGCAAAACATGTCATCATGCCGCTTGTTTATCTTTCGAGTGAGGAAGATATAAGTGTTGAACAAGCGCAGTCTCATCATCTTGCTCAGCTGCTTGCGCTGCAGCTCCCCAGCTGGGCTAACCTTTCTTGAACTCTATTGAAGTGTTGTCGGTTTTGTATATTATTTTATCGTCGTGTTTATTTGCACTGGTGGCGATCTTTGATGCCTAGTGTATGTAATCTGCTATCTGCTTATGCTTTATTATCATAGTGGCGAACTTTGATGCCCAGTGGATGTAATATGCCGTAATATCTTTATTGTACAGTCTAGGTTTTTTCTTATTCACGATGCTGCAGTTATTTTACTGTATATATATCATGTCCTCGCAGTAAACCGGCCAAACCGTAAAATTATGGTACATAATCGGGCCGTCATGCAAACATGATGTATGATCCGCATCATGGGCCCCGTCAAACTGGCCCACTAGTAGATTCGGGCCTTTAATAGGCCGAGTAACCCCCGGCCCTCTTTTCGCAAGAAAACTCAATGGGCTTTTAGGAGGCTAAGAAGTAGGCTGGACCTGAAACGTGTCGAATAGCTCACGGGCCGGCAACAGCCCGACATGGACCCCGACCCATGATTGTGTGAATCAATTCACGGGCTTTTAACAGGCCAAAGTTGTCTCGGTCCTTGTTTGGCCCAATCAGATATCGGCTGCGAGCAGGCCGGATGCAAACCGGGCCGTAGTTAGGCCCAACTATATGACGGGCTTTTAACAAGCCGAAATTAATATAGGGACGAAATGTTAAATGGTCCCTTAACAGGCCGAAACTAATATAAGGCTGAATTACTAAATGGGCCTTTAGCAAGTGGGCCCAAAAGCATAGCGTCCATTCAACGGGCCGAATCTGATATGGGCCATAATTGAGCCCAAAGCCTCTTAAAGGGCCGGACCTGATCTAGGCCGTGATTTGGCCCAGAAAGTGGGAGGCTTTTAACGGGCCGGATCTTATATGGGTCATTATTAGGCCCGGAACGTGGAAGGCCATTAATGGACCAGATCAAATATGGGCCGGCATTTGGCCCAAAACATGGCAGCCAGTTAATGGGCCGGCCTACTAGGAACCTCAAAATCTTGTGGGCCTACAGCTGGGCCGGCCCATTAATGTCGGCGAAATCTCGTGGGCCTTTAGCTGGGCCGGCCCATTATGATCCGCAAGAATTTTGTGGGCCTTTACATGGGCCGGCCCATTATGGCACCCAAAAATCTTGTGGGCCTTTACTGGGCCGGCCTAATATGGCCCGCGAAATCTTATGGGCCTTTAGCTGGGCCAGCCCATTATAGTCCGCAAAATCTCATGGGCCTTTAACTGGGCCGGCCCATTATGGTCCGCAAAATCTTGTGGGCCTTTAGTTGGGCCGGCCCATTTAAACTTGATGGGTCGTGCCATGTGTCGACGTATCATAGGTGCCTTCTGTCCAATGAGTGGATGACATCTGTCCCAACGATGAGCCGACATGTGTTTCCTCCAGCCAATGATGATTTTACACGTGGAAATTTCCCATTGGTCGGGGTTATTAACGGGTTATCGGATCCAAAATCCGACCCGATAGCTTAACAGCGTTCCGTTATGGTGGATGCCACGTGTCGGTCACCCTTGACGAAAGCACTTCTATGACGCGCGATTTATCGTCATGGAAGTGGACACTTCCGTGATGATAATTTTGGTAATGTCATGGAACACTTCTCGACAAAGACGGTATGACTATCTTGATTACATCATAAATTTGTCATGGATGTACATGCATGACAAAAAACGCGACCTACTGTGACAAACACGTATCATCACGAAAGTGTATTTTTTTTGTAGTGGATCCACATCATGTCATCTTGCTTAAGGCGTTACTCTGTTTTCATTAACTTAATACTCTAGATGGATGCTGGATAGCGGTCGATGAGTGGAGTAATAGTAGTACATGCAGGCAGGAGTCGGTCTACTTGTCTCGGACGTGATGCCTATATACATGATCATACCTAGATACTCTCATAACTATGCTCAATTCTGTCAATTGCTCAACAGTAATTTGTTCACCCACCGTAAAATACTTATGCTCTTGAGAGAAGCCACTAGTGAAATCTATGGCCCCTGGGTCTATTTTCATCATATTAATCTTCCTACGCTTTATTATTGCTTTGCTCTTTACTTTGGCCTTTTATTTTACTTTGCATCTATATACCAAAAATACCAAAAATATTATCTATCATCTCTATCAGATCTCACTCTCGTAAGTGACTGTGAAGGGATTGACAACCCCTATTCGCGTTGGTTGCGAGGAGTTATTTGCTTTGTGTAGGTACGAGGGACTTACGCGTGGCCTCCTACTGGATTGATACCTTGGTTCTCAAAACCGAGGGAAATACTTACGCTACTCACTCTGCATCATCCTCTCCTCTTCGGGAAAACCAACGCAAGCTCAAGACGTAGCAAGAAGGATTTCTGGCTCCATTGCCGGGGAGTCTACGCAAAAGTCAACATACCAAGTACCCATCACAATCCCTTATCTCTCGCATTACATTATTTGCCATTTGCCTCTCGTTTTCCTCTCCCCCACTTCACCCTTGCTGTTTTGTTCGCCCTCTCTTTTTCGTTTGCCTTCTTCCCCGTATGTATCTTTGTTTGTGTTTCCTTGTGCCTTCTATATGCTTGCATCTTCGCTTGCTGAAAATCTATTAATATGGATCCACTTAAAGTGTTCTACTTGGATCATCTTCGATCCTTATGCGCTCGTGTTGAAACCCCAACTAGCCTAGTTGATGGGAAATCTTTAGATGAGCATGCTCATTTTGTGCGTCATCGTTTGTCTGAAAAAGGGAGGCACTTATGGTATCATATAAATAGTTTGCTATGCTATGCTTGGAATCTTTGTGAAATGTATGATTTTACTTGTTGCTCTAAGAACCCTAAAAAACATATTTTCAGAGGACCAAACTGTTAACAGGACATCAGATTGTATATTAACATTACAGAAGACAAATCACTAGAAGGCACTGGCGGTGGCCTCGAGAAAAGAGCACGAACTGTATTTTAAAGTAGACAACCGCGTGGCGGTGTCGATGGTGGCCTCGAAAACGAGGTGCTCCTCCAAGATCTGGCGGTGGACTTGCATGGCAGCCATAGCGCCCTCGTGCGTGCGTGCGGCCGCATGCTACTGAGCTCCATGTTATACTGCGTGCAAAATGGCTGTGGGCAGCACTTAATTGGAGGAGGGGGGCAGTGATTTTGGTGGAAGGTGTCGTGCCGTCGGTCGGGGTATATGGGACGGGAAAGGAGGAGGATGGTGTGGTTGGGGTGTGGACTACCTGACCATATCGACGAGGCCGCGCAGCAAGAAGAAGGGTCAGCGGCGAGGAGGCCGCGCAGCAAGAAGAAGGGTCGCCGACGAGGAGGCGGCGCTGCAAGAAGAAGGGTAGCCGGCGAGGAGGCGGCGCTGCAAGAAGAAGGGTTGCCGGCGAGGAGGCTGAGCTGCCAGTAAGCAGCAGTGAAGGTTTGAACTTGGAAAGCAAGGAGGAACAGTGGAAATGTGGCTTTTGGTAGGAGGGAGGGGCGGGGAGATAGATATTTCAACGGTGGCAAAAAAATTCGCTCGGTGCCACGAGAAACTGGCGTGCAAGTGTGGTTCAAGCGGGGGTGCTAGACTGTAGACAAAAAAGCTTCCTGCTTAAGCCAGACAGGACGGTGCGCGAAGATATTTTCTATCGCATCCCACACGATTCTTTCTAGTAAAATGTTTGTGGTATACCTGATTTTTTTCATTCTATTTTGAAAGACAAAATGGTGTTACGACGGGAAAGGATGGTGTTTGAATTGCTAGAACATTTACGTACAGTGAACATGCAACTAGTACATGAGTGGCGTGTTTAAATTTGGAACTTTTCCGGGTTCGTTTGGCATTTTTATGCATTAGTTGAGTTTCGACATTTAATGTGCATAATTAAAATTTGAACTACAAGCACATGCTCCAACGCACCAAAGTTTGTTGAAAATTCACATGTGTTTCTTTGGGTGAATTTATAGGTCCCATGCAAGAAATGGAAATGAAATTCAAACATCTGGGCATCGTGGCTTGGCCGGAAAGATTGAGAAACTTGGTTTTTTATTCTTGTAAATCCAAAACACGCCTGAAAATCATGAAACTTAGCATGGTGTCATGACATGGCACCAACATGTTGCGGTAATTTTTTTGGCCGAATTGGGACAAGCTTTGGTGTAAGCTTCTTGCAAACCGGAGCTTCCCTCAAGAAGGCTCGTGGTTCAGAGAGGGAACGTGTCAAATCCGTGTGCGAAACGACATACGTACACTGCCTTCTCCCACCTTAATTTTTTTACACACACAGATTAGACCAAATAGAAGTATCGTGCTAAATTTTGGAATTGTTCCGGGTTCGTTTGGCCTTTCTATACATTAATTTAGTTTCTGGGCATTTAATGTGCATAATTCAAATTTGAACTACAAGCACATGCTCCAGTGCACCAAAGTTGGTTGAAAAATCACATGTGTGTCCTTGGGTGAATTTATAGGTCCCATGCAAGATATGGGAATGAAATTCAAACATTTGGGCATCGTTGCTGCTCTGAAGAAAATGCCATGCGAATCTGAAGAAACATCCAGCAAAAACGTTCGCAAATGCCCTATCTCCCAGCGAACGTTCATCAGCTAATGGGATCGTACACGTACACCATCCGACCTACTCGATCCTACACGTACACTATCCGACCTAATCGATCTTACACGGATAAATAGCGGATCACGCACGTACTACCTCCTTTCCGATTTGCAGGGCTCAATTCAAAAAATGACCTACTTGATCCTACACGAATAAATAGCAGATCACACACGTACTACCTCCTTTCCGGTTTGCAGGGCTTAATTCAAAAATCTCACCAACCAAGGTAGGCGATGAGTGGTGGAATCATTTTTGACAAAGAGGGAGTTCCTCATCTGGATGATTCGAGTGCACTCGTTTGACCGTCATGCCGGCGTGCGACCCGGCATGGACGGGACGCACCACTGACAGGATGGGACGACTGTCGGTGTGGGAACGACACCTATGGGATCACAAGAATGCCTATTACGGTTGTGGGGCGCGGGGTCATGAGAAGAGCGGATCAAACAGATAGCACACGGTTTCTTTATCCAGGTTCGGGCCGCGAGGATGCGTAAAACCCTACTCCTGCTTTGGTGGTTTGTTTATCTGTGTTGTTGAACTAGCAATGGGGCGTGAGGAGCTCCAAAAAGCCGAATCCTTCTCCTGGTCGCCTTGGGCCTCCTTTTATAGGGAAAGGGGTTGCCACAGTGGCACACAAGAGGTGGAAAGGGTACAATGATGCAAGTTTATCTCTCACATTACATGACAAGACGCTTTTAATGCGTCTTGCTTAGGTGTCATTGCTTTATCGGGGACGGGGGAGAGCCCTGTGTCGTCCGTCGCCGCTCCCTTTCGTGTCGACACGCGCCCTGGCCAGCGGTGCCCGCGGTGCCATGTAGGCAGGCAGGCAGCTGAGGTGGCGCAATGGTGGGTCTCCACGAAGATCCGTTTGCTGCCACGCAGGTGCCTGCCCAACTGGTTGGGTCGGAAGCTGCATGCGAATGGTGGTGGAGGTTTGATTGGCGTGGGCCTGATGGTGGCTCTACGGGTGTTCTTGGCGAGGGCCTCGCTGTAGCCCCGGCAAGGGTCTTGCCGGGGCCCCAGCAAGGGTCTTGCCGTGGCGCCTGTTGTCATCCCCGGCAAGGCTCCTGCCGGGGGCCTTGTGGTCCTCCTTGGCTGGGATCCTGCCAAGGGTCGTCATCTTCTATAGTGTGTATCTGATCTTGAATGTCTTCACAAAGATCTGCATGCCACCACGGGGATGTCTCCCGAATCCTTGCCCCATGGGGGCAGTGGACTCAAGGGTGTTCGCTCCGCAGGTGTGGGACGAGCTGCCACGGCAAGGGTCTTGCCGGGTTTGCTAAAACCGCCTCCCGGCAAGGGTCTTGCCGGGGAAGTCTGCTTTGTCCCCTTTGCTCTTTGTGGTCTTGGTCTTGGCATCGTTCTGCTCCTTTTGAGCTTTGGCCTTACCTCGGTTCACCTCCCTTGCCTTGCTCAGTGCGGTGGTGCCCGCGGCTCAGACAGCCCGTGCACAGTTATAGGGGTACAAAAAGTGTACCCCTCTTTTTGTACACCGACAGGAGCCCCCGGGCCTGGGCCACACGTAAGCGCAATCGCATCGTTGGGCTAGGCCCAAAACGGTGCGCGGGCAGGCGGGGAGGTTTTTACCGCGGTACGTCCTTTCGTGCACTGCGCTTCCCATGCTTCCCGCGCGTGGCTTGGCGTGGGGAGGCGTGCGTGACGTGGGCGTTATGCGTGGGGCGGAGCTCTGCGCGCATGCGTCACGTCGTAGTAAATGGGAAGGTTCGCGCCTTCCCCATAAACGGAGGGAGGCGTGGAGGCGCGACCCATTTACTAAACGGGGCCGAGGCATGGTCTTCAAGGCGTCCACTCCCCACGATCACGCGGTGGGGAGAGGTCGCCTCACCTGTCGCCTTGGTCCCGCATGCCTGCCACGTGGTTCTGATGCGCTTGGGGTGGCGAATGGTGGAGGCGGGAAACCGGGTCGTCGCGGGCTGGGGCAGCGGGTTGGTCCCGATTCCTCGCGCCTTCCGTCTTGATTGGCTGGCGGGGCGGCGAGCCCCACCCGTTCCTTTATAAAGAGCGGGGGGGGGGGGGATGGTGTCCCGCATTCTTCCATCTTTTCCTTCCTTCAGCTTCTGCTCCCCCCCTCCATCCGCCATGGAGAGAGGGAATCCTGGCCCTTCAACGGTGGCGGCGACGGTCGCCGCTCGACATCGCGTCCTTCCTTCTCCTGCACCTGCGGTGGCAGAGCCAGCCGCGAGGGGAAGGGGGAGGGGGCGAGGCTGCGGGCGAGGCCGTGGGTGAGGCCGTGAGCGAGGCCGAGGCGCTCAGGTAAGAGGACAACGGGGCGGCGTGCCGGTTTCGCCTTTGCCAGTAGTTCCTCCCCCCATGGAGGGCCATGTTGGGGATGACCCTTGCGAGTTCTTCGTTAGGCTGCGCCGGCCGCCTCGCCGTCGCGTTCGTCTCCCGACTCCATTCGCGCGGGAGATGGAGCTGGATCCGCCAGAGTCATTGCGGCTGCACATGAGGGGCTGTTGGATCAGCGGTACGCGAGTTCGCGTTGACTTCCCAGCTCCTCACGTGATGTATCTTCGTCGAGGATGGAAGACGTTCGCTCACATCCACCGCTTGACGGAGGGGCTCACTCTCCATTTCAAGCTGATGGAGGGCGGCCTCCTCTCCGTCAAGGTCTTCGGGTGCTTCGGGACTCGGGCAAGGTGCTGCGTGGAGAGCTCTTCTGATAGCGAAGACACCTCCTCGGGCAGGAGTGGCGAGGAGGACAGCGGCAGTGACGACGAGGGTAGCAGGCGGCAGGATGACGGGTCCGACTAGGTGTCGGGCGCCTCTCCGTGCGGCACCGGCGACCCCATCATCCGTGTCGCCGTCTTCCTGAACTTCTCGGGGTCGTCTCCTTGGGCGGCTGGTGTTGGGAGGCTGCAGAAGAGGAAGAGGGCGGGAGGCAAGGCCGTCAAATCGTAGTACGCGGGCACCGACGCCTTCGACGCGTGCTGACGTCCTGCCGCCTCGTCTTCGAGCTCTGCTTCCGACGCCGCCATCACCATCCAGCATTCGGACGGCCACCGAGATATTCTCTTGGTGTCTCCTGCCACTCGTAGCTCGCCTAGGCGCCCCTTTTGCCTTTTTCGCCTCCTTGACCTGCCTCCTGAGGAGAGGGACAAGAAAGGGGTTACGGGCACCTTATCTCTTTTTAGCTTGTAAGCCTCTGGGCCTTGGTTGAATTTTAAAGCTTGTAATCCCATCATTCATGTTTTTCATTCCCCATGGGCTGTACCTGAGTGGAATGTTTTTAATGAAAAAGGGATGCTTGCCGGGTCATTTGTTTGCGGGTAGAACCCACGACAAGGAGTAAATCCTTGATATCCCTAAGATAAACATTTCCTTGCCCGGCAACAGGCCCTGCCGTCTTCCCACTTCGCTCGACCTTTCTCACGCTTTTGGCGGAGGTAGGGATGAGGTGGGTTCAGGCTCCTCGTTTTATCCTTTTGCTGCCGTGACTACGACCAAACCTGGCCCCAGGAACGAGCCCTAGGGCCTAGAGCTTTAGGGGAGTATGGTAGCTTTGGGAAAAAAACGAGGTTTCACATACCTCAGTCCATAAGGGAATGCATGATAAGGGATGAAGAACTTATCTGAAGCTGTAGCTCCCCAGCAACTCTGGTTTGCCGTGGGTGAATCTTTGCACTTGCAGCCCCCGGCAATACTGGCTTGCCGGGGTCTAGATGCCGGTCTGTCCCTCTTTTCTTTTTCGTCCTCAAGTGATCCAGCAAGGATATCTGTGAGTCCTGCGAACCAAAGAAGACAAAAGGACGGAAAAGAGATGCACACTCAACCTCTAAGCTAGGGGTTAGTCGCTGCTAAGCACTATCAACCCTAACCAAGGACGAGACTCGACCTAGCATGCATGCTATAACTTAGGGCGCCAGCGCTTCATTTATTTATGCTCAGGGTCTGCGCCTGGCTTTGTAGAAAGGGTTACATGCATCGTCGGCAATGCTTGTAGAAAAGGTGGCTTGCCGGGGGGCCCGGCAAGCCGCGCCTCACGGGTAAAACTTGCAAAGATGCTCAATGTTCCAGGAGTTACTCACCGGAACGGCATCTTCGGTCTCCAGGCGGACTGCGGCGGGCCTGATGACTCGTATTACCCGATAAGGGCCTTCCCACTTTGGCGTCAACTTGTTGGAATTCTTGGCCGATTGAACGCGCCGAAGAACAAGTTCGCCTTCCTTAAGGCTTCGGGCATGAACCTTGCGGCTATGGTTGCGGCGCAAGGCTTGATGGTAGCGTGCTGCTCTCACAGCCGCCCGAAGACAATCCTCCTCAAGGAGCATTGCATCATCTTGCCGCAGTTGCTCTTGCTCAAGCTCGTCATAAGCGAGCACTCGAGGTGACCCATATATGAGTTCGATGGGAGAACTTCTTCTGCCCGTATCTTTGGGGCAAAAGGTGTCGGCGGTGGCTCGATTCAAGTCGTCTGATCGACCAAAGAACCGCCGGCAACTCATCAATCCAGCGCCTTCCACTGTTGTGCAGCCTGTCGAAGGTCTTGGTCCTTAAGCCTCGCAGTACTTCAGCATTTTCCCTCTCAGCTTGACCATTGCTTCACGGGTGACCAACGGAAGCGAAACAGACTTTGCTGCCGAGGTCTTGGGTATATTGCATGAAGGTGCGGCTTGTGAACTGTGTGCCATTGTCGGTGATAACCCTGTTGGATGCGCCAAAGCGGCACACTAGTTCCTGAAGAACTTGACGGCTGACTGAGTTGTGAACTTCCTCCTGCCTCCACCTCCGGCCACTTTGTGAACTTATCGATTACAGCGTACAAGTACTCAAAGCCCTGGCGGCGCGGGGAAAGGGCCCGATATGTCGAGCCCCAGGACCGAGAAGGGCGGGAGAGGAATGGTTTGAAGGGCTTGAGCTGGCTGATGAAGCTTCTTTGAATGGGCCGACCGCTTCACACTGGTGACTAGTGTCGTCGCATCTGGAGGCGGTGGGCGAAAGAAGCCTTGCGAAATGCCTTGCGGCAAGGGCCCTTGACAAATGTGGGATCCACATATGCCTCCGTGTATCTCCGCCAACAGTTCCAGTCCTTCCTCTCGAGGATACACTTCAATTTCACACCGTTCGGCCTCTTTACTGCAGGGCGTCATCGGCGAACTGGTACATGGTAGAGCGACGGGCTACTTTCCGCTTCTTCCTGCTCCTCGAAGTTCCCTATTGGAGAATCGGACGGTAGGCTGTGCCTGGCTGGAGCACAGGGCTCGATGGCGAGGACTAAAGGCATTGCCTCCGCTATAGGAGCGGTTGTCTCGGCGGCAAGAGCTTGGCGCTCAGCGGAGCAGATCATCCGTGGCGGGCTCGGTATCCCGGCAACATCCTTGCCGGCGGCTCCGGGGAGCTTCGGCGGAAAGTACTTGCCGGGCCCTGATTCCTCCTCTTATTCTGCTCTGTTGATGGATCAACGGATGGCTGAGTTAGCTGAAGCACAAAGGTACCTGGTTCCACTGGTAGCTTGAGGGCAGCACGTTTTGACAGGTAATCGGCGATATCGTTCTCCGCTCGGGGAACGTGTTCAGCCTTTATACCATCGAAATGCTCTTCCAGCTTTCTCACTTCATCGACGTAGGCCTTCATCAACGGGCTCTGGTAATCCTTGTTGACTTGCTTGACGACGAGCTGCAAGTCTCCCCTGACGATGAGTTTCTTGATTCCGAGGTCCACTGCGTTCCTAAGACCGGCGAGCAGCCCTTCGTACTTTGCCGTATTGTTTGTTGACACCTCCCTGGGGAAGTGCATGTGGATCACGTACTTGAGGTGCTCTCCGGTGGGCGCGACAAGCAGTACGCCAGCCCCGACGCCTTGTAAGGAGAAAGCTCCATCAAAGTACATGATCCAATCGCAACTTGCCTCCTTGCCGGGGAGAGTAGGCTCTTGGGCTTCTTCGTCAGGCGTTGCGGTCCATTCTGCAATGAACTCCGCTAGGACTCGGCTCTGAATCGTCGAAGTACTTTCAAACTTGAGGCCAAAGCTGGACAGCTCCAGTGCCCATTCCACAATTCTTCCCCTTGCATCCGGATTGGCCTCTATCCCACGCTGCGACACCAAGAACCCGAGAAGCTTGCCGGACGGGACGCCAAAGACGCACTTCTCAGGGTTCAGCTTGAGATTTATCTTGCGTAGGTTTGCAAATATTTCTTGCAAATCTGGTATGAGGGTTGCCCTGTCCTTGGTTTTGACCACTATGTCATCCATATAAGCTTCCATATTTCTATGGAGCTGGGGTTCAAAACCAATCTGGACCGCCCTTGCAAATGTCGAACCAGCACTCTTCAACCCGAAAGGCATCCGTATGAAACAATACGTACCACATGGGGTGACGAATGGTGTCTTCTCTTCATCTTCTCTTGTCATGAAGATCTGGTGGTAGCCGGAGTAGGCGTCGAGGAATGACAACAGATCACACCCAGCCGTGGAGTCAACAATCTGGTCGATGTGCGGCAACGGGAAGGGGTCTTTAGGGCAAGCCTTATTGATACCTGTGTAATCAATACACAGCCTCCACTTCCCATTTGCCTTGCGCACCACGACCGGATTGGCCAACCACGTTGGATGGAGCACTCCTCTTACCAAACCCGCTGCTTCCGGTTTCGGATCTCTTACGTGATGAACTCTTGTCGTTCCAAAGCTTGCTTTCGACCTTACGCTTGACGGGCGCGCATGAGGGCAGACAAGAAGATGGTGCTCAATCACCTCCACAGGAACACGGTGATGTCGGAAGCTTGCCATGCAAACACATCGACATTCGCCCGCAGGAAGGTGACGAGCGCGTCTTCCTATTTGTCGTGAAGGGTGGAGCTTATGGTAAAAGCTCCTCCGTGCGCGCCCTCATTGATGAAACCTTCTTGGTTCCCGGCGGTATGGCCACAGGCTTCTTGTTTCCGCCGTGGAGCTCTCAGCACGTCCTCGATGGCAGCGCTACACTCCGAAGAGGTGCGCTTGCCGGAGTGGGTGTCTGAGGTCTCACCGGTCTTCTTCTTCTTCTTCCCTCCCGGGGTCCCAGCGGCAGGAGCAAGTGCTCTAGTGGCGGCAGCTGCCGCAACTGCTTGCTGGTATAGTTGGTCAGTGCAAATCAGCGCATCTTTCTTATCGGAGGGGATGGTGATGATCGTCACAGGTCCTAGCATCTTCAGGGTGTTGTAGGCGTAGTGTGACGCTGCCATGAACTTGGCCAGCGCTGGGCGACCCCGTTGTAGGGCAAGGGATCTTGGCGACATCAAACACGATCCTCTCCGTCCCTGTAGTTCAGGTCGCTTCCAAAAGTCACGGCAGCGTGACCTTCCCCTGGGTTGGCTTCTTCCCGGTTGAGCCCACAAAGCGTGCCCGTCTCTTGAGGTCTCCATCAGAATCTGCGGTTTCTCGATCCGACAAAGTAGATTAAGTTCAGACCGGCCCGCCATCGACTAGCATCTTTGTCACCTTGAGGTTGCGTATTGTTGGTGAAACCAACAATGGCAAGCACCCGACCTCAGTAGTGCGATCAGGGTGGTCCTCAGTGTAAAATTGATAGGTGTGCTCGACCACTTCAGCGGCCTTTGGGCGTCAAACACGGCTCTAACACTGTAATCTCGCGCCTTTGTTTAAGCGGCGGTGAGAAGTATGCAGCGGCGCCGCCGTCGGCGCACATAGCCTCTGTAGCTTCTGAAACTCTTGGTAGCGGATTAAATGCGTCCTCTTCATGATCGTCGTCTTTTGGCTTTCTGTCACGGCCCCGGGCGGGCATCTCCTGTTGTTTATCCTTGCCGCGGTGGCCCGCCTGGCCGTCACTCTTCTTGCCGGACCCTTCAGCACCGTCTGGGCCTTTCTCCTTGTCCCGCCTCTCATACTCAGCCCTCTGCTTCTCAGCGAGGAGCTCAACTTGTCGGCAGTCTTGGAGGGCATGGCCTTTGGTGCGATGGATCTTGCAGTATCGCTTGTCGGAGTTTCCTGTCTTCTCGGCAGCCTCCAAGGCCCGGCAGGCGACACATCCGGCAACTTCCTTGCCGGGGTCATCTGCCTTGGTTTTATTGGTGGAGCCGGTGTCATCAGATCCCTCGACGGCAAGCACGGCTTTTCCTTTGCGCTTCCTGTTGCGGCGCCGACCTTTCTTCACCGGGGCGGCAAGATCCTCGTCTGAGGAGTCGGTTTCCACGCCGGCATCTTCGCCGGGGTACTTCCTTCCCTCTTCAGCCCGGGCACATCTGTCAGCAAGAACATAGAGTTCTGCTACATCTTTTACCTTGTTCATTGCCAGCTCTTCACGCATCTTGCGGTTACGCACGCTCTGATGGAGCGCGCCGATGATGGCGGCAGGGTGAACATCGGGGATATTGTCTTGTTCGGCTGAACCTCTGATATACTTGCGGAGACTCTCGCCTCCCTTACGGGAATGACGTGCAGGTCGCTTGCTTGGCCATGGGCTTGGTGGCCTCCAGTAAAGGCGCCCACGAACTCATGGCACAAATCCGACCAGGAGGAAATAGAGTCTACCGGCAAGTGCATCAACCATGACATGGCGTTGGGTTTAAGAGCCAACGGAAAGTAATTCGCAAGCACCTTATCGTCGCGGGCTCCGGCAGCTTGCATCGCAATGGTGTTGATGCTAAGGAACTCGGACGGGTGGGTCTTGCTGCTGTACTTTTCGCCCACGTCGGGTTTGAAGGTACGGTGAGTGGGCCACTGGAACTGCCGCAGCTCATGGGTAAAAGCCAGACAGCCTATCTCGTAAGGTAGGCCTCCAAGGCTCCCCAGTGCCGGGTGGCTCACAGCAGGCCCTGCTCGCCTGTCTGATTGGTGGCGCGCTCTGCGCCAGCGCTCGATAGTGGTTCGAGCGTCTTCATGTTCTCGTTCCCGAAGAACTTGGTGCTGGTCACTGATGGCCCTGGGTCGGACGATGCTACGGAGATTTAAATGCGCTCGTAACGTCCCGGCGGGCTGGCGTCCGCGGTACCGGGCGAGGAGGAGGCGAGTGCACCGTGGTCGCGGCGCCGCTGGCTCACCCGCCACTGGTGCGTGGGACTCCGTTGGAGCGTCGACCCGGGGTTCCACCGGACTCGGTTCGTCTTTGTTGGCCACCCAACAAGGCTTCGGATAGTGGCTGTCCATTCATCGAGTTTCCCCGTAGTGGGAGGAAAATCGAGGAGCAACTGCGCGCGCGCCAGGGCTTCTGCTGGCGTTGGTGGCAGCGAAACCTGCACGGATCGCGACGCGGTTCGACCTCTGACGATGTCAGAAGGAGCTCTATCACGACCCCGCAGTCGCACGCCATCTTCACCAGCGCCTCGGTGAGCGGGCAGGTCTTCTAAATCCCGGGAGTGGCGCTCGGGGCTCTTTCCGCGGCGACGCCCGGGGTCCTCGGCGTGATTACGCCGTTTGTCGCGAGCCGCTCGAGAGGAGCGCGCCGTCGGCGCCGGCATGGGAGTCTTGGAAGCCCTTGCGTCGCCTTCGGGCGGGGTGGCAGCGATCTTGGAAGGCCCCGCACCACCCGCGGAGGGCCTGGCTCTGTCTTTGGATTTTGCGGCGTGCGGCCCGTTACCAGGCGCACGAACATCGCCGCCTCCCAAACTTCGGCTGCTGGGACGGTGTTGGTGTTTGCGAACGGCGCCCCGGGTCCTTTCTGCGACCGGTCTGCTGCTCGCCCGCGTTGGGACGGGTTGTCCGACTTCCGGCGCGCCAACCGCCACCGTCATCTTCTTCTTGGCCGCCATGAGGATGAAGAAGCGCCGAACTAACTGCTAGAGCCGATTCTCACAACGGCACCCCCTACCTGGCACGCCAAAGATGTCGGTGTGGGAACGACACCTATGGGATCACAAGAATCCCTACTACGGTTGCGGGGCGCGGGGTCGTGAGAAGAGTGGATCAAACAGATAGCACACGGTTTCTTTATCCAGGTTCAGGCCACGAGGATGCGTAAAACCCTACTCCTGCTTTGGTGGTTTGTTTATCTGTGTTCTTGAACTAGCAATGGGGCGTGAGGAGCTCCAAAAAGACGAATCCTCCTCCTGGTCGCCTTGGGCCTCCTTTTATAGGGAAAGGGGTTGCCACAGTGGCACACAGGAGGTGGAAAGGGTACAGTGATGCAAGTTTATCTCTCGCATTACATGACAAGGCACTTTTAATGCATCTTGCTTAGGTGTCCTTGCTTTATCGGGGACGGGGGAGAGCCCTGTCTCGTCCGTCGCTGCTTCCTTTCGTGTCGACACACGCCCTGGCCAGCGGTGCACGCGGTGCCATGTAGGCAGGCAGGCAGCTGAGGTGGCGTAATGGTGGGTCTCCATGAAGATCCGTTTGCTGCCACGCAGTTGCCTGCCCAACTGGTTGGGTCGGCAGCTGCATGCGAACGGTGGTGGAGGTTTGATTCGCGTGGGCCTGATGGTGGCCCTATGGGTGTTCTTGGCGAGGGCCTCGCCGTAGCCCCGACAAGGGTCTTGCCGGGGCCCCGGCAAGGGTCTTGCCGTGGCGCCTGCTGTCATCCCTGGCAAGGCTCTTGCCGGGGGCCTTGTGGTCCTCCTTGGCTGGGATCCCGCCAAGGGTCGTCATCTTCTATAGTGTGTATCTGATCTTGAATGTCTTCACAAAAAGATCTGCATGCCACCACGGGGATGTCTCCCGAATCCTTGCCCCATGGGGGCAGTGGACTCAAGGATGATTCGCTCCGCAGGTGTGGGACGAGCTGCCACAGCAAGGGTCTTGCCGGGTTTGCTAAAACCGCCTCCCGGCAAGGGTCTTGCCAGGGAAGTCCGCTTCGTCCCCTTTGTTCTTTGTGGTCTTGGTCTTGGCGTCGTTCTGCTCCTTTCGAGCTTTGGCCTTACCTCGGTTCACCTCCCTTGCCTTGCTCAGTGCGGTGGTGCCCGCGGCTCAGACCGCCCGTGCACAGTTATAGGGGTACAAAAAGTATACCCCTCTTTTTGTACACCGACAACGACACATTCATAATTTCAGTTATTCTAGTTTTCCACGGCAAGCTGGCGCGCTAAGCCATGCCTGCTTATGCATTGAATTCCGATGACCGCGATGACCGTCGCATTTCCCATGACACGCTGGTTCGTCTACCTTCCACCTATAATTACTGTTTCCCGGGCTTCTCCGGTGGCACCATCACCCAAATTGCCCTATCTTCATAAGCCCCCACCAGCCCGACGTCGCTCGCCACTTATCCTCGCTCTTGCCACGTCCGCCATGCCCCTGTCCATCCACGATAGGTGACGCCGGAGGCGGACATCGCCGGAACTAGTGTTCGGTTTTTCACCGGAAGGCAGACGGAGGGAGGAGGCATTCTATCGGTCTTTAGATAGCAATGGGGAGTATGAGGAGTTATTGGAGAGCGACCGCCTGGCGGAGGAGCCGCGTATGCCGATTTGCTCCGCCAGCAGGAAATGGAGAAGCAGCGCACCGATGCTCTGAGTCACGAGCAGAGCGCCCCCAACTGGGCCGACTACATGGAGGCCGGCGCCCGGCAAATAGCCCTGGAGGCTGTCGGGCACGCACGCGTTCGCGACGTCGAATTTTACTGCAAGCTCATCAAGTGGGTTTCCCTCTTAGAAGCCGAAGCTTCAGTGGACCATCCCGGCATGGAAAGGGCCAACGCGCGCGAGCAACGCGCCCTATCGCACCTCTTGCAAGTCCGAGGCGAGGTGGAGGACGCCAGTGCCCGCGTTTAGCGTGTACCGCAGATGGCGGCTGGCATCGTCTAGTTAGCTAAGAGTAAGTTAGTACTTGTACACTACTAGAGTATTAGTGGGAGTCGATAGTTAACTTGGCTAAGATGGTTGTCAACCTGGAAGTTCAGCACTCTATATCTGGATCACACCTGTTACTTTGCTCTGAATGTTGAACTTTCCGTTTAAATGTATGGAATGGGCTGTTATTTTTTTAAATGGGTTGTATTTGTCCGCCACTGGTTTAGAGGCTGACTTGTGAGCCTACCAGGTTGACGCGTACACAATCAGGATATTATTGCAAGCGGAGAGGATGACAGCAGGGACCCACCAAGGTCATGGCAGTACGCAAGCAAGTGACTCCTTACTTCAAGCCAATAAAAAATGGCTCCTCCTAATGGATTTCTGACTTCTGGGTCCCATGCCATTGTCAACATAGTCAATAAACGAGAGAATTCCACAACGAGCGACTGACACGAGGGACCCAGCAGCTCGCCCAGTTATTTTTGTTTTGTGTTAATTTGATAAATGCCACTCCAAATCTGGTGATTCCGAGAAATGCCACTTCAATTTCCAAACTTTAAAAAATGCCATTTCATGCCATTTCCAGTGGCATTTTTCAAAGTCTGGAGTGGCGTTTTTCAAAGTTTGCAAAAATTGTAATGGCGTTTTTCAAAGTTTGCAAAAATTGCAGTGGCATTTTCAAAGTTTGGAAATTGCAGTGGAATTTTTATGAAT
The DNA here is from genome assembly GCA_021605205.1 of Aegilops longissima. Classification (NCBI taxonomy): domain Eukaryota; kingdom Viridiplantae; phylum Streptophyta; class Magnoliopsida; order Poales; family Poaceae; genus Aegilops; species Aegilops longissima. The sequence continues at coordinate 628,659,857 of CM038678.1, forward strand.
TTCCATAATTGGAGTGGCATTTATTTAATTTGTTTTTGAGACGGAAGCAGGGTGTCAACTGGGCGGTGCGAGGCACTCTGGCCTGTCTAGACAGCCTTTTCTTTTATGTTTACCACACACCAGCCCAATAGTTCTATTCTTTCTTTCTGAAAATGGCTAGCCCAGTTTTTTTGTGATTTGTCAAGTAAGTCGCTTTGTTAGGCCTGTTGGGCTGCAAATCTTTCAACACGAGGAGAGCTTCATTCGGCTGGCTGAGAAAATGGCCTATCAGCAATGAGAAATGGGCTGTACATTTTTAAAACACATCAAACCGGCAATTTGTTTCAAATTTCTTTTTTTTCATTTCAAGATTTTAAATTGCATTGATTTTTATGCGTGGACAATTTGTTGGATTTTATATTGATATACATTTATTTTTAAAATCAGTTTGAATGTGACTCAAAATTTCGGGATTAAAAACAGTTCGGACCACACCGAAATATGCAAAATTTCGTATAATTTTTTATTCGTGGCCACCATATGGGCTCCAAAAAAACCTTAAGAATTAGCAAATGGGCTGTAAATTATTAGAAATAATGGCAGATGGGTTGTATGCTGTTTTCCACAGATTTGAGGCTTTCCTAAAAAAAGGTTGACGGACAAGCAGTGACTGTTGGATGTCCATCCAACGGCCATCGTGCTTCTTCAATCTATGCTCTTCCTGCTCCAGCCGCTCAAACAAGCACCAGCGGGACTACCTGCTCCCTCCTCCCGCGGCCGGCTATGCTGCCGCGCAGGCCTCACCACCCCACAGTACTCCCATCGCTGGCCTACAAATCCCTCTACTCACCCACACCTACTGTTATTCTCCGGCGATAGCAGATGGACCAGTAAACCCGCGTACTCCCTTTCGCGTGGGAAACAACTGTCGAGTCTTCCCTGGCTCTGTGTCGTTCCATTCGCCTCACCGTCGTCCACCGCCCTGGTGCTCTCGGCATGGCGTGGTCAACGTGGTCAACGGCCGACATGCATCTGAAGTGGACTGTACATGGAGAGGCTGACAGCTGGGTCCACGGCCGCACGCAAGGAAATGCCTCCTTATTATGCACAAAATAATGATTCCTCCACCTGACATCTGGGACCCATCGAAAGGACCTTTGTATTTCGCAAAAAAACGTTCCCACCACTGACAGCTCGGACCCACCAGCTATATCTTCGCACGCAAGGAAGTGCCTCCTTATTACACAAAAAAATGAATACTCCCCCTGCTAGCTGGGACCCAACATAATGGGAGGCTGACTTGTGTGCCTACTAAGTTGGCGGGGACGGAGGGCGTTATCAACTTAGTCAATACGAATGATTCTACCTCAAGTGACCGTAAGATGTCCATCGAACAGCTGTAGTGCTTCTTCAACCTCTGGTCTTCTTGCTCGAGCCGCCCAAAGCAGTGTCGGTCGTGCTGCCTGCTCCTGCCTCCTATGGCCGGCTGTGCTGTCGCAGAGGCCTCACCGCCCCCTACTACTCCCACCGCTGGCCAGGCCTTATGACGAAGGTAGCCTCACACCAAAGTCGAACCAGTGAACCCTCGTACTCCTCTCCGCATGGGAAAAAACTGCCACGTCTTCCCCGGCTCCGCGTCGTCCCCTTCCTAGGCCTCGCCATCTTCCATTGTCTTGGTGCTCTCGGCACGGCATGGTCAATGTGGTCATCGACCGACTTCCATCGAAAGAGTACTGTATGTGGAGAGGCTGACAGCTGGGTCCATGGCCGCAGCAAGGAAGTGCCTCCTTATTACGTGGAAAATAAGTATTCCTCCACCTGACAGGTTCAATTGGGTGAGCAAGAATTCCACGTTGAATAAGATGGTGCATAGTTTCAAGATAGCGAGGAAATAATCGCCATGATTCCATAACAGGGCACCTTAGGGAAGGTGACTTGTAGAATTATTCCCTTAAGTGGCAAAAAGAACTACTTTTGATACATAGATCATCGAAACTCTCTATACCAACCTAATACAAAACACAATCGATTGGTTGAAAATTTCGAAGGGATGGCATACTCATAGTAGAATGGATGATGTGGACTACCTTGTTGAAGACAACGCAATGGATGATGTTTGCTTATCACCAAAAATGGATGTGACCCATGGTAAGTCCACTTTTGGAGATGATCTTGGACAGCAACTGCTGAGAAGGGCAGCCCATGGGAATTGGCACAATGGCGGTGCAAGCAGGGAACAAAATGCAACTGTTGGGAATGTTCCAACCATCATATCTGCCTGAGATTCAGATCCTATTGGTGATAGGATACTTCAGACTCAGCATGTCTGAAAAGAAAGTTTGCCACACAAATCGACAAGACAATGTTGCAAGATTCTCGGGAAATGAACTACAATAACAAGCTCCAAAACATGAGCTGGTTCTGCTATACACATGTGAACATGATGTCTCGGACAAGCATGACCACATAGTAGTCTTACAACAAAACGCTACTGAGTTCTGGTAGGGAACCATCATTGAGGATAACAAAATCTTGTGCATGAACTAGTATTAGCACAACAAACTCATTTTCCTTGAACAAATCAATCAGTGGCTTGGTGTGCTACGGAATACATATGGAGTGGAGGTAATTAATCTACCAAACCATAGTATACATTCGTACATGCATAACTGACTTGGGAAGATTCCAGAGGAAACAAAACTGTCTTTCTTGAATTCACGGCGGCAACTTGCATCAGATGCACATGAATTATAGGAAGTCACTTCTTACACCAAACATATACTTCATGAACGGGACACGAAGAAAATGCTTACATAAGTTTCCAACACTAGCTCAATGTTCAACACGAATCATGGAGGAGATAAAATGTTGCTGATGGGCTCAACAGCAACTCATCAGAATTTTCCATATCACTGGAATTCCACCATTATGTGAACAATGTGATAGTATTGGTCAGACCAAAGGATGTAATGGTGTATGCTCGAGGAACAACCACGAGTAGGACAACATTATGGATATCGTTGGTTGTAACTTGATTTGACGATAGCCCACACTCAAATCAAGGTTTGGACAAGACGACAGATTCAACAACCGATCACGAGGAACGATCGATGAAGATATCATCTCTCTTCAACACACACACACGCACGCACAAGGATATCCCTTAGTGATGAACTAAGTTGGATAAGCTTTCATCTTTCAAATCTCCAAGTTGTTGTTTAGCTCAACCGACTAGTTCAGGGTATCCAACACAGAATCTTGGAGAATTGGTGGTTTGGAGGAAAACCAACATGATCACGAACTCAACATAGCGGTGAGGTGACAACCTGGTAAAACTTCCGAGAAGATATTCGGAACATCATGAACCACCAATATGTTACTAAGCTCGAGAACAATCTTGCTTCTGAGGCAAAATGATGTGATCAAATAAGCAAGGGATTGACACAATCATAACTCTTGATCGAAGAAGGCACCAAGAAATATGGACTAGGTAGCAAGATCAATCTTAGGATGATGATTCACACTATAAAAAAAAGACACATCGTGACATTTTGGGCCGAACGAAATTTTTTTCTGTCATACATATGACACTTCTATGACGATAATTGTGACAAAACCCGGTATCATCATAGATGTGGTGGGCTCCTATTTCTATGACAAAAAATCATGACAGAAAATGGTATTTTCGTCCTAGGCGGGCTGGAGACGCAGCTGCATGACATTCTTTGGGCCATCCATGACGGAAAAAACCATGGTAGAAGCGAGGGGGAGGAAAATTTCAGGGAATTGCCGGTTACGGTGGGAGGTCGGGGGCCGAGCGATGTGTGTTTTCTCGTGCGTACGCAGTGTGTGTAGGCGTTAGCTCTAATCGAAGCCGAGCGAGGCGTTGGGCTCTAATCGAACCCGGCGAAGCGACTGCTGCGAGGTCGCGTTCTTCGAACCCGGCGATTGATCGATGGCTGTTAATCGAACCCGATGGAGCGATTCGCCATCTGCTGCTAATGAAGCCGATCGATGCTGCCTCTGGGATGAATAGTGAGCATTGCGGGGGTGGATGAGCAATGGCGGTGGCATTGCCTCTGGATGAGCAGGAACCCGTGGTGTGGAGGGCTGGATGAGCGATGACGGTGGAGGGGTGGCCGTGGAGGGTGGTTGAACAGGACCCGTGGTGTGGAGGGCTGGATGAGCAAAGAGGCGGTGGAGGGTGCCCGTGTGGAGGGGTGGTTGAGCAATGGCCGGTGGAGTAAGCGGCGGTGGAGGCTCGATGAGCAGAGCCCGTGGAGGCCGGAGGAGGTCGACGGTGGAGATGAGCAAGATCGGCTGGAGTCCCATTTTGCGGTCGCCACACCGCCCCCGTTTCGGCCGTGGCGCTCCAACACAAGTCCGTTTAAATCTGCTTTTGCGGTACGCCACACCCCTCCCGATCAACAGACCCCGCTTCGACCGTAGGAGGTCCGCTTCTCCGCTTTGCGGTACGCCACACCCTCCCGATCAACAGACCCCCATTTCGACCGCAGGAGGTCCGCTTCCTCCGTTTTGCAGGTACGCCAGGCCCCTCCCGATCAACAGACCCCGCTTTGAACGTGGCTGCTTCAAACACAAGGCCGCTTCCTCCGTTGCGGATACGCCAGGCCTCGTTCCATCGCCTGTTCCGCCCAAGCCCTCCCGGCGAACACGACCACGCATTCCGCTCCGACCCAACCGATTGGCTCCCCATGAACACGACGATTTACGGCCAGCTGTTTCTCGTTCCGACCCAGCCATGTACGTATGCACGATAGGCGCGAGAGACCCTGCCCGTATGTACGTGACGCGGCAGATTTTCTTTCTTGCACCCGCCGCTGTATGTACGCGTACATGCTACGCGGCGCGCTTACTACGACACGCGCGCCTCTACATCTACGCACACGCGGCGCCTTACATCGACCAATATGTACGCATACACGTTCGCGATCAGAATGACAATGCTACGTACGCTTCGACCAGGTGGGTCCCGACTGTCAGGCACTTCCTTGTGTGCGAATATGTAGCTGGTGGGTCCCAGCAGTCAGGGGGCGAATCGTTTTTTCGGACGCACTTCCTTGCGTGTGAAGATGTAGCTGCTGGGTCCCAGTAGACAGGGGGAAACGTTTTTTTCGTGAAATACGGTGGCCCGTCCGGTGGGTCCTTGCTATCAGGTAGAGGAATAATTACTTTGCGCGTAATAAGGAGGCACTTCTTTGCTGCGGCCGTGGACCTAGCTGTCAGCATCTCCACGCATACCCACGTCCGATGGAAGCCATTCTCGACCACGCTTGACCACGCCGCCGAGAGCACCTGGCGGTGGACGATGGCGAGGCCTAGGAAGGGACGACGGAGGAGCGGGAAGACGCGCAGGGATGCCCATGCGTGAGGAGTATGAGGGTTCACTGCTCGGCTGCGGTGTGAGGCTGCTGCCGCCACGAATAACAGGGGTGTGGGTGCGTAGAGGGATGGCCTCGGCAGCGGTGGGAGTAGTAGGGGCGGTGAGGCCTCCGCGGCATCACAAGCCCGCAGGCGGCGGGGAGCAGGTGGCACGACCGGCGCTGCTTTGGGCGGCCGGAGCAAGAAGACCAGAGGTTGAAGAAGCACTACAGACGTTGGATGGACATCGACGCAGTCATCGGAGCTAGAATCGTCATATATTGACTAAAGTTGACAAAGGCCTCCGTCCCAGCCAACTTAGTAGGCCCACAAGTCAGCCTCCCACTGCTGGTTGGTCCCAGCTAGCAGGGGTATTCATTTTTTGTGCGTAATAAGGAGGCAGTTCCGGTGGGTCCGAGCTGACAGCGGGGAACGTTTTTTCGCGAAATACGGTGGCCCGACCTGTGGGTCCCAGCAGTCAGGGGGAAAGTTTTTTTCGCGAAATACTGGTGGCCCGTCCAGTGGGTCTCAGATGTCAGGTGGAGGCACAATTATTTTCCGCGTAATAAGGAGGCACTTCCTTGCGGCTGTCGTGGACCCAGTTGTCAGCCTCTCCACATACAGTACTCTTCCGATGGAAGTCGGTCGTTGACCACATTGACCACGCCGCGCCGAGAGCACCACGGCGATGGACGACGGCGAGGCCTAGGAAGGGGACGACGCGGAGCTGGGGAAGACGCGGCAGTGGAAGCCCGCACGGAGAGGAGTACGAGGGTTCACCGGTTCGGCTGCGGTGTGAGGCTGTCGCCGCCGCAGAATAATAGGGGGTGTGGTGAGTGGAGGGATGCCCCGCCAGCGGTGGGAGTAGTAGGGGCGCCGAGGCTCATGAGGCAAGACAGCCGCCACCAGGAGGCGGAGCAGCGGTCCCGCCGGCGCTGCTTTACGGCCGGAGCAAGAAGATCGAGATTGAAGAAACGACGGCCGTTGGATTGACATCCAACGGTTACGCTACTAGAATCGCTTGTTGACGAGTATATAATAACTAAAAAATCTTGCATACGCCAACTAAACAGGCCCACAAGTCGACCACTCCTCTTTTTTAATAATTTATATATAGCTCATGGCAACTTCTTTTGCAATTTATTGCGCTGCTTTTTTTGGTTTGCCAGGCCAATTTCAGATATTTCGTGGGTTCCAAACTATTTTTAATACCGAAATGTCGAGCCAGATTTAAAGTACTTTGAAGATATATTTGAATTAGGTTAATGCCCAAAGGAAATAGGAATCTGAAAATGTGAAAAAAAAATCAGAAATTATAAAGTAATTGCCAATTTGTCATCTGTTTTTATATTTACAACCCATTTCATATTACTTTCAAGGCATAGAAAAATAAGTAGGCCTGGATTGGGTATTCTTCAGAAAAAATAAACTGGGCTCATTTGCACAAAGAAAAATAGCTGGGCTGGTCACATGGTGAACATAAAATATAAGCTCTGGCTAGACGGGCCACACCCAGCTCAAACCCCGCTCCGCCTCAACAATACCAAACAAAAAAATACTGCTCGAGTAGCTACGTCCCAGGTGTCAGCCGATCTAGTGTTGTTCTCTTGTCTATTGACTATATACGCTCACAATGTCGTGGGTCCTAGATGTCAGGAAAACACTTGGAGGAAGCATTTTATTTTTCCATACGCTAGCGTGGTGGGCCCCTACTGTCACATCTCCATGTACTTCTGTCGATTCCTGTTGTTTGTTGACCATGTTGACAACGCGAGAGGGCGGCGCCACGGGCGAAGCGCACTCAAAGCGCTGAGAGGACGCCGGCGTTAACGATTTAGGAGACGGTGGGCGGCGGCGATCGTCGAGGCGCAGCCACCGTGGAGGCGGAAGCAGGCGGCCACGGGCGCTGGTTTGGTTTTGGCGGCCGGAGGAAGACAGGATCAAGAAACACGACAGACTTAAAAGCAGCAGGAGTACTTAACAACCTTAACTGAAACTAGCAGGGCCACTTAACAACCAAATATGAAAGCAGTATGAGTACTTATACAGGTTCAACTGCATAAAGCACGCCAACAAAGTGCTACTTTGTCTATAGGCTACGCTAACTAAGGGTGAGGCCGCCAAGCCCTGTGACAAGGCCTAGGCACCACCCCGCGCATCCACAACCTTCTGAAAGCGGCTTCATCTCGCAACGTGGTCAATAAACAGGATATTCGCTTTAGAGCCATGGAAAAGCATGAACATAATCTTCTGTCCTATTCTCGAAGATGGACGGGCCTTCATTATCCGAGACCACCCACGAATAAGTATCTTTTCGCCTCCAAGGGAATTGAGTAGGTCGAAATAAACATCATGTTGTGACCAAGCGCAAGTCCGACCCACCATGGTCAGCATCTCAGATAGGAACAATAGAACTCGCAGTTCCTGTTTCAAGAAGATCACAGCTTGTAAAACTGTGTATAAGCAATAGTTTATGAACAACATATATAACAGAAAACAGCTCGTACCATAAGTTTCTCGACACAGTTGGACCTGTTCAATGAGTGCAGCAGTGGCACACATATCCCACGTGGCCTTCCACCATTGAAACGCCCGGAATGGACCTCAAGACGATCAATAAAGTGTAGGAACATGTGGATGTCGATCCAGTCAACTTCAGTGCCATTAGTAACAGCCGAGTTATTACAGAGTAACAAACGAGCAGACTGCTTAACTCTGAAAAAACCTACACGTGCCACAAATTATAAGACAATATTAGTGAGAAGTAGCATCTTCGTGAGAGATTTGTTGCTACTTCTAAAGTTAAATTGTGATTAGTTAGTCAGAATAGGTGGATTAAGAAGTAAGCAAGGCAACAAGCAAGAACCAGATACAAAACTAACATGGATGAACAATTGGAACGACGTCGGGGTGGAAGATCGCAGTGAAGATGAGACCAGGTTCTGCTATTTCCATAAACATTCGTGCGCCAACTTTCAGTCCATAACACTTGAGAAAGTTTATACAAGTTCGGCCATAAAAAAAGCAGCGATCTTCTTGGTTCATGAACCCAACTCGGAAGCAATATCCATGGATTGTCTTCACTATGACCATTAAACTAGAGTATTCAGTCATGGCAACGCCGAGCATCTTGAGTACATGTGCTCTGGCAGAGCAAATAATACACTGCAGGAAAAATAATATGAGAACACAGCATGTTAAAAAAAACCCACCCTCCCAGATAGAGAAGAGGATTCTAGGAACATACTGTGCGTGTTTCAAAATGATGTGGTAGGACGAGAAGGAACAAGTGTGGCGTCTCGCCGTGGGCGCAAAAATCTGTAGGGTAGTCACACTTTGGGCACTGCAACTGAAACACACTAGATTCAGTACGAAGAAAAATGCATCAACGGCGGCGGCTGCCATCCTAGGATTACCTGCGACCAAGGGACTTGGATTTATCGGGGATGGATGAAGAATTGTACTTAGTTCTCCATGAGAAAACCCTATGCAATCGCCGAGCTGGGGTTTTCTCTGAACAAGGCAGACGAGGAGAAGGGATTCAGCCCAAAGAAATATTGTCGCTTCGTCTGTCCAGCTTATCGCTAAAGCTGGAAAGGGGGGTTGTGATTTGACGGCTCATTGGGCATTATCACGCGCCACGACCGGGTGTGTCTACCGTGAAGTTGTGCACTCTAATTTGTGCATATGGCACGTGGACCCGCTGCGGTTGCCCCACATATCAAAAAGGAAGTAGAAAGACAGAGTAACTAGTTACACATAAATATATATTTTGGCAGAGAGATACTCCCTCTATAAAGAAATATACAGATCTTTTATATCATAGGCTCACCTTGCCGAGAAATATACTCCCTCTGCAATGCACGGGCATTATGGGGGTTCAGCTTTTTTTATGGGGGTTCAGCTGAGAATATAATACTCAGATAGGCTCATGGTTCTGGATTTTGGGCCGCAGGACGACCCTGCATGTTTGGGGGCCCATGTGTTCTACCTAAGCTCTTTTCATATTGCAAGCAATTGGTACTGCGGTGGTTTTAGATGCTGTCGCAAGGCGAATACACAAAATTGAATAAAGCACGGCAGCTGTTGGAATGAAATCAAACGACAGTTCCTAACCAGCAATCAGAGTTGCAATTCTATCAACGATATACCATGTGATAAATAATACGGTCGTACTACTTATACACACAGGACACTTGTTTCACCATGCCATATTATTACATCAAAATCTCTCGGAGGATAGATCAGTTCGGCAGCTTGCGCTGCTCATCAAGAATTTCAAAGTTGATTTGGACCAGCTCTCCTTGCCAAGAAAGTTCGATTTTGACATCATCCCCACCGCAAGATATGATTTAGATTTGAACCTTGACCATCCTTTAGCATCAATCATCATGCACCATCCTTTGTACTTACGGTATATTGAGCATGTTCATTCACACCAAGGCTGCGATGGTAAGAGAAACTTGGCATGGGTCGCCGGATTGTTGAACGACTCCCTCGTTGCTCTAGGAATTCTCTGTTTGAAAACAAGAAGACATACCCAAACAGTTAGATCAACACAGTGAATCATGTGAAACAACATGGAAAGAAAAAAGAACGAAGCACTTGGGCGGCCAATGCTTACCAAGAAGGTGGACATGTCGGTTTTTGTAAGGACTTTGGTATATGAAGTGCGAACTGCAGCCCAGTCTGTTGCCGGTGCAACTGCACGGGCCGGACCAAATGCAAGTGCAAGTGTTGGTGCAGGTGCCGAAGCCGCTGCTGCTGCCGGAGATGGTGCTCCTTGTAGAGCTGGTGCCGGTGTCGATGCGTAGATCAGACTGATCCGCTCACGCGGTTGGTGCCCAATCCTCAGCCGGATCAGACTGAGCTGCTGCCGCTGTCAGTGCTAGAGCAACCGCCGGTGCTCGATCTGTGCGAGACAGCGGCGATCGTGTCTGGTCTGCTATGATCAGCTTTCTAACTTGACTAGGATCCATGACCGTGATCCAGTTTTTTTCTTCATTTCTTTTAAACGCGAGAAGGACTAATTGTGGCATTTTTGTTAAACCAAACTGCAGTTCATCATAGGGATTCAGCTTGTACTCAGACAACAGACTGATCCAATTTTTTCCAGTAATATAAGTGATGGACAGTGCCTTCATTACTGACACGACATAAGAAGTGAAACCTGCAAAAATAGCCATCGTAGAGCAAACCAAACGGTTTATTCTGTGATGAATGTCACATGGCAAAACCTGCATCATAAAATTGCAGGAAAAGAAAGAAAACATGACATTAAATCAATAAGATTTAGACAAGAAATCAATAAGATTTACTTGATGTGACACTAGTGAATCCTTACCAGAAATCACTATGTTGAAGTACTAAATGTAAGATTGATCATCCAACTACGCTGCGTGGCATGCAGGGCCCTGCTTACTCCCACAAGCAGACAGTCCAAAGGTCGTGACAAATCGTATGGACCGAACATCCATGGGACTGGAAATCCTGGTGGGTGCGATAAACCCTGCAATGCATACAGATATTGGAGTGTAACCATAATTGATAAACCGTCCTCACAAAAAATATGATCTGGATACTTCAAAATGTACAGACTGAATTGAGTGGACAGACATTAACATAGACCGTTTCTCGGGACTGACCACACACCAAAAGCGGCAGTACTAATAAACAATACAGGTTCACAAACACAAATCAAGTAATGAACAATAGTACTTACTACATACAAGCAAAGTTGCACTAACTAAACTCTGCAGACTATTTCTTGCCACCGACCCACGGATGAACCCCGATAACCGATTAGGCCATGGACTTCGTGTGAGATGTCTACATGCACCATCACCATCTTGTCAACCTTGGAGAACCTAACAGAGTGGTCTTTCCACTCATAAACATGATGATGAAGACAGGCCGCATCAGATTTGTTGGGAAGCTTTACAAGAACCACACCTTCAGAATCGAAGGCACAGCCAGAAATTGTTGTGGTCAAGACAACCTCGAGAACACGCCGACAACAATGCTACAGAAAACACTAGTTCAGGACACGTGGTGACAAGGACACAAGAGTGGATAGTTCAGCAAGAGAACTCATCATCAGGTCTTCCAGTTCACGGCATGACTTTGAGAACTTCATCTCCACCATGGACCTGGTTCTAATTCAAATGAAACCATATTTCATTACTACCTCCGCTCAGAAATATAAGATGATTTTCGATATTATACTCCATATATGACTACATATACGCACAGAAATGAGTGAACAAAGACACTAGAACATGTCTTCAAAGGCATGAGAGCAGAGGATTACATGCAATATCCATAACACAAGTTACTAGGCAAATATACCCTCTTAAAAGGTAGCATTGATAAATTATAGTACTCCCTCCGTGTTAAATTTTGTCTTAGATTTGTCTAGATACAGATGTATCAAGTCACATCCGTATCTAGACAAATCTAAGACAAGAAATTTGGGACAGAGGCAGTAGTTGAAAGTAATCTATAAGAAATCAGTGTCAACCTCTCGCATGTTTTGGTCAAAAGTGGAATTTAGAACCGCTATTTGGCACACTAAAATCACATGCAAGATCACCACAAAGTTGTACTACCAGTACTAGTACTGCATGTTAGATGAAAAACACGATCAAGATCGAGAAAAGATCGTCAACAAGAGACATTACCCGGACTTGCTTAATGAGGGATCCCGGAGAGGGGCTTGGACAGGCGATGGCTTTGAGCTTGTCTCAGGTAGTCTCAAGGGGTGCTTGCGCTTCTTTCGCACCATGAGCCTCGACGGTTTTGGCCAGAGCTATAGACATCACGCCGGCCGGTGCTCGGCGCCCATCCAAGAGAGGAAGCTGAGAGAGAAGAGTGAAAGGAGGAACGAGATGAGGGAGAAATGAAGCGAGTGGGGGTTTTCTTCAAGATAGGAAGGTGAGAGAGAAGAGTGAAATGATGGTTGCTTCATCCGTCCAACTTACTGCTGGAAAGGAGGGGGCTTTGTGATTTGACAGCTCGTTGGGCATTACTGCGGCAATTCGATCGGGGTAGTCTACCGTCACTCTACTACAGAGTAATTTAGTGCATGGCTGGTGGACCCAGGTGCTGGCTGTCCCACACGCCGGCGAAAGTGAGTAATTTAGTGCATGGTCGAGGAGGATCCGCACGATAGAGCGTGTCCACTGCTTTTTCATTCTCAAGAAAAAATGATTACAAGAAGCGCTTTCCACTCTTACGACGGAGGAGTGCGAAACACGGTAGCCACTTGAACATACACAAAGCTCCTACTACTAGGCATGTGCAAGGGTTCATACGTCAAGACTACACAATCTTGTTGCTGTGTTAGCGATGTCAACTACTCCTATATGTAACATAGTACCGCTTTTTCGACTATCCGGTCGAGAATGAACGGTGAGATCAATGTTAACAAAACTAGGTCCACAACAAGACGGAGAGTACGGTGCTACAAAGACTCACTAAACATGAACCATATGAAGCACATCCTATAGTGTTAGACCGGTGTATGAAGGGTGCACGGATGGGAGCAAAAGTTCCTTCTCGACCCACTTTTGGGTGTTTGGCAGAGTGCATGAAGGGTGCATGAGTCCACACTAGTAGGTTGACAAAATACACGAAGAGGAAACAACTATATTGAGATGAGAATGCAACCAAACACACCCACACGCTTTGTGCTACAGGACGGATCTGCACCATCTGAGTTTGATCCAACGGTCATGTTGCGCCGAGACATGGACATGCCCATGGAGAGGGCGCCAAACACCACCAAGTCCCTCTCGCTTCTTGAGGCGCACGACGTTGGTGATGCAGGTGCAACCGCCAGCAGAGCCCGCCTCCCGGTCGACGGGAGCCAGCTCGCCAAAGACGGGCGTCCAATGGCACGTAATGGATTCCGTGACGGAGCCTCGAAGGATTCGCCCGCAATGGCGACGGCAGCGTGCAACCCTCCTTGTCCAGCTTTCAGCCCCCACCATCGCTGGGAGACGGCTCAGCTCCTCGGAGATATAGGTGAAGAAGGAGACCAGGTCAGAAGCCGCAACTGCTGAAGTCGACCGGTGGTCGAACGGGTTTAGCTCGACGGCCGACATCGCCGCTACCGGCACGACGGTAGGCATCGCGCAGCCGCAACACGCGGCGTGGCAACTTGGTTCACCAAGTGGTTGAGGCGATCCTGACCTCGCCACGATAGGCCCGCCACGCCCAGCCTGCCCCCGACGCCTATCATATCTCCCGCCGCAGCAACGCCGCCGACGCCGAGCATCTTTGTGGTGGACGCCGCTTTTGAAGCTCCGTGAACTCCGCACATAACGGAGGAGCATGGCACTCTCCTCCTTGAGCTCAAAGAGCTCCACGCCCTGGCCCCGAGCTCCAATCCTGGCATGGAGCTCTGTGTCGCGCCTCACCTCGACTCCGCGGATCTGCCATACCGCCATGGCACCGTAGAAGCAATGGGAGAGGAAGCAAAGGGGCAAAACTGCTGAAAGGCAATGCAATCCACGGGAAGGCGGAGGAGCCAGCCGAGGAGCAGGGAATCTTTTGGTTTTCACCACGGTAAAACACCAACGATTCACTTCTCACATCGTGGAGCAAGGGTTTTACAGCGAGTCATCGTGACTAATTGCTACCGCCGCTGCCCCGCCAATCAAAAATTAAAATCCTGCCGCTACCGCTTCTCACAATCAAAAAATTTAAAATCCTGCCGCACCCAAACACAAGAGCAACGCCGCGATGGATATTCAAATTTACCGCCGCAAGTAGATAAAAAAGGGTGAAAAACAATGTGGCGGCGGCCTAGCTAATTGGTCGAACTAGCCCAACTAGCTAGCCACCGTGCTTCACTGATGTACTTGGCGGGAAAGGTGGTCTTTCCTGATTTGACGACTCATTTGCTTGCTTCGGCGCTACGACCGAGGAGGACCCATAAAACGCGCGGTAGGGCGTCCCATGTCAGGAAGAATATATGCGGCACCACCCGGAGGACCCCGAAACAGCGCGGTAGGGTGCCACGCCTCGCACGGAGGAAAAATGTGCGGTAAAATGTATTGTATCGACGAGTACCTATGGTTCGACCTCGACCCAGCCAATGGGTCGAAAACACCCCACTAGCCACACAGCAATCAGATGCAAACGCGTTTAACGCCTCTTGTTCTAGGCGATTCTTCTATTTTCCAAGCTTTTTTAGTTGTAATAACACCATGGCAAGCTAGCGCCGCTTCGTGTGTGCCTGCAAATGTTAGACGATGGAGAGAAGAGAGATTGAGATCGCAGACTGGGACCACCAGAAGTGAGACAACGGTCATGCACGTGTTGACGAGGCACTCCTCTACTCTACTCAATGCAAGTACTATATAAAATCAAGTTATGGGACAAAGCCAACAACCATTCGCTTTTTTCAGGCTATCGACTTACGCTTTGTAGTCCAGGTTGCCAATTCAATCTCGCCTTTCAGATTTGTTAGTTTTAGGTCCAAATTTGATTAATGACAAGTGGGACCCCGTGTTGTTCTCGATATTTCAGTGTAGGATGGTTTTTTGAACAAACACTTTGCGCCGTTAGACAAGTAACGCACGAAGTTACACGATTTTGCAAGTTTACTTAACAAAAATGACAAAGGGCATAGAATATCACATCCACCCCGCAGCTTAGATACTATGGTGATACGAAGTTTTACAATCGCTGGAAGTGAGATCCAATGGCTTGGGAGTAGTCTTTGTAATTATGCGCACTTCCAAACTCTCCAAAGTTTTTTTTTGCAAATAAAACATTCAGGTTCGTGTGTGCCGCTGCATCTTCGATCCAACGCCCCGGTGCTAATATTAGGTGCCCCGTAGCTTAATTACCCGCCACGGTGATATGAGCATCTAGGTCGATGATCGCGATCGATGGCACATGCATAGTACTTGTACTTTATGCGATTTCCCAAACTCTATCAGTCGATATTGCAAAAACATTCAAACCTCCTATCAGGGCCGTTAGATCTCAAATGAACTCAGATCACCATAGAATCTACAAGGCGGGAGCACCTCATACTCTCCCGCATGAGAAAACATAAGGTGCTATCGCAGCTTGATGCTACGGTGATACGAGCTTGGAGGTCGCTTGATCCGAGATCCAATGGCATCTCGAGCAGTCTTTGTGCTTGTAAGCAAGGGGTCAACTCTTTGGGGCTTTTCAAAAAACCATTCAAAACACCGAGGAGGTGTTATCACAACCAACGCCTCAAGAGCTTGTATCACCAAAGCATCTAAGGTGTGGTGGCACATGATATTCTTACATACAGGAGAATATGATGTCCTCCTTCATCTTAGATGCTACGTGATACGAGCTTCGAGGTCGCTGGATATGGGATCAAAGGGCATCTAAGTAGTTTTTGTACAAATTGTGTGCATTTCTCAAACTCATCAAGGTTTCTCAAAAAATTAAGACACATCATGTGAGCTGCTATATCTCAGATCTACAAGCTCCAAGCAACTCAGACGGCATATAGCATGTAAGGTATGGGGCACATGATATTCTCCCTGGGAGGAGGGTGGGGTGCACAACCAATCGGTGGTTGGGAGGGTGGGAACAAATATAATCTAAACAACCCTAAACAGAGCTCCACAGTTTTATCTAAGGTCGAGGGGTTGACTCACAATCATAGTTCGCCTAAACACAACATTTGCATGTATCAGTACACTAGACTTAATATTCATGTTTCAGTTTCATGTTCATTTTAAATATTGAACTGAGGACCATGGATGTCTTACATTTTACTTCCTTCGTTTTAAATATTAGTCTTTTAGAGGCTTCAAATGGACTGCACATACGGATGTATATAGACATATTATGGAGTCTAGATTCACTCATTTTGCTCCGTATGTAGTCACTTGTTGAACTCTCTAAAAGACTAATATTTAGGAATAGAAGGATTATTTTTGAACTCGTGTCATACATGCATGGGTTGGAAAAATAGATGCACTATACTTATTGGATTGTTGTTGTGTTCGTGTGTGTGTGTGTGTGTGTGTGGTCATGTGCTTGATACATACAAAGTTTTCTCACCTCCATATTGTTCATCTTTTAAATTTGAATTTGCATCGGAAAACTTACTAGGGATACCATGAAATGTGAAATCCACGTTGAGATCACTATATCACAAATTCACTCTAATTCAATGACTCGTCATAAATCAATTACCACGTTGAGATTAGTATTTGCAAGGAAAATACGGGTATTGTAATACACATACATTCGCTCGCAATTTAAAAGGTTCCTTTCAGATTCTCAAATGGTAGGACCCAACGGCGCATCAGCCAGACCTTGGCTCGTGTTGATCCTAAAAAACGGGCTCGTGTCTCGGTGGCGCATGTGGTACGCACATTAGGCAACCCCAACCAGTCGAGCCTCGCTTCAAGTCGAAATATCCGGGCGCCAGAATTCCAGCCCTAGGAAATTCCCTCATGTCCCCGGTCCATAATGACTACCGATGAACAATGAGGGATGCTTTAGTAACTAGACAACGGTACCTACCGTGCGTTTAGCACGGTTCAATTCCCTCGGTCGCCGTCAATGTCACCCGTCAACTGCATTGCCTAGTACTACTACTACTACACCAGGATGAGCACGTAATTGAGCCCGCTTGTTCGTGTTTAGTACTTTTTGTTCGTGCTTAGTACTTGAGTTAATATATCGTGCAATGCACTGCACGGAGGGATTATCCTTTACTCCTTTTTCTTCAATTCGAGACAAGCTGCTTATGACAAGTTTCACAAATGAAAAGCCAAGGTATTTTGGAACAAAGACCTGCCACGCTTTTTTTGAGGAAAAGACCTGTCACGTTATATGAATGCTTTCACTATTGAAACCGTATGCGCCACGTGCCGCCACGAGTCCCCGCTTCATCGGCAGTGTCGCCCCAAGAAGCGGTGAGTCGACGGGAGGCGCAGAAGCAGATCGCTGCTGGCTGTCGTGGAGGCATGCGAAAGCAGACCGCTATGCAGACTCACCGAGGCGAGCCTTTGACCAGGCTCCGCCACCACCGCCGCCCCAATCTGCTCCCACTTTTAATGTTGCCGGGCGCCAGCAGTTTAAAATCAACCCCTGCTACGCCTTGAGCTTATGCTGGTTTTCTCCAAGAGGAGGGGATGATGCAGCACAAGAGTGTAAGTATTTCCTCACCGGAGAAGTCTCCCTTGCCGGAGAACGCCTCCTTGCCGGAGAATCCTCCCTTGGCGGCGAGTCGGCAGATGGTATTTCGAGCGGCTTCCGGCACTCCTGACGAGGCTGCTCGCTCCTACACAAACCAACGGTCAGATATCAACAAAGAAGGAGCACCCATGCACACCTAACAAAGAAGAAGTAAACCGATACTTACGCTGGGGCTGTGCTGGGGCAGCTTTGAGGAAGGGTTGCCGGGTCCGCAAGGGGGTCTCAGACGCCTCCTGTTGCTATGGGGATCGCCTCGATGACGACCACCGGGTCTTGGCTCTCTTCGACGCCTTCGGGCAGGCCCTGAAAAGGAAAGAGTTCAGAATGAAGCAAATCAGATACAAGACGAAGCAATAAAATTGAAGAAATACAAGCACAATATAGAAGCTACTCTTCTTCTTTTCTCGCCGGAGCTGAGCGCGGAGAGATCAATTGCTCGCCCGCAAGCGACGAGGCGGAGGAGTAGGTTCTTCTGACCGCTTGGCGGGGTGGCTGTGGCCTGGGAGGATCCCGCCAGTTGTTGCAGCGGTGGGGGTGCTCTGCAACAATGCTTGCCGCTGTAGAGCGCGCTGCGGCTGCACCGCGGGTTGCTGGCCCGCTCGCCGCCTGCCTTGTCTCCACTTTGCGAGACGCTTTTCTTGGTGGAGCCGGGGCCCGCTTATGCAAGTTGCTAGATGGTGGGGAAGAAGCGCCGGCGGGTTCGCCGACTGGCTTCGGTTCGGCAAGTTTTCCTCCGCGCGAATTCCCTTCGCCGACAAGGCTTGCCGCCTCTGCCTCTCGCCTCCACGGTGAACCCGACTCGCCAATGCAGCAGCTGCCGCCTCCACCTCGGGTGGCGCGCTGCATCTCGCCGTCCGGTGGTGTCGTGGTGAGCCTCTTCGCTTGTCGGGCGGATCGGCACTTCTTCCAAGCTATCAAGAACTGCCGCACGACGCCGTCTTCAAGGCTCTTGCCAAGTTGGAACAATCCCATGCGAATGGCACAACGGCATCATTGCACGGATGCGGTCGAGCAAGAGTTGTTGCACAATGGGACGACACCCTCGGCAACCTAAACCACTCAGGTGATCGGGTCGTGCTTGAACAGCTCCAGAGAGATCGCATCCAACTCCAAGACGGTGAAATTGAAGTTGAGGCCCGGCGCAGCCTCATGATGTCCGCCACATTTTGAACTCCCAAGCAGGCCTTCTCCTCTCTCCGCAGGGGCGGCGCGGCGAAGGAAATCTGCGCCAACAGCGCCACGGTGAGTCCGCAAGCCCGAGACGCAAGATCCGGTCACAGCAATCTTCAACCTAGCGCTCTCGTGCCAAGTTGCTCCAATCATTGTCGCGACTATTGGAGTTTGGCGCCGGGCGTTGAAGGGCTGCGGTTCTCCTCAACGATCCAACACCAATCGCCCTCCACCTCCCACTTGCCGCGGAGCTCTCCTTCCAGATAGGCTTTTTCTTGTCGATCCTGAGATCCAAGCAATCCCTCCGCAAGTGGCGCCTCTCTCGACTCGGGCATGAAGAAGTGGCGAAGAGGGCTACGCTTGGGTGGATTCGACAAAGCCGCAAAGGTGTGCGAAACGCCATCGTGAGGACAGCATTGGGGTGAAATCAAGGAGGCGAAGCCCGTGAGGTGTTCGCGATATCGCAGAAAAATTAGAGAAGGGCGGGCAGAGCCCGCAATAGAAGAACAACGCGAAGAAGGGGTACCCAGTTGGGGCTAGTTCGAAGCAGCGGCCGGGAGTACCTTCGGCGCTGGATGCGCCGCTCCGCCGACCGTAACAGGTAGTAGCCTCGCCTTGCGGCGAGTGGGGGAAGACGGCCCGCCTTTTCGCAGCGCCGCTGAAGCCGCTGGCGCCGCCGATTTCACGCCTCTTCCCTTATCGGCTTTCGAGCCATGGCGGAGGTGCCGGAGGAGACCGACGGCGTTGATGGCGCTGGTGGCGAGGAAGTGGAGCGCTGCTCTTCGACCGAGAAGAAGGGGGAGCGCGGTGGTTTTCTGAGATTAGACAGCAATGGCGAGGTGGGCGACCTGCCCTCGCTTCCCATGTTTATAAGGAGGGAGAGGGGCGGACGCCCGCTTTTCAAATAAAGAAACCCCCACGATCTTCCCACGACGCCACGCTCGACGCTGCGCTGCTCATGGGGGACGGTGGGTCCGGAGCAAGTTACGGCGTGATCTAGGCCGCGCGTTCGCAGACTGTTTTGGGCCTGCCCAACAGCACTTCGGCATCGTGGTGGCCCAGCCCGGGGCTCTGTCGGTGTACTAGAGTAGGGGTACCCTAGTATCCCGAACTCGCACACGGCAGTTGCAGCACCCCGCGGCAAGGCTTGCCTGGTGACCACCAAGGTCCTCCGTGGTTCCTTTGGAGCCATTCAAAAACGAAGTATTTAAGCCAAGGAGACAAGGCCCCGGCAAGAGGAGCTTGCCGGGAAGGCCACTCAAGGCACGCAGAAGACAAGACCCCGGCAAGAGGAGCTTGCCGGGAAGGCTCGGTGAGCGACAAGCTTCCGGACGCGACAAGGATTCAGCCGCGGCAAGGCGCTTGCCGTGGCAGGCAACCACTCTTTATCTCCGCTCCAGCTCATCCACCAACGTGTCGCCATGGGAACATTCCAGGCGCGCGTGTCAAGAGGTTGTGCGGCCAGCGGAGAGCAGCGGTAAGCGGCGCTGACAAGATTGCCATCGTGGCAAACGGTGGCGCCCCGACGTCCTCACAGACTGCTTAAGCGACATGGACGGGCATTTAATGCTTTTGTCCCTTGCCGTCGAGTTAGGTAGAATACACTGTACAAAGTAGCTGTACCAACCGCAACTCATTTTCCCTTTTTGCCCTTGTTCACGCTGCCACCGCTGGTGACTCCTTGAGCATATAAAAGGAGGCCCATGCGCAACGAGAGGGGTTCAGCTCATTCAAAGCAGAGACACTCATGCTAGGTCTTGTAGCTCCCATGGCTCTCTAGCAAGAACACAATACAATCGACAAGCAGAGTAGGAGTATTATCTCCGGAGAGCTCCGGCTGGGTAAACCGCCGTGTGCTTCGCCGATCTGCTTTTCAGGCGACTCCGCCCCCACCGAACCGAAGGCTCGCCCGCGATCCCATAGGTGTTCGTGGGTCCGATCAGCTTCCCCGACATCTTGGCGCGCTGTAGGGGGCGCCGAGGCTGTGTGAACCTGATTCAAGGCCCACACGAGCAACATCTTCATCATCTTCATCAACATGCCACCGAAGAAGAAGGCTTCGCGCAGCGGAGCCGCCCACGCCGATCCCGCCACCACCGAGCAATGGGTGGTGGGGTAGACACCGCGGAAGAACGGCGCCAACGAGGGAGCTTCATGACGCTGCTAAGTCCAAGGACAAGGCCGCAGAGACCTCGGCGTCAGATACACACCGCGCCCATCTCAAGAGGCGCGGACCGACAAAGGTCATAGTATTCATAGTACCATACGCCGCTGATCAAGACCGAGCTGGAGGATCGCGAGGCCTCAAGACAAGCGTGCACGCCAAAGATGTCGGCACGAAGGGTACGGTCGCCGACGGATGCTGCTCCTTCTAACATAGTTAGAAGTCCGAGCATGTCCCGCCGCACCGCTTCACCACTGCCTCGCCACTCCAGCGAAGCCTTGGCGAGCTCAACTGCTTCCTAGACTACCCTCCAACAGCCGACAAAGTTGACGTAATGGAGGGCCACCATCCGTAGTCTCATCGGCTTTGCCAACGGCGCACACCCGCGCAAACCAACTAACGGCTCGCTGCCGCGACAGACGACAAGGCACGAGCCGGTGGCGATTTAAACCTGTGGGGGTGCAACCACCATGCACTTCCACCTCAAGGCCAAGATCACCAACTCGTGGATCCACCTCGACAGCGACTCCACCGTGTCATCGGATCCACGAGCTCGCCGTGATCAGCGCCAAGTTCTTCAGAACGGCAACAAGAAGACGCCAACTCGTGACGAAAGGCCAAGAGAAGCGCGACGTCAATCCGACCAGCGACCGGGCCCTTCGTCGATATGCATGCGCTTAGGGGAACCAGGAGACTTGCCGACGCTGTAGGTTGCCCCGCGCTCACTCGTGAGCTGCGGCAAGTCCAAAGGCCCAGCAAGAATAATTTCTGCCGACGCGCTGAGAGAAGTACGAAGGCAGGACACATCCGCTGAGTTCCTTAGCAGCTACACCATCGCGTGCAAGCTGCGGGGACGAGACGACAAGATCTCGCCAACTACTTCCCGCCGGTACTCAAGCCCAATGTCGATCTTGGCTCATGCACTTGCCGGACAGCTCCATATCCTCTTGGCAGATCTATGCCATCAGTTTGTCGGCGCTTCACAAAGCGCCACAAGCCTCATGACCAAGAGAGCGACCTTCATCTGCCGCCCGTAAGGAAGGAGAGTCCTCGCAAGTTCATTCAAAGATTCAGCCGCAGTACTACAACATCCCGTGATGTCCACCCCGCCAAGTGATCAGCGCGCTTATCAAAACGCGGAACCGCAGGATGAGGGAAGATATGGCGATGTGCAAAGTCAAGGACGCCGCGGAGCTGTATGCCTTGGCCGACAAGTGTGCACGCAGCGAGGAAGGGAGGAGACTCCGTGAGAGAATGCGTAAGTAGGATCTGATAGGAGGAGACCGCCCACGAAGAAGAGCCGCGACGGAACAATGTAAGGAAGAAGAGTAAAGAGGTGCTAGTTGTCGAGCAGTCCGCAACGGTGGTGCCGCCAAGAAAGCCAAAGTTGGTGGCTCCAGCAAGGAGGTTGTCATGGCACCGATCGCCACTGTGGGCGGCCGACAAGGTGACAGCTCCAACAAGCAAGATCTGCAAGATCCACCGCACTAAGGGCCATGACCTCTAGAGCTGCAAGAAGGTCGAGCAGCTTGTTGAACAATGTAAGGCTGAGTACGAAAGGCGCGACAAGGAGAAGGCCCAGGAAGGTGCTGGGGAGTTGGCAAGAAGCGACCAAGCCGGGAGGACGCCGCAACAAGGCCAAGCAGCGGAAAGGAGATGCACCTGCCATGTCATGATAAGGATGAAGACGATGACGGCGATGAAGATATGGAAGACGACGAGACCGATGAGCAGGAGTTCTAGAAAGCCACAGAGGTCCTCTTGTAACGCCCCCGATGCGGCTATATCTCCCACGTGTCGAGGCACGACTTAGAGGCATAACCGCATTGAAAGCAATGTCGCAAGTGAGGTAATCTTCACACAACCCATGTAATAATTAAGGGAAAGAGATACATAGTTGGCTTACAACGCCACTTCACACAAGACATAAATAAACATCCATCATTCAGAGTACACTCAATGGTCCGACCACGGAACCAAAATAAAAGAAGATACCCCAAATGCTACACAGATCCCGAATCGTCCCAACTGGGCACCACTATCGATCATCGTGAAAAGACACATAGTAACGACCACGCCTCGTCGAACTCCCACTTGAGCTCGGATGCGCCACCCTGACCGCATCATCGCACCTGCAACTGTTTTGAAGTATCTGTGAGTCACGGGACTCAGCAATCTCACACCAGCGAGATCAAGACTATTTAAGCTTATAGGAAGGACAGGGTAGTAAAGTGGAGCTGCAGCAAGTTTACTAGCATATATGGTGGCTACATCGCAAAAGAGAGCGAGAAGAGGAGCAAAGCACGGTCGTGAAGCTAGTAGCGATCAAGAAGTGATCCCAACTACTTACGCCGACATAACTCCAACATCGTGTTCACTTCCGGACGCCGAGAAGAGACCATCACGGTTACACACGCCGTTGATGTGTATTTTATTTGAGGTCAACTCGGTTTTCTACAACCGACATTAACAAATTCCCATCTGCCTCATAATCGCGGGCACGGCTTTGAAAGATATTACCCGCAGGGTGTCCCAACTTAGCCCATTATAAGCTCTCACGGTCAACGAAGGATATTCCTTCTACCGGAAGGCCCGATCAATCTCGAATCCGGACTACAAGACATTTCGACAAAGAATAAAACAAGACCAGCAAAGCCACCTGACTGTGCCGACAAATCCCGATAGGAGCTGCACATATCTCGCTCTCGTGGCACACCGGATAGGTCAGCCTACGAGTAAAACCAGCCTCGAAGTTGCCCTGCAGTGGCCCCGCAGCTGCCGGTTCGGGCCAGCACTCAAGGAGCACCGGTCCGGGGTTAAAATAAAGATGACCCTCGGCTCGCGAAAACCCGGGAAAAGGCTTAGGTGGCAAATGGTAAAACCAATGTTGGGCCTTGCTGACGAGTCTTATTCAAAGCGAACTGTCAAGGGGGTCCCATAAATCACCCAACCGTAAGGAACGCAAAATCAAGGAACATAACACCGGTATGACGGAAACTAGGTGGCAAGAGTGGAACAAAACACCAGGCATAAGGCCGAGCCTTCCACCCTTTACCAAGTATATAGATGCATTAATTATAGCAGATATATATTGTAATATCCCCAACAAGTAAACATGTTCCAACAAGGAACAACATCTCCATGTTCCAACAAGGAACAAACTTCAGCTTCACCGCAACTAGCAACGCTTATAAGAGGGCTGAGCAAAGCGGTAACATAGCCAATCAACGGTTTGCTAGGAAAGGATGGTTAGGGGCTGACATGGCAATATGGGTGGCATGATATAGCAAGTGGTAGGCATCGCAGCATAGGCATAGCAAAAGAGCGAGCAACTAGCATAGCAAAGATAGAAGTGATTTCGAGGGTATGGTCATCTTGCTCGCAATGTTCTCGAGTTGTCGAAAGCTTGATCCTCGTAAGCGTTCTCAACAGGTTCCTCGCTCACGCACTCGCCTCCCGCTCTACCCAAAGCAACAACACAAACAAAGGAACCACAATAAATCACGGTGCAATGCACAAGCAACATGATGCAAAACATGACATGATATGCGGATGTGATATGCAATGCGATAAAGCGCCTGGAAGGTAAATGATGAACCAGGCATCAACTTGGCAAACCAAGTATGCCACTGAAAGATGAGATGATTTCGCTTGAAATCGATATGAAGATCACCGGAATCGGATGCACGGTTTGCAAATGACAAGCAAAACAAGAATGGCGCAAATCTGCCATTAACAGCATGATGCCACTTAGCAAGAAACAATTAATTAAGCTACTGCACCCAAACGTATCAACAAAGCACATGGCAGTGATCTACACAAGATCCTCGACAAAAGATGAGCACTGAGCGACGGCTAGTTCACATCATAACAGGTTCAAACAAGCATGGCAAAAGTGCACAAAATATCAGGCTGGACATGGCAAAAACAGCATCAGGTTGCAATGTTCAGAGCAACAAAACTACATGCTACAGGAACTTAAAATAGCAAAACATGGCATGGCATGAATCTACTCAAAGCATAGAACAAAAGTCCCTTACTGACCATAAGCCAAAAAGGATCAGAAAATATAGTAACACCCATGTCAATATCGAAAGTTTCGTTAACAGATTCAGCAACATGGCATGTCAAAAACTGATAACAAGTAGGCATGTTTACAAGCTCAATGCACTCACTACAGAGACTTATATGATAAACTAAGCATACATACATCAAGAAGACATGTCATATAAGACATACATGGCAAGAACAATAACATAGCATACATGGATCAACCACAACAACCTAGGCAAAATTGAATCTGCCAGGAAACATTTGATAGCAAAAGTAGAGCTCGATTGACTCAAGCTATGGCACTCCATAATTGCAAACAAAGGCATGGATGGATAGATCAAGACATGCTTTACAAAACATCCTTACTGAAGTATCTCAAAATATGCATGGATCTCTTGGTAGCATCAAGTTAACATGGCATCAAAATAACAGCTAAACAGGGCTGAAAACAGCAACATCAGGACACCTACTTTGCTTGCTTGTGCTAGTCACCACATAGATCACAAAAATACATGGCATACACCCCTGGAAAGATGGCATGGCATATTTCAAAACACATGTAGGAATCAAATTCATAGGGTGCACACATCAATCATGGCAAAAATAACAAAAGTGCAAGTTCTGTTAAGAAACAGAAACTAACATCACATAGCCCTCTTCTAACAGCATTTCGGGCATCAAGGTGAGCTCAAATGAAAATGATGCAATGAGATGAAATGATCTACTCTTCGAGATGAACATTTCGATATATTATACGCGCAAAATGGATCTACGGATGCAAAGTTACACTACGGAGAAAATGCAACAAAATATCAAATATATAAAAGACTTAGAGAAAAAGTTAGGGGGAGAGAGGTCAACGGGAGCTCGGGATCCGGATCTGGCGCGCGCGGTTCCCGAGGTCGCCGGAGTCGGGGAGCTCGCCGGAGGGAGAGGAGCCGGGGCGGGGCGCCGGTGGAGGGAGGTGGCGCCGGCGGAGGGCCGCCGGGCGGCGACGGGCGGCGGATGGCGACGGCGGTGGCGACGGCCGGGATGCGGGGACGACGCCGCCGGCCGCGAGGGCGGCGGCGGCCGGGCCGGGCGGCGCGGGAGCTCGGGCGGCGGGGAAGGCAGGCGCGCCGAGGTGGCGGAGGAGCGCGCGGCGGCGCCGGCGCGGCGGCCGGCGCGGGTCGCCCGGCGCGCCCGGGCGGGCTGCCGTGGCTCAAGGGCTCAGGCGGCGGCGCTGCGGCGGCGGCGGCTACTTGTCGCGGCCCCGAGTGGCGGCGCGCAGCGGCTGGTGGGGCGGACGTCCGGGCGAACGGACGCTTCGTCCCGGCGCGAGTAGGGGAAGGCTAGGGTTAGACCCAGATTTGGAGGGGTTTGCTTAAATAGGCATAGAGGGAGCTAGGAGAGTCCAAATGAGGTGTAGTTTTCGCCCACACGATCGTGATCGAACGACGGAGAGCATGGAAGTGACTTAGATGGGTTATTGGGCTGTTTTGAAGGGTGTTGGGCTGCAACTTAAAAGAGGCCTTTATGAGAGTGCGGTTAACCGCTGAGTACCAAACGAGCTCCAAATGACCAAACTTGACCGGTGGTCTACGGTGGTATACCAAGGCCACTAGACAAACCTCGTCCATTCCGAGAAGGTTTAGTACCCGCACACGGAAAAACGTAAAAGGGACCGCCGGGGGAGATAGGAGTGCCGGATTGCAAAACGGACAACGGGAAAAATGCTCGGAATCAAGAGACGAACACGTATGCAAATGCGATGCACATGATGACATGATAAAAAATGCATGACATAGACAAAATGCAAAAAGGAGAAAAACCCAACCACGGAGGGAATATCATATATCAATGCCGAAAATGGCAAGAGTTGGAGTACAAATATGGAAAGTTATTTCCGGGGTGTTACAACACTCCACCACTACAAGAGGATCTCGTCCCGAGATCTAGGACTGAAAGAACTCCGGATATTCAGAACGGAGGTGATCCTCGCGCTCCTAGGTAGCTTCTCGGTCGGAATGGTGTGACCACTTCACTTTCAGGAATTTGATTGACTTGTTGCGAGTCTTGCGCTTCGTTTCTTCAAGAATAGCAACGGGTGCTCATGATAAGAGAGATCTTCTTGAAGGTCAATCTCTTCGTTGATAGTGCGCTCAGAGTCTTGAAGCACTTGCGAAGTTGTGACACGTGAAACACATCGTGCACATTTGCAAACTTGGATGGAAGCTCGTTGATAGGCGAGATCGCCTCTTTGCCAATGATCTTGAAAGGACCCACGATCTAGGGGCAAGCTTCCTTTGATACCGGGTTGACGAGTGCCTTTCATTGAGAGACGCGAGGTAGACATGGTCTCCGATTTCAAAAGCCACATCACGGTGCTTATCATCATAATAGTTTTTGGCGCGATTATGCTGCTTTGAGATTCTCACGAATGACTTTGCACATTTCTTCCGCTTCGTGATCAAGTCATTGCCCGAAGTTGGCGCTCACCGCCTCGCACCAATTGAGAGGAGTACGCACTTTCGCCATAGAGAATTTCAATGGGGCCTTGCCCAACTCGCTTGGAAGCTGTTGTTGTAGGAGAACTCGCATATGGAAGACAATCTTCCCACTTCATACCGAATCTAAATGACACAAGCCCTGAGCATATCTTCAAGGATTTGATTAACTCGCCGACTTGGCCACTTGTTTGAGGATGGAAAGCTGTCTTTGAAACGAATGTTGGTGCCCATGGCCTTCCGAAAAGAATCCCAAAACTTGAGGTAAAGATGCCGCCACGGTCCAAGAGATCACTTGTGGAATACCGCAAGGAGACAATCCGAGGTGTATAGCTCGCCAACCGAGCTGCTGTGATAGATTCTTTGATAGGAAGAAAATGAGCCACTTTAGTAAGCTTGTCAATGACAACGAAGATAGCATCATTTACATGCTTGGACTTTGGAAATCCAGTCAATAAGTCCATCTCGATATGATCAAACTTCCATTCGAATAGCAAGAGGTTGAAGGAGACCAGCTGGTCGTTGGTCTTCGCTTTCACTCTTCTGCAGACATCACACTCATTCACGAATTGAGCAATTTCTCGCTTCATTCGAGTCCACCAATATGACTGCTTGAGGTCATGGTACATCTTCGCATTTCCGTGATGAATGGATAGAAGCGAATTGTGAGCCTCGCTCATAATGACTTTTCTCGATCACCCTTAGGAACCACAATCCGTCCTCAAAGAAAAGAGTATCTTTGTCATCAATGTGGAAGCACTTGTACTTGAAATGCCCTTGTCGATACCACGCTTCACCTTTTTCACCATGGTATCCGAAGTTGAGCCTCACGAATCTGATCTTCCAAAGTAGGAGAGACTATGAGGTTGGCAAGAAAGCCTTGAGGAACAACTTGAAGATTCAGCTTATGAAAGATTCACAGAGATCCGCTGAAAGGGCTTGAGGATTAGACTGCTGCGAGAAGCCTTCCTTCTCAAAGCATCTGCAATGACATTGGCCTTGCCCGAGTATATTCAATACTTGGGTTGTACTCTTGAATCATTTCACCCATCGAGTCTGCCTGAGGTTGAGGTTGGGTTGAGGAAAATGTACTTGAGACTCTTGTGATTGGTGAAAATGTCCACTTTCCTTCCCAACAAGAGATGTCTCCATGTAATCAATGCATGGATAACGCCGCCAACTCAAGATCGTGAGTGGGGTAGTTCTTTTCGTTGGGCTTCAACTAGCGAGAGGTATAAGCCACAACTCTCTTCTCTTGCATTAACACAGCACCGAGACCTTGAAGAGAAGCATCACAGTAAAACTTCAAATGGCTTGGATTCATCAGAGGAGTCAAGACAGAGCTGTGACGAGTTTCTCTTGAGAGTATTGAAAGCAACGCCACACTCGTGAGACCGTACATACTTCACGTGCTTCGAGGAGGTTGGAAAGAGGCTTTGCAATCTTGGAGAAGTTCTCAACGAATCTTCGCAATAGCTTGCAAGACCAAGAAAATCATGGAGCTGCTTGACATTCGAGGAGGTTCCCAATTCACAATTGCGGACACCTTCTCGGATTAACAGCGATGCCCTTGGCGGAGATGATATGACCAAGATAAAGCACTTCATCAAGCCAAAATTCACATTTGGAGAACTTCGATAGAATTGATACTCTCGAGCTTGTCTAGCACCAATCGCAAATGTTTGGCATGATCCTTCTTATTCTTGGAGAAGACCAAAATATCATCAAGATAGACCAAGACGAATTCATTGGTGTAGGGGTTGAATATGAAGTTCATCATCCGAGAGAATGTTGGAGGAGCATTGACAAGGCCGAAAGACATGACAATATATTCATAAGAATCAAAGCTTGTTCTGAATGCTGTCTTGGGAATATCTTGCTCACGAATGCGAATCTGATGATACCCCATACGAAGGTCAAGCTTGGAGAACACTTTAGCACCTTTGAGTTGCTCGAAAATCTCATTGATGTTGGGAAGTGGATACTTGTTCTTGATTGTCTTCTTATTCAATGGACGGTAATCGACGCAAAAGTCGGTCCGCGCCATCCTTCTTCCGACAAAAGAACACCACAACCCCAAGGAGATGAACTCGTCCGATCAAACCTGACGCTCTTGTTCATCGAGCTTCTTCTTCAATTCCTTCAGCTCATCAGTCCCAGCTTGTATGGACGCTTGCAAACGGGTTCAAGCGGTGCTCAAGATCGATAACGAACTCAATCGGCCGATGAGGAGGCATACCCGAAGCTCTTCTCGAAAGACATCTTGGTACTCACAAACGATCGAATCGAGAGATAGCATCCAATTCGCCTTCTCATTGATAGAAAACAACCAATCGTTTCATCCCGAGCGGCATAGATGATCACGTCATTAGAAGAGTGAGTCAATTGAATTTCCCTGGCAGCACAATCAAGCTGAGCTTTGTGCTGATAAAGCCAGTCCATTCCGAGAATAAGATCAATATCCGAGTCACCAAGAACAACTGGTTTAGAAAGAAATCTATAGTCGCCCATCTTGATACCGACATTCGGAACCACCAAGCTAGAACTCATATGCTTGCCCGGGGAAACAATTGCTAGAGGCTTAACCAAGAATTCCGAAGTGAAATCATGCTTGGCAAAAAAACGGTCTCGACATGAAACAATGCGATGCACCAAGATCAAATAAGACTTTGCAGAATATCATTAACAAGAAGATTACCCATGATCACATCGGAAGAATCCTCCGCTTGAGCTGCATTCATCATATTGACCTTTGCAAACTTGGGATTATGCTTGACCACCGCATTGCTGGAAGATTTCACAGAGGAGGAGGCGGAAGGCGCTTTGGTTGAAGCACTTGTTCGCATAGTGACCTTCTCACGACACTTGTTGCAAGTCACCTCGTAGAGCGGACGGTGGTAAGGAGCACTTGACCTTGGAGCTTGAGAATTAGACTTGTTCTGATAGCTTGGGTTGGGTGGGTGGGAAGATCCACGACCACCTGAGTTCTTCTGCTGATAAGGCTGACGGAACGGAGGAGGAGGAAGGTACAACTTCTGCTGCTTGGCTGCCACTTGAGAGGAATAAGAAGACTGAACTGCATCTCTGATTCTCTTCTTAGAAGCCTCACATTTGAGCTGGGCAGCTTCTTGCTTGAGTGCCATGTTGTAGAAATCATCATACTTATCTGGCTCAAAAAGCACAAGAGCTAATTGAGATCTTCTCTCGCACCACCTCTGAATTGATAGATCATACTCTTCTCATCGTGCACGCCTTGCTTAGCAAAACGAGCGAGCTCGAACTGGATATTGTATTGATAGACAGACATGTTGCCCTGCATGAGATTGCGGAACTCCTCACGCTTGCTCTCAACAACACTTTTGGAATGTGATGAGCTCAAATCACGGCGAACTCATCCTGTAATGACACGACCTCCTCCGAATCTTTGTATTGCTGGTACCACTCAAGAGCTTGATCCTTGAGTTGAAACGATGCAAACTTGACAAAGTCCTCAGGTCCGACATTGCTACAATCGAAATGCTTGCAGATGTCCACAAGCCAATCATCGCCGCTGTGGCCTCGGCACGTAAACCGAAAGACTTCGCTGATTAGCGAGGAACCGATCGAGAGTAGCAAAGTGCGGCTGATTGTTTCCTTGACCTTGATTTCCTTGATTGCCTTGCCCTGAGTGCGTTCTTGCAAGAGCTGCAAAATCATCTCGAGCATTGGCATTGGTGGCTGCCATGATAGCTTGCCAGTGCCTCCGAGGCGGAGGTGGAGGTGGAGGGTCGACCGATCCCCATCATTGCGGTCCGGATTCAGACGCGTTGGCGGAGCCATCCTGAAGAGGGTGACATCCGTTAGTCCTTTGATAGATAAAAAGATAAGTAGAGTCAACGGATAGAAATTGCAACATATAGTCTTCACAATAAACATTCGAACAAGAATGAACGAATGAATTCCAAAAGTTAATCATCACACGTCCATTAAGGTGAGAAGCCACTTAGATAAAGATATGGAAACAACATCTGTCTTAGAAACAAATCGAATATCACAACTGAAAACAAAAGATTGGCTTCTAGAATGAGCCGAACAAACACATGATAGAGATTTCGCCCAAAGTGTTCGTGGTGGGGCCCACACGGACACGACGATAGCGGACGCCACGAATGACAAACAAGACGCCCCGAATCAGCATAGCCAAGGATTCTTTAAGACGCCTCACGACCATCAGAATCGACCGTGAATGGGCGGACCACTAGACGTTGAACCCCAATCTCAAATCATACATCCGTCGGAAAGAATATCCCGTAAGCTACTAGAATTCCCACCTATAAACTCCCCAAACTTTCTGGTTATGCAATCTGGTGTTGGGGATACAGGGACACAAAATATATCACCCAAACTAACTATACCTAGATCCAGCTTGTATCCATCCGTCAACACATAACCAAGAAATCCTCGAAATCGTGTACCTCGACCTTCAAAAACATCCGTTATACAAGTCATGGCAATACTCCCTTTCGCCTCAAGATCGGGCTATCGGGTTATCTCACCAACAACTGCACAAAAGAGATTTCGATGTCGGCAAAACTCAGGTATTCCAGAATCGCAACGATAAAATTGTGACGACAACACCTCGAGCTCAACTCCCGGACACCGCCACAACCCCTAAATGTCGAGGCACCAAGAACAATGTTCTCGCCACAAAACCATCGAACGATTCCAAGATACCCACGTGATCCTAAAAAAATTTAGTGAAATTTGAGGAGAGAAGAGTCAAAACTCTACGCCAGATACCTCACCAGAGCGATTTAAGGACTGGGGAGTAAAAAGAATCCTACTCTCCGATATATATAATCCTAAGACTCAAAAAGTTTTCCATTCTAGACTCAACAACGCCAGCAAACAATCAAGTAGGGGGCTCCTAAGTCCAAGGTCCCACCAAGGATAGAAGCGCATCTTGAAGACGCTTTGCAAGGTGGATATCATTACATCAACATTACATAATAGTGGGGTTACAAACATAAGGCATACAATGCCACACGAATACAACATCACATCATACACAAGAACAACATCCGACTACGGATGAAACATAAACAGAAACTCAAACAATATCCACCCTGCTAGCCCAGGCTGCCGACCTGGAACCTATCCCCTGATCGAAGAAGCAGAAGAAGAGCTCAACGCAAGCAAGCATCGCTCTCGCGTCATGATCATCGCATAACCTGTACCTGCAACTGGTGGTGTAGTAATCTGTGAGCCACGAGGACTCAGCAATCCCATTACCATGGGTATCAATACTAGCAAAGCTCAATGGGAAAGGAAGGGATGAAGTGGTGAGGTTGCAGCAGCGGCTAAGCATATATGGTGGCTAACCAACGCAAATAAGAGCGGGAAGAGAAACAAAGGAACGGTCGTCAACTAGTAATGATCAAGAAGTGATCCTGAACTCCTACTTACGCCGACATAACCCGAAACCGTGTTCTCCTCTCGATCAACCCCGAAAAGAGACACTCACGGTTACGCATACGCTTGGTGTATTTTAATTAAGATCAACTTCGGTTTCTACAACCGACATTAACAAATTCCCATCTGCCACATAACCGCGGGCACGGCTTTCAAAGTTCAAACCCTGCAGGGTGTCCCAACTTAGCCCATGATAAGCTCTCGCGATCAACGGGGATATTCCTTCTCCCGAAGACCCGATCAGTCTCGAATCCGGCTACAAGACATTTCGACAGAATAAAACAAGACCAGCAAAGCCGCCTGATGCGCCGACAATCCCGATAGGAGCTGCACATATCTCGCTCTCGTGGCAACACCGGATGAGACTAGCTACGAGTAAAACCAACCTCAAGTTGCCCCAAGGTAGCCCATGTAGCTCGGTTCGAACCAGACTTAGAGAAGCACCGCCCGGGGCTAATAAAGATGACCCTTGGGTTGGCCGACCCAAGGAAGGGTATAGGTGGTGGTGAGGCAAATGGTAAAACCAAGGTTGGGCCTTTGCCGAAAAGTCTTATTCAAAGCGAACTGTCAAGGGGTCCCATAAATCACCCGACCGCTGTTAGGGACGCAAAAATCCGGGAACATAATACCGATATGACGGAAACTAGGGCGGCAAGAGTGGAACAAAACACCAGGCATAAGGCCGAGCCTTCCACCCTTTACCAAGTATATAGATGCATTAATTAAATAAGATATATTGTGATATCCCAACAAGTAAACATGTTCCAACAAGGAACAACATCTCCATGTTCCAACAAGGAACAAACTTCATCTTCACCGCAACTAACAACGCTATAAGAGGGGCTGAGCAAAGCGGTAACATAGCTAAACAACGATTTGCTAGGAAGGGTGCAAAAGGTTAGAGGCTGACATGGCAATTTGGGATGGCTTGATAAACAGGTAATAGGTAGCGCAGCATAGCGATAGAACGAAGCAACTAGCATAGCAATGATAGTAGTGAGATCCAGGGTAGCGGTCATCTTGCCTGAAATCCCGCTAGGAAGAAGAACGAGTCCATGAAGAAGACGAACGGAAGTAGTCGAACGAATCCTCACAATCGCAACATTACCGGAACCGAGAAAGCAACACCGGAAAGAAACAAACAACATGGTAAATGCACAAGCATAAACATGGCACGATGCACAATCAAGTATGATGCATGTCCGGTTTAATGAGGCATGGCATGGCAATATGCAACAAACAATACTACCAATTAAGTGGAGCTCAATATGCAACGGGTTGCATATTGACAAAACACCACATTGACATATTTAGTTTGATCTCGTTTAGGTACTCAACAATATTAAATGTTGTTAAACATGGCAAGAGGTGAAACATAATAAAACTACACTATTTAAGCAATTTAAATGAGGCCGGAAATAAGAAACAACAATTCCGGAAAATCCTCATGTGCATATTTTAGATTCGGTACTGTTCTGCCCTATACACAATCTTAATGTTGTCAAACAGCAAAATAAAGTGGATCATGTTAAACTAGGCATTTTTCTACCCCATTTACATATAAAGTTTATTAAATTCCGAGTTACGGTTATTTGGTTATGAAATAAATCATTTTAACATGGCATATTAGCAAATTTAAATAAACAGCAAGTTAAACATTTTTAACATGGATGGAAATGACATATTATTAATCTACACAATTTTCTGAGCATTTTACATATATAAAGTTTTTACATATGATGCACAGATCATGAGTTATTATATGCATGAAGTGCAAGGGGGTTTCTGCAAATCTGTTAAATCACTGGATAATGGTCAAAATCGCTGACAGGAAAAAAAACACTATATGGGCCAAATCTAGGCAGAGGTCCAACAGAAGGGGAAAAAACGAGGCGCTGGGGGTGGCCTCACCATGGGCCTCGGCCCGGTTCGGGTGGAGGAGGCCGGGCAGGCCAGCTGCTGGGCGGCACGCATCTGACCGATGCGGTCAACGCGACGACGAGGGAACTGCTGCTGTTCTCGTCTCTGAAGAACAGAGACAGCAGCAGGGAGGCAGCGATGAGGGCTCGGGACGAGCTCACTCCGCGAGGGATTCGCGCAGAAGGGAAGCGGGGACTCAGCGCGCAGGAGCTCGGCGGACGGGTCGAGCTGGAGGAGCCTCAGGCCTCAAAAGGGAGCGAGGAGGCCGAGACGCCATGGCGGGGAACGGCAGCGCGATGCAGGGGCTCCGGCGAGGCGGCCTCGGCGGGGACCGGCGGGAACGGGACGCAGCTTGAGGCGGGGAAGACCCAGATCAGGACGAAGCCGGCGGATCCGAGCTTGGGACGACCGGTCCTCGTCGGATCGAAGGAACGGCGACGCGGCAAAACTCGAGCGGCTCCCTAGAGCTGTTACAGGGAACAAGGAGAGGGATGAGAGGCAGGGGAGGAGCTTAGGAAGGAAAAGAGGACGACACGGGGGCTCATCTTCCGGTTCGGTCGGCAGACGACGAGGCGGACGAGGAGAACGGCCGGCGGCCCTCGTGGCCCTCGAGGGAGGAGGAGCTTGGGTCGGTTGGGGCCCCGGGCACGAGCGCTCCCGCTCGGGAGGAGCTGCTGCTGTGGGCGCGACGGGGTCGGCGTGCAGATGGCCGGAGGCTGGCCGGGGTGGCCTGGGTGCTCGGGGAGAGGGAGGAGAGGTGGCTTGGGGAGGCAGAGATGCTCCTTGATGCGCAGGGGAGCAGCGGAAATCGGGCACGAGGTGCTCGGGGAGGGATCGAGCGGGAGGAGCGGCGCGGCTGTGGGTTGGTTCGGAGCTGAAAACGAGGAAGATGGATTGGGGAAGCGGGCACTGATTAGATGGGGATGGATCCCGAGGGGATTTGGTGGAGTGGCGGCGGCGTGGGATGGATGGGACATGATCCCTAATTTTTAGGGTTTGGTCTAAAAATGGACAAGGGAGTCTATATATATAAGGAAGAGAGGGGGATTGGATCATCTGATCAAAATCAAACGGTCGAGATAAATAGGTACGAAGTCTAAATAATAAAACGGAGATGTTTTGTAGACGTTAGGGGATGATCCGGACACAACGGTAACGACTGCCCGGGTCGGGTTCGGGGTAGGTTTCGGACGCACGCGAGGGGTCTTGAGCAAAGAGTAGAGAGGGTCAAACGGACAGACAAGAGGGAATCGAAAACCCCGATTGGTCTCGAAACGGTCAACGAAAGCAAGGGGGCAAGGGGTTTTGTTGGTCTCGGAGAAAGAGAGAAAAGAGGGGTCCAATTGGTCTGAGAGAAGGTCAACAAGGACAAGCGGTCTGACAAAAGATAAACGGAGACAAAGAGAGAAACGGCAACTACAAACGATTACGAGGTTTTATGAAAATATGCAAATGCAATGCGCATGATGCTATGAGACTAGAAGCATAACAAGAACAAAATGCAAAACAACAGACAAAACCCAACCACAACGGAAATAAAATATCGCATCTCCGGAAAAGGCAAGAGTTGGAGTTACGAATATGGAAAGTTGTATCCGGGGTGTTACAACACTCCACCACTACGAGAGGATCTCGTCCCGAGATCTAGGATGGCACCGGAGAGAAACGGAAGAAGAAGAGAATAGGTAAGACTAAGTTGCTTCTTCGACCAATGAGTGAAACCAAAGAACCTTGAGAGGTTAAACAATTTAAAAGAAAGAGTACAACAGAGATGAACGAGATTGCAAACAATCCGGTCGAAAAGAGGAACAAGGGGTATTACGAGAACTTGAAGGTTGCAAAGACATTTTAATAAGAGCTCCACAAATGAAAAGAATCTGACCACCTCGGTATAATGAAATAGCCAAGGAACAAGAATGACATAATTCGGACAACACTCCGGTAGAAAAGAGAAGAAAACTTGATAAGATGAAAAGAACTTGAGCAGAGGACATAACACTCCAGTTAAATGGATAAGCAAGGAAAAGAACACGATCCTCACAATTCGAGATAATGAGTGAAGAGAGCAACATCACCATGCCTCCGTAACAAAAGAATGGAAGATAGATCATTGGAATAAAAGAATGGAGAAGAAAATGGCAACTTCTGCCACAAATGATCTTGGAAAACATCCTTGCAAAGAAAAATTGAACGGAGTTGTTGGAAAATCAACAACGAAAAAAAACACAAGCTTGTTGTGGGCTTATGGCAAACATCTCAAAATGATGAGGTGAAAACCCGCCATTAACAGAAACAATTGATTGGTTGAGATCAATGAAGATAAGAGAAACTTATTCACCGAGATGAGAAGGAGAAATTTGGATCATTGATAAGCACCACAAATAGCTACATTCCTTAGGGAAGGCTGTAGGTGAAATATGACCCAAGATAACTCCAACAAAGGGATTGATGGATTTAAAATACCTCATTCTTGACAACAATATGAATCATGAAACATGAACGAAATTGTCAAGAGTGACATAACCCCACCTCAAAGATAAGGTAGAAAGAATTGCACTTCGAAATGCACGATGAAGAATGCTTGAACTCCTCAAAACAAAACATGTGTTGAGCACCATGTTTATTTTTAGAGTATAGCTTGGCGGGTCATAGCTTCGAGAGAAATCTTGAAGAACAATTGAAGAGTGAAAGAATCCTTGATGAACCACCATGTAGAGCCTTCATGATGAACTCCGGTAATAAAAGGATGATAAACTTAGGAGAAGTTGAAACACAAGGTGAAGCCTTGAAATAATTTAGATGGAGCTTCGCGACAAGATAATGCGGAAAAACTTGAAACTCCGGAGAAGAAAAGATGAACAACTTAGAACCGATAAATGATATCATGAACAACTCCGGAAGAAAAGAATTGAATCACCTCGAGGAAATAAGAATAAGATTTATTGTATGCTTAACCTTCATCAAATTAAATTGATGACAAGCAATGGATTTTACATACTACTTATTCTTCTTGCAAAAGAACTGAGAAATGGCATAACGCAAACTTGAGAAGGTCTTCATGAACCACAGGTAGGATTCGAAAGTACGAATGAATAAAGTGATAATCAAGGAAATGAAATCTTGAACGAACCACCATAAGAATTGAAAATGAACGTAGCAAAGGCACAATTCACCGGGAAGAATTGGAGAAAAAGAAAACGAAGATACTTGAGAGGATTTAGATACAAGAGAATGAAGAGATCATGAACTGATTAGAGGATATTTGAATGATGCACCAGTATGATTTAGAGAACGAGAGCTGAAAGCTGAGAATGAGGAATTATGACATGATGGCCTACGGAGGAAAGAAATGGAAACAACTCATGAAATGCTCCGGATGGGTGAAAAGAATTCCCACAATCGAAAACAATTATGAGAGAATGGCATCAAGCTAGAACCATGAATCTTGAAGAGAATGGAGCAAGATTTAAGAGAAACTCTTCTTCGGTCTTCACATGCTGAGAATGACGAGGAGAAACACCACCAAATTGTTGACAAACTCCGGAAGGATTAAAAGAGGAAAGGTTGAGCCAAAGATGAAAAAAATTTGAAAGCGACCTTGGAGAAGGCATGTGACTGATGAAAATCCATTCTTGCGTCAAACTTCGAAAAGGATTTGAGATAACTCTGGGAGAATTAGAAGAGTCAGGTAAGATCCTGGGAAAAGACCTGTGGGTTAGGGCCCATTCAAAAGAACCACCGTTGAACAATTGTTTGAAAAGAGAGATTGCACCGGTTGAATTAAATAACTTGAATGAGATAACAACCTCCAAATAACTTGAACGGATCTGGAATGAAAAGACGAGCCTTCTGAGATATCTTCAACACTCCAGAACAAATGAATAGCGAGAAGGTGAATGATTGAGAGGTGCACCAGCATGAGAAATCATTAGAAACGAGGAAAGGAATATGATCAACACTGAAAGCTTGAGTAAAATCCACCGGAAAAGAATACGAGAATGAAGAATGATGAACTTGAAACTGTTGAGCATCTTCATGGGAAATCACCGGATAAGAACATTGAAAGAAAAGAATGAAGAGACTTCCACAAATAAAAGGACACATGATTAAGAAATCTGAGTCCTCAAGAAAAGGGTGGAGGCGGAAAACAAAGATAACTTGGGATGGATGAAACAAACACCGTTGATAAAAACTTAGAATTTATCTTATGGATGTTGAAATGATTGGATCCACTTAAAGAGAAGCACCGTAGAAAAGAATTAACATGACGATCTCGATGATCAAGAAGGATTAGTATTCACATAGAAATATGAGAACACCGCTTAAGGAAAGGTATGGATTCAACATTTGACTTCAAGCAACTCGAATACCACAAATAAAACAAAACAAAGGATTTGGCTTGCGTATAAGCCGAACAAATACATATGATAGAGATTTACCCAATCCCATATCATGCATCTGTCGGAAAGATATTCTAGGAGCTACTTGAATTCCACCTATAAATTCCCAAACTTTCGGTTATGCAATCTGGTGTTGGGGATACAGGGACACAAAATATATCACCCAAACTAACAATACCTAGATCCAGCTATATCCATCCGTCAACACATAACCAAGAAAACTCCGAAATCGTACCTCAACCTTCAAAAGCATCCGTTATACAAGTCATGGCAATACTCCCGAGCTCGCCCAAAGATCAAGTTATCGGGTTATCTCACCAACAACTGCACAAAAGAGATTTTCGATGTCGGCAAAACTCAGTATTCCAGAAACTGCAACGATAAAATTGTGACGACAACACCTCGGAGCTCAACTCCCCGGGACACTGCCACAACCCCTAAATGTCAGGAGGCACCAAGAACAATGTTCTCGTCACAAAACCATCGGAACGATTCCAAGATACCCGCGTGATCCTAAAAAAAAATTTAGTGAAATTTGAGGAGAGGAAAGTCAAAACATCTACGTCAGGATACCTCACCAGAGCGACGAAGGGACTGAGGAGTAAAAAGAATCCTACTCTCCGATATATATATAATCCCAAGACTCAAAATAGTTTTTCTTCTAGACTCAACAATGGCCAACAAACAAGGGGGCTCCTAAGGTCGGTCGAGGCTCTGATACCAACTTGCCACCTCCCTCCACCGGCGCCCCGCCCCGGCTCCTCTCCCTCCGGCGAGCTCCCGACTCCGCGACCTCGAACTGCAGGCCAGATCCGGATCCCGAGCTCCCCTTGACCTCTCTCCCCCTCACTTTTTCTCTAAGTCTTTTATATATTTGATATTTTGTTGCATTTTCTCCGTAGTGTAACTTTGCATCCGTAGATCCATTTTGCGTGTATAATATATCGAAATGTTCGCCTCGAAGAGTAGATCATTTCATCTCATTGCATCATTTTCATTAGAGCTCATCTTGATGCCTGAAATGCTGTTAGAAGAGGGCTATGTGATGTTAGTTTCTGTTTCTTAACAGAACTTGCACTTTTGTTATTTTTTCCATGATTGATGTGTGCACCCTATGAATTTGAGTCCTACATGTGTTTTGAAATATGCCATGCCATCTTTCCAGGGGTGTATGCCATGTATTTTTGTGATCTATGTGGTGACTAGCACAAGCATGCAAAGTAGGTGTCCTGATGTTGCTGTTTTCAGCCCTGTTTAGCTGTTATTTTGATTCCATGTTAACTTGATGCTACCAAGAGATCCATGCATATTTTGAGATACTTCAGTAAGGATGTTTTGTAAAGCATGTCTTGCTCTATCCATCCATGCCTTTATTTGCAATTATGGAGTGCCATAGCTTGAGTCAATCGAGCTCTACTTTTGCTATCAAATGTTTCCTGGCAGATTGTTTACATGTTATTCAATTTTGCCTAGGTTGTTGTGGTTGATCCATGTATGCTATGTTATTGTTCTTGCCATGTATGTCTTCTATGACATGTCTTATTGATGTATGTATGCTTAGTTTATCATATAAGTCTCTGTAGTGAGTGCATTGAGCTTGTAAACATGCCTACTTGTTATCAGTTTTTAACATGCCATGTTGCTGAATCTGTTAACGAAACTTTCGATATTGACATGGGTGTTACTATATTTTCTGATCCTTTTTGGCTTATGGTCAGTAAGGGACTTTTGTTCTATGCTTTGAGTAGATTCGTTCCATTCCATGTTTTGCTATTTTAAGTTCCTGTAGCATGTAGTTTTGTTGCTCTGAACATTGCAACCTGATGCTGTTTTTGCCATGTCCAGCTTGATATTTTGTGCACTTTTGCCATGCTTGTTTGAACCTGTTATGATGTGAACTAGCCGTCGCTCAGTGCTCATCTTTTGTCGAGCATCTTGTGTAGATCACTGCCATGTGCTTTGTTGATACGTTTGGGTGCAGTAGCTTAATTAATTGTTGCTTGCTAAGTGGCATCATGCTGTTAATGGCAGATTTGCGCCATTCTTGTTTTGCTTGTCATTTGCAAACCGTGCATCCGATTCCGGTGATCTTCATATCAATTTCAACCGAAATCATCTCATATTTCTAGTGGCATACTTGGTTTGCCAAGTTGATGCCTGGTTCATCATTTACCTTCCGGAGCGCACATACGCATTGCATATCACATCCCGCATATCATGTCATGTTTTTGCATCATGTTGCTTGTGCATTGCACCGTGATTTATTGTGGTTCCTTTGTTTGTGTTGTTGCTTTGGGTAGAGCCGGGAGACGAGTACGTGAACGAGGAACCTGTTGAGAACGCCACGAGGATCAAGCTTTCGACAACTCGAGAACATTGCGTGCAAGATGACCATACCTCAAATCACTTC
The DNA here is from genome assembly GCA_021605205.1 of Aegilops longissima. Taxonomy (NCBI): domain Eukaryota; kingdom Viridiplantae; phylum Streptophyta; class Magnoliopsida; order Poales; family Poaceae; genus Aegilops; species Aegilops longissima. The sequence continues at coordinate 628,701,479 of CM038678.1, forward strand.
TATCTTTGCTATGCTAGTTGCTCGCTTTTTGCTATGCCTATGCTGCGATGCCTACCACTTGCTATATCATGCCAACCATATTGCCATGTCAGCCCCTAACCATCCTTTCCTAGCAAACCGCTGATTGGCTATGTTACCGCTTTGCTCAGCCCTCTTATAGCGTTGCTAGTTGCGTGAAGCTGAAGTTTGTTCCTTGTTGAACATGGAGATGTTGTTCCTTGTTGGAACATGTTTACTTGTTGGGATATTACAATATATATCTGCTATAATTAATGCATCTATATACTTGGTAAAGGGTGGAAGGCTCGCCTTATGCCTGGTGTTTTGTTCCACTCTTGCCACCCTAGTTTCCGCCATACCGTGTTATGTTCCTTGATTTTATGCTCCTTACACGGTTGGGTGATTTATGGGACCCCTTGACAGTTCGCTTTGAATAAGACTCGCCTAGCAAGGCCCAACATTGGTTTTACCATTTGCCACCTAAGCCTTTTCCCCGGTTTTCGCGAGCCCGAGGGTCATCTTTATTTTAACCCCCGACCAGTGCTCCTTCGAGTGCTGGCCCGAACCGGCAGACTGCAGGCCACCACGGGCAACTCGAGGGCTGGTTTTACTCGAGGGCTGACCTATCCGGTGTGCCCCGAGAACGAGATATGTGCAGCTCCTATCGGGATTTGTCGGCACAAATGGGTGGCTTTGCTGGTCTTGTTTTATTGCTGTCGAAATGTCTTGTAGTCCGGATTCCGAGATTGATCGGGTCTTCCCGGTAGAAGGAATATCCTTCGCTGACCGTGAGAGCTTATAATGGGCTAAGTTGGGACACCCCGCAGGGTAATATCTTCAAAGCCGTGCCCGCGTTATGAGGCAGATGGGAATTTGTTAATGTCCGTTGTAGAAAACCCGGTTGACCTCAAATAAAATACACATCAATCGCGTGTAACCGTGATGGTCTCTTCTCGGCGTCCGGAAGTGAACACGGTGTTGGAGTTATGTCCGACGAAGTAGTTCAGATCACTTCTTGATCGCTACTAGCTTCACGATCGTGCTTTGCTCCTCTTCTCGCCTCTTTTGCGATGTAGCCACCATATATGCTAGTCGCTTGCTGCAGCTCCACTTTACTACCCTGTCCTTCCTATAAGCTTAAATAGTCTTGATCTCGCGGGTGTGAGATTGCTGAGTCCCCATGAATCACAGATACTTCCAAAACAGTTGCAGGTGCCGATGATGCCAGTGCAGGTGACGCATCCGAGCTCAAGTGGGAGTTCGACGAGGAACGTGGTCGTTACTATGTGTCTTTTCCTGATGATCGTGAGTGGTGCCCAGCTGGGACGATTCGGGATCTGTGTAGCATTTGGGGTATCTTCTTTTATTTTGGTTCCGTAGTCGGACCATTGAGTGTACTCTGAATGATGGATGTTTATTTATGTACTGTGTGAACTGGCGACTGTAAGCCAGCTATGTATCTCTTTCCCTTAATTATTACATGGGTTGTGTGAAGATTAACTCACTTGCGACATTGCTTTCAATGCAGTTATGCCTCTAAGTCGTGCCTCGACACGTGGGAGATATAGCCGCATCGGGGGCGTTACAATATGTGATAGCCTGGCTTATTAGGGATGATAGACTACTCATATCAATAAGGAATTCCTTCTTTTCCGGGAGCCCATTCGACGTAACTCCAAAGTTAAGCGTGCTCAGCTTGGAGTAGTGTCGATGGGTGACCCATCGAAGTTGCTCCCCGGTGCGCACGAGTGAGGACAAAGTGCGCAGAAAAGACTAGTATTGATCTGTGGGCCGCCTAGATCCCGCCAGAGTAACGACCACCGCGGGTGTGTCCGGCGCTACAAGTTGGTATCGAGCCGACCCTCGCGTTACACGGATGGTTGCGGACAGGTGCATGGTCATGTTCTTCATGACGCTTGTGACCCGTCAGGCACCCGACATGGCACATGTACCGGACCGGAAGCACGATATTTGTGCCAAGAGGAACGTTTCGCGGGGCCCGACGAGGACGCCGGTTCCTCCGAGTGGGGGTGTATGTGATAGCCTCGCTTATTAGGGATGATAGACTACTCATATCAATAAGGAATTCTTCTTTTCGGGAGCCCATTCGACGTAACTCCAAAGTTAAGCGTGCTCAGCTTGGAGTAGTGTCGATGGGTGACCGATCGAAGTTGCTTCCCGGTGCGCACGAGTGAGGACAAAGTCGCAGAAAAGACTAGTATTGATCTGTGGGGCCAGTCTAGATCCCGCCAGAGTAACGACCACCGGCGGTGTGTCCGGGCGTTACACTCTCTGCATTAACGGCGGTGCTTATCTCGCATACTTCACACCGCCAACTCAAGCAATGGATGCGGAAGTTAATGCAATCGAACCATCCGTCGAGTCACGCAAGCCTCCGAAATGGTCCAAAGACGCCTATCATCTTTGATATTGAGGACCACCGGATCGCATAATCGCGGTCGGTGCTTGCCGATGTTGGTCTCACCAACTATCCGCAACCTCAAGGTCACCAAGATGCTAGTTGATGGCGGGCCGGCTTAAACCTGATCTCCTCCGCGGTGCTCCGTAAGCTTCAGATCCTCGACAACAGCTCAAGAGACCGGTACATTCCAAGGAATCAATCCGGAAGGAGCAAGCCAAGGGGAAGATCACGCTGCGGTAACATTTGGCAGCGAGCTAAACTTCAGGATCGAGAGGGTCACGCTCGACGTTGTTGATTTTCCATTGCCTTACAATGGGATACTTGGCCGCCCAAAGACTCGCCAAGTTCATGGCAGCCTCTCATTATGCATACAACTTACTTAAGATGCCAGGCCCGATAAGTGTCATTTCTGTCCATGGCGACAAGAAGGATGCTCTTATCTGCGCCGACAAGATTTACCGGGAGGCAGCAGCTGCAACAGATAGCAAATCACTTGCCGCTGAAGCTCCCAAGGGGAAGAAGAAGACCAAATCTGGCAAGAGCTCTGATGCCCACTCCGGCAAGCGCACCTCTTCGGAGTGCTGCGCTACCATTGAGGACGCACCATCGAGCTCCACCGGCAAGTGCAAGAGGACGATGGCAGCTCCACCAAAAACCAAGAAGGTGCCCGCCAAGGAGGACGGCACTGGTGGTACCTTCACCATCAGTGCCACTCTCGATCCTAAATAGGAAGGCGCACTCATTGCTTTCCTGCGGGCGAACGTCGACGTGTTTGCATGGCAACCGCCCGACATCCCCGTGTTCCTGTGAAAGTAATTGAGCATCACCTAGCTGTCTATCCTCGCGCAGCCCGCCAAGCGAGAGTCGAAGCGTGCAAGTGAGCGCCAAGAATTCATTGCGAAGAGATCAAGAAATTGGAAGCAGCAGGCCTTGTCAGAGGAGTGCTCCATCCAACGTGGTTGGCCAATCCTGTAGTTGTACGCAAGGCAAATGGGAAATGGAGACTTTGTATCGACTTCACAGATGTTAATAAAGCTTGTCCCAAAGACCCATTTCCCTTGCCGCGCATCGACCAGATTGTTGACTCCACGGCTGGATGTGATTTGCTTTCATTTCTTGATGCATACTCAGGATATCATCAGATCTCCATGGCAAAAGAGGATGAGGAGAAAACTGCATTCATCACCCCATGTGGCACATACTGTTTTGTACGGATGCCTTTTGGGCTAAAAAATGCTGGTTCAACATTTGCAAGAGTAGTCCATGACGCTTTTGAGCCACAAATGCACAGAAATGTAGAAGCCTACATGGATGACATAGTGGTCAAAAGCAAGGACATGGCAACTCTAGTTCAAGATCTAGATGAGACCTTTGCAAATCTGCGCAAGATCAACCTCAAGCCCAACCCCGAGAAGTGCGTGTTTGGAGTCCCTTCCAGCAACCTCAAGCGGGGAATTGAAGCCAATCCCGACAAGATCAAGGCCATTGAGCAGATTGAAGCTGTCACGCCCAATATGCGACCCTATCCAAAAGGAACTCGAAGGTTCCACCAAGGATAGACCCGCACATTTAAACGCTTTTGCAAGGTGGATATCATTACATCAACATTACATAATACATAGGGATACATGCATAAGGCACAAATGCCACAAGAATACATCAACATCATACACAAGAAATCAACATCCGACTACGGATGAAACATAAACAGAAACTCAAACGACATCCACCCTGCTAGCCCAAAGGCTGCCGACCGAACCTATCCCCGATCAAGAAGAAGCGTAAGAAGAACTCCAAAACAAGCAACATCGCTCTCGCCATGATCATCGTGACAAACCTGCAACTGGTGGTGTAGTAATCTGTGAGCCACTAGGACTCAGCAATCCCATTACCATGGGTATCAAGACTAGCAAAGCTAAATGGGAAAGGAAGGGGTAAAGTGGTGAGGTTGGAGCAGCGACTAAGCATGATATGGTGGCTAACATACGCAAATGAGAGCGAGAAGAGAAACAAAGGAACGGTCGTCAACTAGTAATGATCAAGAAGTGATCCTGAACTCCTACTTACGTCAAACATAACCCAAGAAACCGTGTTCTCCTCTCGATCAACCCCGAAAAGAGACACTCACGGTTACGCACACGGTTGGTGTATTTTAATTAAGATCAACTTCGGTTTTCTACAACCGGCATTAACAAATTCCCATCTGCCACATAACCGCGGCACGGCTCTCGAAAGTTTATACCTGCAGGGTGTCCCAACTTAGCCCATGATAAGCTCTCGCGATCAACGAAGGATATTCCATCTCCGGAAGACCCGATCAGTCTCGAATCCTGCCACAAGACATTTCGACAAAGAATAAAACAAGACCAGCAAGACCTCCCGCGCGCCGACATCCCGATAGTAGCCGCGTATCTCGCCTCGTGCCACGACCGGATAAGCTAAGCGTCATGTGTACCGACGTAACCCAAGTTGCCAAGGGATGGTCCCAAGACGGTGTTTAGTTTGGACCAACGCTAGACAAGCACGCCCGGGGTAATAAAGATGACCCTCGGGATGCGCGACTCCCAAGGGAAAAAGGCTAGGTGAGACAAATGTAAAACCAATGTTGGGCCTTGCTGGAAAAGTCTTACTCAAAGCGAACTGTCAAGGGGGTCCCATAAATCACCCGACCGCGTTAGGGACGCAAAATCCGGGAACATAATACCGAAATGACAGAAACTTGGGCGGAAAGAGTGGAACAAAACACCAGGCATATGGCCGAGCCTTCCACCCTTTACCAAGTATATAGATGCATTAATTAAATAAGATATATTGTGATATCCCAACAAGTAAACATGTTCCAACAAGGAACAACATCTCCATGTTCCAACAAGGAACAAACCTCATCTTCACCTGCAACTAACAACAACGCTATAAGAGGGGCCGAGCAAAGCGGTAACATAGCCAAATAATGGTTTGCTAGGAAGGGTGCAAAAGGTTAGAGGCTGACATGGCAATTAGGTAGGCTTGAGCAGCAAGTGATAGGTAGCGCAGCATAGCGAAAGAACGAAGCAACTAGCATAGCAATGATAGTAGTGAGATCCAGGGTAGCGGTCATCTTGCCTGAAATCCCGCAAGGAAAAGAACGAGTCCATGAAGAAGACGAACGGATGAAGCCGAACCAAGCGTAGACGAATGAATCCTCACGATCGCAACGAAACGGGAACTAACAAGAAGAAGCACACGACATAGTAAACACACCACACATAGACAAGACATGATGCACAACAAGCATGATGCATGACAAGCTACATGAAGCTACTCATGGCAAGAGATGATGCAAACAAGAGCAACACATCAAAGCAAGTTTAAATGAGGCCGGAGACAACATATAACAATTCCGGTAAGTCCTCATATGCAAATTTCGAAATTGGTCCAGATATGAATAAACCTTATGTTCAAGTTGTTAACCAGCAATTAAAGATGCACCATAATGATCTACACGAAATTCTAGTCAAGTTACATATAAAGTTCATTAGATTCGGAGCTACGGCCTAGAAGATATGAGCAAAACAAGTTAAACATGGCATTGATGCAAAATGCATACAAACATCAAGCAAACACCTCAAAACAAGGATGCAACATGATAATTATGAAGCTACATGCAAAATCAAGCAAGTTTCATATAGAGCACACTCAAAACGGAGCAACGGTTCAACACATACACCCTATACAAGTCATAGCAACAATCTGTACATAACAGCAAGTAGGCATATTGCAAGCACCAAAAAAACATGCTACAGGACCTTAACCAAATAACAAAAGACATGGGCATGAAGTACAGGTAAATGATTACAAAACATGAACACTGAGCTATCTCTATAAATCACTAGAACATGCTCAAAACACATGGCAAGATTGCAAATAATAACAGCTTGTGCATTGGCGTAAATAACATCAAAGTTGCAATGTTTAGAGCTATCAAACAACATGTTACAGGAACTTAACATGGCAAACAAAGGCATGGCATGAATCTACTAAATGCATAGAACAAATGTCCCTTACTGACCATGAGCCAAAAAGGATCAGAAAATATGATGGCACCCACGTAAACATGGCAAGTTATATTACAGATTTAAACATGGCAGGAACAACAATAAGTAGGCATGTTGGTGAGCTTGAACCACTCACCACAGAGCAATACATGGCATGGCAAGGCAACTCACAGTAAGAAAACATGTTATAGAAGCTATACATGGCAAGAACAACAACATAGCATGCAAGGATCAACTACAACAACCTTGGCAAAATTGAATAACAAGTAAACAACCTGCCAGGAAACATTTTATAGCAAAAGTAGAGCTCGATTGACTCAAGCTATGGCACTCAATAATTGCAAACAAGGGCATGGATGGATAGATCATAACCATATGTTCAAAACATCCTTACTGAAGTATCTCAAAATATGCATGGATCTCTCGGTAGCATCAAATTAACATGGCATAAAAATATCAGCAAAACAGGGCTGAAATCAGCAGCATCAAGACACCTAGTTTGCATGCTTGTGCTAGTCACCACATAGATCACAAAAATACATGGCATACACCCCTGTAAAGATGGCATGGCATATTACAAAACACATGTAGGACTCAAGTTCATAGGATGCACACATCAATCATGGCAAAAATGACAAAAGTGCATGTTTTGATAAAAAAAACAGAAACTAACATCACATAGCACTCTTCTAACAGCATTTCGGGCATCAAGATGAGCTCAAATGAAAATGATGCAATGAGATGAAATGATCTACTCATCGAGACGAACATTTTAACATATTACACGCGCAAAACGGAGCTATGAATGCAGAGTTATGACATGAAGAAAATGCAACAAAAATGCAACAATTTTGGGGACTTAGTGGAATTTTGGGGAGGGGAAAGTCAACCGGGACGAGGTGGAGCGGGACGGAGGGGTCCGGGCGAGGCAGGGGCGTTTGGTTGGCGGGGTTGGTGGATCTGATCCAACCCCGGCCGGATCCGGCGACGACGAACTCCGGCGAGGGGGACTCCGGCGAGGGGCGATGGCGGCGAGGCGAGGGGCGCCGGTGGAGGCACGGGCGGTGCCGGGCTGGAGGCGTGCTGGCGAGACGAGCCGCTGGCGGGCGCTGGTCGCCGGGCAGCGGCGGAGGCGGGAGGGCGCGCTTCCCGCGGGCGGCGCGCGGGGCGAAGCGGGGCGGCGGGGCTGGCTCGGGCGGCGGGGGCGAGCACGGCGGCGGCGGGCGGAAGCGGGCGAAGGCGTGCTGGCCGGGCGTATGACGGGCGGCGGCGCTGGGCGACGCAGCGGCGGCGGGCGCGGGCGATGGCTGGCGGCGAAGCGGCGGACTCGGGCCGGAGCGGGACGCTGGCGGCGCGCTCCTCGGGCAGCGCTTGCCAGGCGGGTTCGATCTGGCCCTCACGGCCCCGGCGGGGAGGAGAGAGAGAGGGCGCGGGGGCGATGTGGCGGGCTCCTATTGGCCGGGGAGCCGGCGGCGGACGCGTCCGGCGCGGGGGAAGAAACGTCCGGCGGCGGGAGGGGAATTTCTAGGGTTTCGGGGGTGGAATGATCCACGAATTTCGGGGGAGGCACATATTTATAGGTAGAGGGAGCTAGGAGAGTCCAAATAAGGTGCGGTTTTCGGCCATGCGATCGTGATCGAACGACCGAGAACATAGAGGGGAGTTTGATGGGTTTTGGGCCACTTTGGAAGGGTGTTGGGCTGCAAAGAGAAGGAGGCTTTTGCGGTTACCTGGTTAACCGTTGGAGTATCAAACGACCTCCAAATGATCTGAAACTTGACGGGCGGTCTACCGGTGCTATACCAAGGCCGCTTGACAAACCTCGGTCCATTCCGAGACCGTTTAACACCCGCACACGAAAAGAGGTAAAAGGGAGCGCCGGGGAACATAGGAGTGCCGGATTGCAAAACGGACAACGGGGAAAATGCTCGGATGCATGAGACGAACACGTATGCAAAATGAAATGCACATGATGGCATGATATAAAATGTAGATGACGACATGGCAAAGTGCAACACGCAAGCAAATGACATGGCAAAGATGGCAAATAATGGCAGACACCTGGCGCATCGAATCCGGGGCGTTACAACACTCCTCCACTAACAAGAGATCTCGCCCCGAGATCTTAGGACCGAGACGGAAGGGAAAAGGGAAGAGATGAAGCAAGAACTCAAGAGAAGAAGCAAAGAATCGAGAGCACTCGAGAAGAAGAGAGGAACGACGAGAATCGAAAACTCACGGAATCAGATAGACTATGAAAGCACTCGTTCTAACCGGCGTGGTTAGAATGAGAAAAGAAACGAATAAGACTGAAAGGATTTAGGTAGCACTCCGGCTGAAAATGGAAGGATTAGAACATGAGCTTCAGAAGATGGAATGACACTTGATGAACTCTTGAAGAATGAATTAAATGATGAAGAACCACCATAATGAACTCCGGTAACAAAAGGTGATGAGATAGGATGAAGGATGAAAAGAATAAGATGAGCATTGCGATGATTTAGGCGGAGGTTCCGACGAGATGGCTGAGGAAATATTGAACTCCGGAAAAGAAAAGATGAAAACACTTGGAACTAGAATTTATTCATCAAGAACAAACTCCGAAGGAAGGGATTACTCACTTGGATGAAATAAGAATGAGATTTATTGTATGCTTATCCTTCATCAAATTAAATTGATGACAATCAATGGATTTTCCATACTACTTATTCTTCTTGAAAAGGATTGAGGGGGGTATAGCACAAAACTTGAGAAAGTCTTCATGAACCACCGGTAGGATTGAAAAGAACGAATGAATTAATATGATAATCAAGGAAAAAGAATCTTGAACGAACCACCGTAAGAATTCGAAATGACTGATGAAAAGAATGAATCACCGGGAAGAATTAGAAAAGCCCAAAGGTACTTGAGGGAATTTAGATACAAGAGAATGGAGAGATCATGAACTGATTAGAGGATATTTGAACGATGCACCGGAATAATTGGGTAACGGTAACTGAAATGTGAGGATGAAGAATTCTTCTGGAACGATGGCCTCCGGTGAAAAGAAATAGAAAACAACTCCTGAAATACTCCGGATGGGTGAGAAGAATTGCACAACTGGAAACAACTAGATATGATAACATCGAACTAGCACCGCGAATCTTCGGGAGAACGGACAAGATTTAGGGAAAACTCTACTTCGGTCTTCAAATGAAGACGAGAAACACCACCAAAATTTAATGAGATACTCCGGAAGAATGCAAGAGAGGAAGGGTTGCACCAACGATGAAAAGAATTTGAAATCGATCTTGGAAAAGGCATGTGACTGATGAAGTTCATACTTACGCCACACTTGAAAAGAATTGGGAATAGCTCCGGAGAAATTAGAAGAGTCAGGTAAGATCCTGGGAAAGACCTGTGGGTTAGGGCCCACTGAAGAGATAACACCGTTGGAAAGGATTATTGAACAGATAGATGATGCACCGGAACAATTGAAATATTTGAATGAGGTGACAACCTCGAATTAATTCGCACACAGACGAATCTCCTGATATGTCTTCCGTACTCCGGAAGGACAAACTGGCGAGAGGCGAACGAGCAAAGGGAAAATACTTCGAAGGAAAAGAATATGATTAACCCGAAAAAACACTTGAATTGAATCCACCGGAAAAGAAAGAGATGAAGAATGACGAACTAGACGAGAAATCACCGGTTGAAACAATTGACGAAAGACTGAAGAGGCTCCGTGCGAATGAAATAGATGGTCGGAAGAAACTCGAACTCCGGGAATAATAGGGTGGAGGCGGAAAACAAAGACAACTTGAAGGGGAAAACGATTTAATAACTTGAAGAGACAACACCGGTTGAAATCATTAAGGAGAAAAAGCAAAGACTTCACACGAGTAGGATGGATACTCGATTACGGACTCCGGTTCCGAGAAGAAGAACAGGGAGGGCGGGTGGGAAACGAAAACAACTGAGGATTGGACTCAATGATGAAGAGGCTCGAGTCAACTTGACGAGAAAAGCATTGGATGAAAAGAGCTGAGGACCAACGACCGGAAAACCAACTGCGTGATCCTAAAGAAAATTTGAAGGGGAAGAGAACTAATTCAAAACACCTACGTCAAGATTCCTTACCAGAGCGATTTAAGGGCTGAGGAGTAAAAAGAATTCTACTCTCCAATATAACTAGACTCAAAACAGTTTATTCTAGACTCAACATCGCCAAACTACACGATCAATCAAGGGGCTCCTAAGGTCGGTCGAGGCTCGATACTAACTTGAACACGCTTAATATGCGACCCTATCCAAAAGGAACTCAAGGTTCCACCAAGGATAGACCCGATATTGAAACGCTTTTGCAAGGTGGATATCATTACATCAACATTACATAATACATAGGATACATGCATAAGGCACCAATGCCACAAGAATACATCAACATCATACATAAGAAATCAACATCCGACTACGGATGAAACATAAATGTAAACTCAAACGACATCCACCCTGCTAGCCCAGGCTGCCGACCGAACCTATCCCCGATCAAGAAGAAGCGTAAGAAGAACTCCAAAACAAGCAACATCGCTCTCGCGTCATGATCATCGTGACAAACCTGCAACTGGTGGTGTAGTAATCAGAGCCACGAGGACTCAAAGAATCCCATTACCATGGGTATCAAGACTAGCAAAGCTAAATGGGAAAGGAAGGGGTAAAGTGGTGAGGTTGCAGCAGCGACTAAGCATATATGGTGGCTAACATACGCAAATGAGAGCGAGAAGAGAAACAAAGGAACGGTCGTCAACTAGTAATGATCAAGAAGTGATCCTGAACTCCTACTTACGTCAAACATAACCCAGAAACCGTGTTCTCCTCTCGATCAACCCCGAAAAGAGACACTCACGGTTACGCACACGGTTGGTGTATTTTAATTAAGATCAACTTCGGGTTTTCTACAACCGGTCATTAACAAATTCCCATCTGCCACATAACCGCGGGCACGGCTCTCGAAAGTTTATACCCTGCAGGGGTGTCCCAACTTAGCCCATGATAAGCTCTCGCGATCAACGAAGGATATTCTTCTCCCGGAAGACCCGATCAGTCTCGAATCCGGCTACAAGACATTTCGACAGCAATAAAACAAGACCAGCAAGACCTCCCGCGTGCCGACATCCCGATAGTAGCCGCACATATCTCGCCTCGTGCCACGACGGATAAGCTAAGCGTCAGTACCGACGTAACCCAAGTTGCCAAGGGATGGTCCCAAGACGGTGTTTAGTTTGGACCAACGCTAGACAAGCAATCGCCCGGGGTAATAAAGATGACCTCGGGATGCGACTCCCAAGGGAAAAAGGCTAGGTGAGGCAAATGTAAAACCAATGTTGGGCCTTGCTGGAAAAGTCTTACTCAAAGCGAACTGTCAAGGGGGTCCCATAAATCACCCGACCGCGTTAGGGACGCAAAATATGGGAACATAATACCGATATGACAGAAACTAGGGCGGCAAGAGTGGAACAAAACACCAGGCATAAGGCCAAGCCTTCCACCCTTTACCAAGTATATAGATGCATTAATTAAATAAGATATATTGTGATATCCCAACAAGTAAACATGTTCCAACAAGGAACAACATCTCCATGTTCCAACAAGGAACAAACTTCATCTTCACCTGCAACTAACAACGCTATAAGAGGGGCTGAGCAAAGCGGTAACATAGCCAAACAATGGTTTGCTAGGAAGGGTGCAAAAGGTTAGAGGCTGACATGGCAATTAGGTAGGCTTGAGCAGCAAGTGATAGGTAGCGCAGCATAGCGAAAGAACGAAGCAACTAGCATAGCAATGATAGTAGTGAGATCCAGGATAGCGGTCATCTTGCCTGAAATCCCGCAAGGAAGAAGAACGAGTCCATGAAGAAGACGAACGGATGAAGCCGAACCAAGCGTAGACGAACGAATCCTCACGATCGCAACGAAACGGGAACTAACAAGAGGAAGCACATGACATAGTAAACACACCACACATAGACAAGACATGATGCACAACAAGCATGATGCATGACAAGCTACATGAAGCTACTCATGGCAAGAGATGATGCAAACAAGAGCAACACATCAAAGCAAGTTTAAATGAGGCCGGAGACAACATATAACAATTCCGGTAAGTCCTCATATGCAAATTTCAAAATTGGTCCAGATCTGAATAAACCTTATGTTCAAGTTGTTAACCAGGAATTTAAGATGCACCACGATGATCTACACGAAATTCTAGTCAAGTTACATATAAAGTTCATTAGATTCGGAGCTACGGCCTAGAAGATATGAGCAAAACAAGTTAAACATGGCATTGATGCAAAATGCATACAAACATCAAGCAAACACCTCAAAACAAGGATGCAACATGATAATTATGAAGCTACATGCAAAATCAAGCAAGTTTCATATAGAGCACACTCAAAACGGAGCAACGGTTCAACACATACACCCTATACAAGTCATAGCAACAATCTGTCCATAACAGCAAGTAGGCATATTGCAAGCACCAAAACAACATGCTACAGGACCTTAACATAATAACAAAAGACATGGGCATGAAGTACAGGTAAAGCATTAAAAAACATGAACACTGAGCTATCTCCAGAAATCACTAGAACATGCTCAAAACACATGGCAAGATTGCAAATAATAACAGCTTGCATTGGCGTAAATAACATCAAAGTTGCAATGTTTAGAGCTATCAAACAACATGTTACAGGAACTTAACATGGCAAACAAAGGCATGGCATGAATCTACTAAATGCATAGAACAAATGTCCCTTACTGACCATGAGCCAAAAATGATCAGAAAATATGATGGCACCCACGTAAACATGGCAAGTTATATTACAGATTTAAACATGGCAGGAACAACAATAAGTAGGCATGTTGGTGAGCTTGAACCACTCACCACAGAGCAATACATGGCATGGCAAGGCAACTCACAGTAAGAAAACATGTTATAGAAGCTATACATGGCAAGAACAACAACATAGCATGCAAGGATCAACTACAACAATCTTGGCAAAATTGAATAACAAGTAAACAACCTGCCAGGAAACATTTTATAGCAAAAGTAGAGCTCGATTGACTCAAGCTATGGCACTCCATAATTGAAAACAAGGGCATGGATGGATAGAGCATAACCATATGTTCAAAACATCCTTACTAAGTATCTCAAAATATGCATGGATATCTCGGTAGCATCAAGTTAACATGGCATAAAAATATCAGCAAAATAGGGCTGAAATCAGCAACATCAAGACACCTAGTTTGCATGCTTGTTCTAGTCACCACATAGATCACAAAAATACATGGCATACACCCCTGTAAAGATGGCATGGCATATTACAAAACACATGTAGGACTCAAGTTCATAGGATGCACACATCAATCATGGCAAAAATGACAAAAGTGGATGTTCTGATAAAAAAAACAGAAACTAACATCACATAGCACTCTTCTAACAGCATTTCGGGCATCAAGATGAGCTCAAATGAAAATGATGCAATGAGATGAAATGATCTACTCATCGAGACGAACATTTTAACATATTACACGCGCAAAACGGAGCTACAAATGCACAGTTATGACATGAAGAAAATGCAACAAAAATGCAACAATTTTGGGGACTTAGTGGAATTTTGGGAGGGAAAGTCAACCGACGAGGTGGAGCGGACGGAGGGGTCCGGCGAGGCAGGGCGCTTGGTTGGCGGGGTTGGTGGATCTGATCCAACCCCGCCGGATCCGGCGACGATTTAACTCCGCGCAGGGGGACTCCGGCGAGGGGCGATGGCGGCGAGGCGAGGGGCGCCGGTGGAGGCGCGGGCGGTGCTGGGCCGAGGCGGGCCGGCGAGACGAGCCGCTGGCGGGCGCGGTCGCCGGGCAGCGGCGGAGGCGGGCGGGCGGCGTGCCGGCGGCGCGGCGGCGCGCTGGCGAAGGCGGCGCGGGCTGGCTGCCCATGCGGCGGGAGCGAGCACGGCGGGCGGCGGGGCGGAAGCCGGCGGCGGCGCGCTGCTGGCCGGGCGCGGACGGGCGGGCGCTGGCGACGCAGCACAGGGCGGCGGGCGGGCGATGGCCGGCGGCGAAGCGGCGGACTCTGCCGAGCGGGGACGCTGGCGGCGGCGCTGGCTCTTTGCCCGGCGCCCGGCGGCCTCGATCTGGGCTCACGGCCCCGGCAAGGGAGGAGACAGAGAGAGGCGCTGGGGCGATGTGGCGGGCTCTTATTGGCCGGGCGCCGCGGTGGACGCGTCCGCGCGGGGAAGAAACGTCTGGCGCGCGAGGGAATTTCTAGGGTTTCGGGTGGAATGATCCGCAATTTCGGGGAGGCACATATTTATAGGTAGAGGGAGCTAGAGAGTCCAATAAGGTGCGGTTTTCGCCACGCGATCGTGATCGAACAACCAAGAGCATGGAGGGAGTTTGATGGGTTTTGGGCCACTTTGGAAGGGTGTTGGGCTACAAAGAGAAGGAGGCTTTTGCGGTTACCTGCTAACTGCTGGAGTATCAAACGACCTCCAAATGATCTCAAACTTGACGGGCGGTTCACCGTGCTATACCAAGGCCGCTAACAAACCTCGGTCCATTCCGAGACCGCTTAACACCCGCATACCTAAAAGAGGTAAAAGGGAGCGCGGGAACATAGGAGTGCCGGATTGCAAAACGGACAACGGGAAAATGCTCGGATGCATGAGACGAACACGTATGCAAAATGAAATGCACATGATGGCATGATATAAAATGTAGATGATGACATGGCAAAGTGCAACACGCAAGCAAATGACATGGCAAAGATGGCAAATAACCGCGACACCGGCGATCGAATCCGGGCGCTATGTATAACGAAAAGCGCCAAGGATGTACGAAGACTTGCCGGCCGCGTGGCTGCTCTCAGCAGGTTTATCTCTAGGTTCGTTGAACGCGCCTCGCATTTTTCAAGATTTTGAAAAGGCAGGTCCAATGAAATGGACTCGGGCGGAGGCTGCGCCGCAGGACTTAAAGAGGTACCTGTCCTCCACTCAATACTTGTCGCACCTAAGCCACAAGAGAAGTTGTTGCTGTATATAGCGGCAACCAATCAAGTGGTTAGTGCTGCGTTAGTAGCGGAAAGGGAGGCGACGATGATCCGCAACCAAGGCGATGCATCCAGCGACAAGCGTGGGGCTTCACCGACAAGCTCGTCCCGACAAGGACAGATCTCGCAGCGCGCAAGCAGAAGATACGTAAAGGATGGTGCAGCGCCAAAGGTACTTTGTCGGCCCTTCTACAGGGGGCTAGGTCAAGGTACTGTGTGCAGAAATTGCTTTTCGCCTCCTCATGGCCTCGAAAGCTGCGCCATTACTTCCAAGCACATGAGATAACAATGCCACTCGCTTCCCTCAAGAGGATGTTAAAAATCCGTAAGCAACAGGCAGGATTGTCGAGTGGGCACTGGAATTGTCAAGCTTTGGCCTCAAGTTTGAAAGCACTTCAACTATCCAAAGCAGGGCACTGGCAAAGTTCATAGCGGAATGGATGCCAACACAAGACGAAGAAATTCCAGAGACGAGCATCCCCGTCAAGGAAGCAGGAATAGAGTGGCTGACGTACTTTGATGGTGCCTTCTCGCTATAAGGCGCCGGTGCGGGCGTACTGCTTGTCGCGCCCACCGGAGGGCACCTCAAGTACATAGTCCAGATGCACTTCCCCAAGGAGCAAGCAACAAACAATACTGTGGAGTATGAAGGTTTGCTTGCCGGTCTCAGAATCGCAGTAGACCTTGGGATCAAGAAGCTCATAGTCAGGGGTGACTCGCAGCTTGTCGTCCGCCAAGTGAACAAAGATTATCAGAGTCCGTTGATGGAAGCCTACGTTGATGAAGTGAGAAAGCTAGAAGAGCACTTTGACGGCCCGCAGATGGAACATATTCCAAGAGCTCGAATGATATTGCCGATGGCTCACAAAGTGCGCCGACTAAAGTTACTCGTGGAGCCAGGGATTTTTGTGCTCAAGCTGACTCAACCGATCGTAACGCCATCAATCGGACAGAACAAGAAGAGGAAGTTGATTTCGGTGACTACTTCCTACCGAGCTCCCCCGCCGCCGCCAAGATCCCCAAGCTCAACACCAAAATGCCGAGGAGCAGTTTGTCTGACAAGCCCCGGGTTTGTTTCGCTGAAGCGACGCCCCGACAAGTTTTGCTCCGCAAGCTTGCCGGGAACATCAAGCTCCGCCGAGCCGCAGGTTCTGCCGAGAAGCGGATGTTCCCACAGCAAGAGCATATGTGCCTTTAGTCCTTGTTGTCGAGCCACAAGCTCCAGATGGGCACGTGAGATTGTCCACTTCCTTCAGACAGGAGAACTTCCAAGAGCAAGAAGAAGCGGAGAGAGTAGCCCGCAGTCAAGTATGTACTAGTTTGTCAACAGCACGCTGTATGTAAGAAGACTCAACGGTGTGAAATTGAAGTGTATTCACCGGGAAGATGGATGTAAGTTGTTGGCGAGATACACGGAGGCATATGTGGTCACCACATTGGCGCAATAGCACTTGTCGGCAAAGCTTTCCGCAAGGTTTCTTCCGCCGACAGCCCTCCGTGATGCAACTGCACAAGTAACCAAGTGTGAAGCGTGATGTTCCATTCCAAGCAGATACACCAGCCAGCTCAAGCTCTCCAGCGATCCCTTTATCCCCGCCATTTTTGGTCCTGGGTTCGACATTCTCGCCCTTTCCCCGAAGTTGTCGGGGCTTTGAGTACTTGTACGCTGTAATCGACAAGTTCACAAAGTGGCCGGAAGTGGAAGCAGTGAGGAAGGTGACGCACAACAAGCCAGTCAAGTTCTTCAGTCAAGTGTTTGCCGCTTTGGAATTCCTAACAGGATCATCACCGACAACGGCACACAGCTTCACGAGCCGCACCTTCATGCAAGACGCCCAAGATCTTGGCGCCAAGGTCTGCTTTGCTTCGCTTGCTCATCCGAGAAGCAACGGTCAAGCAGAGAGGGCAATGCTGGTGCGCGCGCGGGCTCAAGACCGAACTTTCGACAGTGCTGCACAAGTGCGGAAGAAATCGATTGAGGAGCTGCCGTGGTTCTTGGTCGATCAGACGACGCCAAATCGAGCCACCGCCGACACCTTTCGCCTAGTCTATGGAGCAGAGCAGTTCTCCCACGGAATTCGTGATTCGGTCACCTCGAGTGCTCGCTATGATGAGTTGAGCAAGAGCAGCTGCGACAAGATGACGACCGCCTTGAGGAGGACCGCTTCAGTCAGCCGAGACGAGCTGCTCGTTATTAAAGCAAGCTTTGGCGCCACTACCATAGCCGCAGTTAACGCCAAGTCTCGAGGAAGGCGACTTTGTTCTTCGCTGCTCAGTCCGCCAAGAATTCCAACAAGTTGACGCCAAGGGGAAGGCCTTATCGGGTGAAACGAAATCACTAGGCCCGGCGTTGTCCGCTTTGAGACCGAAGATGGCATTCCGTGAGCAACTCCCGAACATTGAACATCTTCGTAAGTTTTACCAGAGGGCGCGATTGTCGAACCTGTTCCGGCAACCACCTTTTGTACAAGTCTTGCCGATGTTGCATGTAATCCTTTGTACAAAGCCGGATGCAGATCCCGTGCATAAGTAAAGCTCATGTGTTGCACACAACTTGTCAACTTCATGCTTTCATCATCATTTTGCATGTGTTATCTGACATTTGGTGCAGCATCCACACCCGGTAAGCAATAACGAGCCACAAGGCTCCATAACTTTATTTTCTCTTCTTTCTATTTCTCAAAGAAAGGAAGGTTCCCTCGCACACAAGTTAACCAGGGGAAGGAGAAGATAATACCATGGACCAAGCGCTATGCTGTTCGAGGAAGTTTCGCTTTATCGGGAAGCAAACGACGTAAAAGCTAAGTTGCCAAAGTTTGAGCAATCAGTTTTAAATCCTGTTATCTTCCTCGAACGATAGTACTTTGTATGGAAAACTCTGCGCTGGAGGAACCAACTCGTAGTTGGTCGCTACTTTACTTTGTTTCGAGTCCGCCAACAACGTAAGTGAGCTGCAACTAGTTGCGCATAAGGTTGCTTGTCGGAGGCGGCACCGCCAAGAGGGTTGCCGACGCCCGCACTCAACCAAGCGCTAAGGTGCTCACACGACAAGTTCCCTAAAGGCATAGGGCACAAACATACAAAGGAAGGCATCAAGTAAAGGAAATAACATTGCATTATTACCCAAGATAGAGTTATATTACAAAATAGCTTGTCGCAGATCTAATAAATTGTTCTCCTAAACATGATCAGCGCGATAAGGGAAAGATAAAATGGCGGCCTAATCTACGGGTCGCCATCAACCCGCTTGATTTTGCCCACCTTGTCCACAATGGGTGCGACAGGGCTTTGAGCGCCCACATCAGCATCCGGGCGGCAGGGATCCGAGGACGCCGGTGAGGTTGAGGCCTAGATTGCGGAAGGCCACCTTCATCAACACCTTCCGAGAGCTCCCGCACGATCCGGCGTGATTCTCGCCAGCTGCTTTGGGATCTCTTCCCGAGTCGCTGGAGAGCCGCCACCACGCCTTGAAGAACAAGCTGAGCTTGGCGCTGGGTTGGAGGCGCCGTCGGAAGAGTACCCAAGATCCACCATCCCCAGCTCCGCTGGCCTGCGGTCAATGGCGGCGGCGATATTCACAAGACCTCGTCCAAGGCTCCACATTCTCCCCGAAGGTGCTCGGGCGGCAGAGCACTCGCCAGCAGCGCCTGGCCGCCTTGATCTTCTCCAATAGGCCCACCTCCCGCCTCCTTGGCGCCTGCCCAGCGCCTCGTGATCGTGGTGGCTGCCAGCTCAAGATCTGCTTTGGAGTCCTTGGCGCATTGAGCTCCTTGTTCTCTCAACGAGACGGCCCCGCAGCTCGCCAAGAGTATACCTTCTCGCTGGCTTGAGTGCAGCAAGCTCGCCGCTTCTTCTTCAGACCGGCCTCCACCAAGGCCACCTTTGTCTCCAACTCTTTCTTGGCGGCTCGCAACCGCGGAAGCATCCTTGCTTCCTTAAGAGCCCCGCTATGTTTCCTCGCACATGACAAGCTCCTCTTCGTGGCTGTCAAGGTTGATCTTCCGCGCCACTCGCCTTTCCTCAAGCAGATAGCTTCTCGCATGGAGCCTCTGCTGCTCTTCAACCTCTCGCTTTCTCGAGGATGAAGGCTTTGCGCTAAACAATTTGCTCCCGCCTCCGCTAAGGACCGAGAGCTCTCGATTGATTCCCGAGCTCCAAGGCTTCGATGTCCGCTTCCCGCTTTATGCATAAGCGCCTCGGATTCCAGCTTTGGCTTGCCGGGCGCGTAGAGCGACAACAGCTTTTTCAGCAGCTGCTTCCTCCTCGACTCGCCGCCGCTGCTTGGCGCGTCAACCAGCGACAGCCCAGCGGAGGCGCAGCAGCTCTTCATCAAAGGTCTCCTTCGACCGCGCCCGGAGCTCGATGCCTGTGGGAGCTTGATGAAGACGCCATCGCCGCCTTCGATAGGCGCCGGGCAGGGCTTTCGAGCCCGACGCTGCACCAGGGCGAGGGATCGGCGGTCGGCGAGCGCCTGGCGCCTCGCGGCCTCGTGGTCGCTGCGGCGATCGCTGACCCTCGCCAGCCTTTGCGGCGCAGCTGCTATAGCCTCTTCGCCGGCGGACCCATCGGGCGCCACCTCTTCCTCCATGGTGGCGACGCTGCCGTTGCCGCTGGCCCTCCGCCCGGCGACCTCGGGCCCATCGGCTCTTCGCGGTTGGATCTCGACGACTGACAAAGAAAGAACACCAAGCAAATGTTCAAAAAGAAAAACAGATGAAAAGAACCCAAGGAAATTTTCACGCGAAGAGGATTACCCATGATGGGATCTGCAGCCATGGTTTCACCACCGGAGGATCACCGGTGCTGTCCCTCACGGAGAAGTCTCCCTTGCCGAGAATGCTCCTTGCCGAGAATCCTCCCTTGGCGGCGAGTCGGGCAGATGGTATTTCGAGCGGCTTCCGGCACTCCCGACGAGGCTGCTCGCCCTACACAAACCAACAATGATATCAACAAAGAAGGAGCACCCATGCACACCTAACAAAGAAGAAGTAAACCGATACTTACGCTGGGCTGTGCTGGGGCTGCTTTGAGGAAGGGTTGCTGGTCCGCAAGGGGCCTCGACGCGCCTCCTGGCCATGGGGGATCGCCTCGATGACGCACCACCGGGTCTTGCTCTTCGACGCCTTCGGGCCAGTCCCCTAAAAGGAAAGAGTTCGTAATGAAGCAAATCGATACAAGACGAAGCAATAAAATTGAAGAAATACAAGCACAATATAGAAGCTTACTCTTCTTCTTCCTCGCCGAGCTGAGCGCGAGAGAGATCACCTGCCCGCCCGCCCGTGCAGGAGGCGGAGGAGTAGGTTCTCTGACCGCTTACGGGGTGGCTGCGGTGGCTCGGGAGGATCCCGCCGCTTGTTGCAGCGGTGGGTGCTCTCGCTGCAACAAGTGTTGTCATGTAGAGCTGGCTGCTGGCGCCGCAGCCTGCTGGGCCTGCGCTCGCCGCTCTGCCTCGCCTCCAGCCTTGCGGATACGCTTTCTGGTGGAGCCGGGCCCGCTTATGCAAGTTGCTAGATGGTGGGGAAGAAGCGCCGGGCGGTTCGCCGACCGCTTCGGTTCGCAGTTTCACTCGCCGGGCGAATTCCTTCGCCGACAAGGCTTAGCCGCCGCTGCCTCTCGCCTCCACGGTGAACCCGACCGCCAATGGCAGCAGTCCGCCGCGCTCCTCCACTGGGTGGCGCGCGCATCTCGCCGTGGTGTCGCGGTGAGCCTCTTCGCTTGTCGGGCGGATCGGCACTTCTTCCAAGCTATCAAGAACTGCCGACGACATCGCCTCAAGGCTCTTGCCAGGTTGGAACAATCCTACGCGAATCGCACAACGGCATCATTGCACGGATGCGGTCGAGCCAAGATTTGTTGCACAATGGGACGACTTCGCAACCTAAACCACTCAGGTGATCGGGTCGGCTTGAACAGCTCCAAAGAGCATCGCATCCAACTCCAAGACGGTGAAATTGAAGTTGAGGCCCGGCGCAGCCTCATGATGTCCGCCGATTTTGAACTCCCAAGCAGTGCCTCTCCTCTCCCGCAAGGGATGGCGCGGCGCGGCGAAATCTGCGCCAACAGCGCCACGGTGAGTCCGCAAGCCCGAGGCGCAAGATCCGGTCACAGCAATCTTCAACCTAGCGCCTTCCGCCGCCAAGTTGCTCCAATCGCTGCCAAGACTATTGCAGTTTACGCCGGGCGTGAAGGGCTGCGGTTCTCCTCAACGATCCAACACCAATCAGCCTCCACCTCCCACTTGCTGCGAGCTTCCTTCCAGATAGGCTTTTTCTTGCCGATCCTTGAGATCCAAGCAATCCTCCCGCAAGTGGCTCTCTCTCTCGACTGGGCATGAAGAAGTGGCGGAAGAGGGCTACGCTTGGGTGGATTCCGGCAATGTTTTCGCAAAGGTGTGCGAAACCGCCATGGTCGTGACAGCATTGGGGTGAAATCAAGGAGGCGGCCCGTGAGGTGTTCATGCGATATTGCAGAAAATTAGAGAAGGGCGGGCAGAGCCCGCAATAGAAGAACAACAAGAAGGGTACCCAGCTGGGGCTAGTTCGGCAGCGGCCGGGAGTACTTCGCGCGCTGGATGCGCCGCCTCCGCCACTGCACAGGTAGTAGCCTCAGCCCCTTGCGGCGAGCTGGGGAAGACGCCCGCCTTTCACGTAACCGCTGAAGCCGCTGCGCCGGCCGACTTCACGCCTTTCCCTTATCGCTTTCGAGCCATGGCGGAGGTGCCGGAGGAGACCGACGGCGCTGATGGCGCTGGTGGCGAAGGGGGCGTGAGCGCCGCTCTTCGATCGAGAAGAAGGGGAGCGCGGTGGTTTTCGAGATTAGACAGAATGGCGAGGTGGGCGACCTGCCCCGCTTCTGCTTATAAGGAGGGAGAGGGGCGGACGCCCGCTTTTCCAATAAAGAAACCCCCACGATCTTCCCCATGACGCCACGCTTGACGCGCGGCGTTCATGGGGACGGTGGGTCCGGAGCAAGTTACGGCGTGATCTAGGCCACGCGCGTCTGCAGACTGCTTTGGGCCCGCCCAACAGCCGCACCGCAGGTGGCCCAGTTCGGGCTCCTGCCGGTGTACTAGAGTAGGGGTACCCTAGTATCCCGAACTCGCACGGGCAGTTGCAGCACCTCACGGCAAGGCTTGCCTCGGTGACCGCCAAGGTCCTCCGTGGTTCCTTTGGAGCCATTCAAAACGGCGTATTTAAGCCAAGGAGATAAGGCCCCTGAAGAGGAGCTTGCCGAAGGCCACTCAAGGCACGCAGAAGACAAGACCTCGACAAGAGGAGCTTGTCGGAAGGCTCGTGAGCGACAAGCTTCCGGACGCGACAAGGATTCAGCCGCTGCAAGGCGCTTGCCAAGGCAGTAACCACTCTTTATCTCCGCCCACCATCCACCAACGTGTCGCCATGGGAACATTCCAGCGCCGTGTCAAGAGGTCAGGCGGCCAGCGGAGAGCAGCGTAAGCGGCGCCGACAAGATTGCCATCGTGGCAAACGGTGGCGCCCCGACGGTCCCTCGCGTAATCGCTTAGTTTACATGGACGGCATTTAATGCTTTTGTCCCTTGCCGCCGAGTTAGGTAGAATACACTGCACAAAAGTAGCTGTACCAACCGCAACTCATTTTCCCTTTTTGCCCTTGTCTACGCTGCCACCTGTTGGTGACCCCTTGAGCATATAAAAGGAGGCCCATGTACAACGTAGAGGGGGTTCAGCTCATTCGAAACCAGAGACACTCATGCTAGGTCTTGTAGCTACCATGGCTCTCTAGCAAGAACACAATACAATCGCATAAGCAGCAGAGGAGTATTATCTCCGAGAGCTCCGGTTGGGTAAACTGCTCGTGCTTAGCCTCGATCTGCTTCTTCGTATGCGACTCCGCCCCCAATCGAACCGAAGGGGCTCGTCCACCGTCCCATAGGTGTTCGTGGGTCCGATCAGCTTCCCCGACACAACGCGATTAGGGGTTGTCAATCCCTTCACGGTCACTTACGAGGGTGAGATCTGATAGAGATAATATTTTTGGTATTTTTGGTATAAAGATGCAAAGTGAAAAGTAAAACCAAAGTAAAAACAAAGCAAGTATAAAAGTGATGGAGATTGATATGATGAGAATAGACCCGGGGGCCATAGGTTTCACTAGTGGCTTCTCTCAAGAGCATAGATATTCTACGGTGGGTGAACAAATTACTGTTAAGCAATTGACAGAATTGAGCATAGTTATGAGGTTATCTAGGAATGATAATGTATATAGTCATCACGTCCGAGACAAGTAGACCGAAACGATTCTGATCTACTACTATTACTCCACTCGCCGACCGCTATCCAAAGATGCATCCGAGTGTTAAGTTAAAACAGATTAACGCCTTTAAGCAAGATGACATGATGTAGAGGAATAAATTCATGCAATATGATAAATACCCCATCTTGTTATCCTCGATGGCAACAATACAATACGTGCCTTGCAACCCTTTCTGTCACTAGGTAAGGACACCGCAAGATTGAACCCAAAGCTAAGCACTTCTCCCATTGCAAGAACTACCAATCTAGTTGGCCAAACCAAACGGATAATTTGAAGAGACTTGCAAAGATAACTCAATCATTCATAAAAGAATTCAGAGAAGAATCAAATATTTTCCATAGATAAGCCGGATCATAAACCCACAATTCATCGGTCTCAACAAACACACCGCAAAAAGAAGATTAGATCGAATAGATCTCCACGAGAGACGGGGAGAACATTGTATTGAGATCCAAAAAGAGAGAAGAAGCCATCTAGCTACTAGCTATGGACCCGAAGGTCTGAAGTAAACTACTCACACTTCATCGGAGGGGCTATGGTGTTGATGTAGAAGCCTCCGTGGTGGATGCCCTCCCCATGGAGCTCCTAATAGGCCCCAAGATGGGATCTCATGGATACAGGAAGGTACGGCGGTGGAATTAGGTTTTTTGCTCCTCCCTTGATCTGTTGGGGGTACGTAGGTATATATAGGAGGAAGGAGTACGCCGGTGGAGCGTTAGGGGCCCACGAGGTAGGGCGCACCTGGGGCGCGCCCCACCTCGTGACCGCCTGCACTTCTTGGAGTAGGGTCCAAGTCTCCGGATCACGCTCGTGAGAAGATCACGCCCCAAGGTTTCATTCCGCTTGACTCCGCTTGATATTCCGCTTCATCAAACACCTAAATAGGCAAAAAAGCAATTTGGGCTGGGCCTCCTTTAATAGGTTAGTCCCAAAGTAATATAAAAGTGGAAAATAAAGCCCAATATAGTCCAAAACAGAGATAAAGTAGCATGGAGCAATCAAAATTATAGATACGCTGGAGACGATCGCATCCCTGTGCTTAATTCCTGCTCGCCCTCGAGTAGGTAAATGATAAAAAGAGAATTTTGATGCGGAGGATACTTTGGCATAATTTCAATATAAATCTTCTTACTTGTGATATGAATATTCAGATCTGAAAGATTTAAGACAAAAGTTCATATTAACATAAAATAATAATACTTCAAGCATACTAATCAAAGTAATTATGTCATCTCAAAATAACATAGCCAAAGAAACTCATCCCTACAAAATCATATGGTTAGGCTATGCTTCATTTTCACACACAAAGATGTTCCCAACTTCTATACCCCGATGACAAGCCAAGCAATTGTTTCATACTCAAATAATCTCAAACTCTTTCAACCTTTACGCAATACATGAGCGCGAGCCATGGGTATAGCACTATGGGTGGAATAGAGATATGATGATGGGATTGTGTGGAGAAGACCAAAAAGGACAAAATCTCATATCGACGAGGATAATCAACGGGCTATGGAGATGCCCATCAATTGATGTCAACATGAAGAGTAGGGATTGCCATGCAACGGATGCACTAGAGCTATAAGTATACGAAAGCTCTACGAAAGAAACTAAGTGGGTGTGCATCCAACTTGCTTGCTCACGAAGACCTAGGGCACTTTGAGGAAGCCCATTATTGGAATATACAAGCCAAGTTCTATAATGAAAATTCCCACTAGTATATGAAAGTGATAAAATGAGAGACTCTCTATTATGAAGATCTTAGTGCTACTTTGAAGCACAATATATGAGACTCACTACATGAAGAGCAAGGTGCTACTTTGAAGCACAATATATGAGACTCACTACATGAAGAACAAGTTGCTACTTTGAAGCACAAGTGTGGTAAAAAGATAGTAGCATTGTCCCTTCTCTCTTTTTCTCTCATTTTTTTTATTATTATATTTTTTTGTTTGGGCCTTTTCTCTCTTTTATGGCCTCTTTTTTTCGTCCGAGTCTCATCCCGACTTATGGGGAATCATAGTTCCATCATCCTTTCCTTACTTGGGACAATGCTCTAATAATGATGATCATCACACTTTTATTTCGTTACAACTCAACAATTACAACTCAAACTTAGAACAAAATATGACCTTATATGAATGCCTCCGCGGTGTACCGGATGGTGCAATGAATCAAGAGTGACATGTATGGAAAATAATGCATGGTGGCTTTGCCACAAATACGATGTCAGCTACATGATCATGCAATTGCAATATGACAAAAGTAATGTATGTCATAATAATGATGATGGAAGTTGCATGGCAATATATCTCGGAATGGCTATGGAAATGCTATGATAGGTTGGTATGGTGGCTGTTTTGAGGAAGATATAAGGAGGTTTATGTGTGAAAGAGCGATCATATCACGGGTTTGATGCACCGACTGCCGGGAAACTGATCCACGAACACCTATGGGACCGGCGGACCGAGCCCTTTCGTTCAAGCGGGGGCGGAGATCGCATCGAAGAGTGGATCGAGGCGGCACACGAAAGCAGTTTACCCAGCTTCGAGCTCTCCGGAGAGATAACACTCCTACCGCTGCATGTCCGAAAGTGTATTGAGTTCTTGCTCGGGAGCGCTGAGTGCTACAAGACACACTAGCTGCTAACGAGACCGAGCGTGAGTGTTTTTCTCGTTTCAACCCCCGCCTATGTTGCGCATGGGCCTCCTTTTATATGCTAAAGGGTCTCCGACAGGTGGCAACGAGACAAGGGTAAAATGGAAAAGGAATTGCGGTTGGTACAACTACCGCACAAAGTATCATACCTAACCCCGACGGCAGGGGACAAAGGCATTAAATGCCCGCTCACGCCGCCAAATAGTGCAAAAGGGACCGCTGTGGACGCCACCGCTGCCACGATGGCAATCTTGTCGGGCCGCTGCCACATCGCAAGACCGCTGGTCAAGACAGCCTTTGCCACGCCGCTACCGAAAGGTCCTGTATGCACATCGCTGGTGGATGTGCCGAGCGCTGGCACAGAGTGTAGTTTGCCGCTGCAAGTGCCTTGCCGCGGTCGTTGTCTTGTCGCGTCCGAAGCTTGTCGCCACCGGCCTCGCCGGATGCGGGCGCTGTCAGCGCAAGTTCCTTGAGATGCCTTGTTACCTTCCCGCAAGCTCCTCTTGCCGGGCCTTGTCTCCTTGGCTTGAATACTTTGTTCTTGAATGGCTCCAAAAGAACCACGGAGGACTTTGGCGGTCACCCGCAAGCCTTGCCGCTGGTGTCAGAATCGCCTCGGCACGAAGTTCGGGATACTAGGGTACCCCTACTCTAGTACACCGACAGAGCCCCGGCTCGGGCCACACACGTGCCGAAGCGCCATTGGGCCAGCCCAAAACAGTAGCACGGGCACGCTGCCCGGGTTACGCCAGATTCACTTTGTATCCACCGCGCCTCCTCGAACGGCACGCGCGAATGCGCGCCGTGGGAGACATCGTGGGTGGTTTCTTTATTCGAAAGACGGAATGTCTGCCTCCTCTCTTATAAGCAGCGAAACAGGGCAGTTCGCCCATCTCGCCGTTGCTATTCCAATCTCAAAACCTCCGCCGCCCCCTCTTTCCAAAGCTGAAAGAGAGCAGCGCCCGCCCCATCGCCACCGGCACCACCAACGCCGTCGATCTTCTTCACCACCTCCGCCATGGCTCCAAAGCCGGAAGGTTGTGAAGTCGGCCGAGGCGCAGCGCTCAAGGGCGCTGCGAAAGGAGCTGGCACCTTCCTCCTCACCACCGCCAAGGAGCTGAGGGAGTATCACTACCTCTTCCGTCGACGGAGACGCGAGCGCATCCGCAAGACGAAGGTACTCTCACCTGCCGCTGAACTGGCCCCGAATGGATATCTCTTCTTCGCTATTTTCTATCAAGGGCTCGCCACCTTTCTCGAAGTTTTTCTGGACATTATGAACACCTATGGGTTCCGCCCTTGAGTTCACCCCAATGTCGTTTCGACCATGGCAGTTTTCGCACATCTCTCGAAAACTTTGTCGGAGTCTATCCAAATGTAGCTCTTTTTCGCCACTTCTTTATGCCCCGAGTTGAGAGAGGGAGCTTTTATCCGCGGAATCGCCTCGATCTCGAGAACTGCAAGAAGGAAGCTTATCTCGAGGAGAGCTCCGCAGCAAGTGGGATGAATGGAGAGCGACTGGTGCTAGATTGTCTAGGAGAACCCGCAGCCATTTACCGCCCAGCCAAGCTCCAGAGAGCGCTGCTGCAACGATTGGAGCAACGTGGCCCCTAAGACGATAGGCTGAAGATTGCCGTCACAAGGATCCTACGCCTCGTGCTTGCCGGGTTTCACTCAGAGGCGCCTGGCGCAGATTTTCTTCGCCACAGACGCTTCAGAGAGAGGAGGAGACCCGCCAGGAGTTCTAGAATGCGGCGGATATCATGAGGCTGCGCCGCCTCAACTTCAACTTCACCGTCTCGAACTGACGCGATGCTCCTGAACTGTTCAAGCACGATCCTCAACATCCCGGCGTTCAGGTTGCCGAGGGTGTCGCCCCACAGTAACAACTCCTCGCCGACCGATCCGCGTAATGATGCCGCCAGCGATTCGCATGGAATTGTCCCAACTTGGCAAGAGCCCGCAGACGACGCCGCAGTGAGTTCTTTGACGGCTTGGTAGAAATGCCGGTCCGCCCGGCGAACAAAGAGCCTTACTCGCGACACCACCGGCGCGGAGATGCAGCGACGCCACTAGGCTGGGAGAGGCGGCGGCAGCCGCTGCCGCAGGCGAGTTTGGATTCACCATGGAGGAGGCAGAGGCAGTAGAGGCGGCAAGCCTTGCCGAGCGAGAGGAGCTTGCCGGGCGAGGGAGAGCTTGTCGGGCCCGGCTGAGTCAAGTGAGCCCGCCGAGGGCGCGAGCGACTGCTGAAGATCGACCTCCTCTTTCTCACCTTCGCACAGCTCGCCGCAAGCGGAGCCCCCAGCTCCACCAAGAAGGCGCTCCGCAAGGCCGGGACGAGCGGGCGGCAGACGGGTCAACAGCCTCAGGCCATGACGCGCTTCCACCGTGGCAAGCACTGCTGCTGGAGCACCTCACGCTGCGGCAATCGGAGCGGGCCTCCCGACCACCGCTTGCTCCCACCAAGCGGCTAGGGGAACCTACCTCCGCCTTTGTCGCTACCAAGGTGGGCCGACTTCACCTCTCCGCGCCAGCTCCGACGAGGAAGAGGAAGAGTAAGATTCTTTGCTGTACTTGTAGTTCTTCAATTCTTGCTGTTTTGTCTCAGATCTGATTTGCTTTACTCGTAACCCATTCCTTTTCGTGACTCGCCCAGAGCGCGAAGAGAACCAAGGTCCCGTGATTGTCATCGAGGACGAACCCACCATGACAAAGAGGGTGTGTCCGAGACCACCTTGCCGGACTCGCAACTATTCCCCAAAGCAGCCCCCAACAGAAGTATATGGTTTACTTCCTGCTGTTAGGCGCGCGTGGGTGTTCTTTCTTTGTCGACATCCGACTATTGGTTTGCGAGGAGCAGAGCAGTCTCACCAGGAGTGCCCGGAAGCCGCCTCCCCAAATGCAATCTGCTTCGACTACACCGCCAAGGAGGATTCCCGCAAGGGAGCCGCTTCGCAAGGAGAATTTTCCGCAAGGAGAAGTCTCCGCAAGGGACAGCCCGCAAGGACAGCACCACGACTTCCGGTAGCGGAGACCACGATCGTAGATCCTAGTACAGTAATCCTCTTGCTTGAAAACTTCCCTTGGGTTCTTCTTCTTCTGATTTTCTTTTGAATATTTGCTTGACTTTTCTCCCTTTTCCGTCGTCAGTCCATCTGCCACGGAGCCGATGGAAACCGAGGTCGCCGTGAGGAGAACGAAGCGCTGCAATATCGACGACGCCGCTGTCATCAAGAAGAAGCCGGGCGCCGATGATCCCGGCCGCGGAGAGGTCGCCAAAGCTGCCGCCGCAGAAGCCGGGCGAGGGGTCCGGCGATCGTGACCGACGCCCCGAGGCCGCAGGAGCGCCAGCGCCACGCCGACCGCCGATCCCTCCGCCAAGAAGGCAGCGCCAGTTCAAGAGCCCCAGCCCGTGCCTATTTGAAGGCCGGTGATGGCGTTTTCATCAAGCTCCCCGGGCGCCGAGCCTGTGGCGCCGATCAAGGGGAAACCTTTGATGAAGAGTTGCTCGCTTCCACTGAGCCGACGCTGGTCGACACGCCGACAGCAGCAGCGGGGCGAGCCCGAGGAGGAGCAGCTGCTGAAGCTGTTGTCGCCTACCGCGCTCGACAAGCCAAGCTGGTATCCCGAGAAGCGCTTTGTCGCGAAGGCGGAGGGACATCGAGAAGCGCGCGGAGGAGCTCCGGCCTCAACCAGAAGCTCTCCGTCCCCGGCAGAGGAGCGGAGCAACTCGCCGAGGAGCGAAAGCCTTCCTCCTCGAGAAGGCTGAAGTTGAAGAGCAACAAATGCTTGCTGCCGAGAAGCTGCTCGCGCAGAAGGCGAAGTTGGCGCAGCGGAAGGTTAACCTTGACAGCCACGAGGAGGAGCTTGCAGCAGCAAACATTCGGGGGGCTCTCAAGGAAGCAGAGGATGCTGCCGCAGCTGCCGAGGCCGCCAAGAAGGAGCTGGAGACGAAGGTGGTGCAGCTGGAGGCCGATCTCAAGGTGAGCGGCGAGGAGCTTGCTGCGCCAAGCGTGAGCGAGAAGGACGCCACACCCTTGGCGAAGCTGCAGGGTCGCCTTGCCGAGAGGAGCAAGGAGCTTAGCGCCGCCAAGGACTCCAACGCAGATCTTGAGTTGAAGCTGACTACTTTGACCAAGACGCCGGACGGCGCCAGGAGCAGGAGGTGGCCTTGAAGGAGAAGATCAAGGCCGACGAGGCGCTGTCGGCGAAGTGCCGCTGCCGCCTGTAACACTTTTAGGGAGAATGTGGAGCACTGGACCGAGGGTCTCGTGGATGTTGCCGCAGCCATCGACAGGGAGTCGGCGCAGCTGGGATGGAGGATCTCGGTATTCCTCCGATGAGCACCTCCAACCCAGCGCCAAGCTCAGCTTGTTCTTCAAAGGCGTGGCAACGGCCTCCAATGACTCCGAGAGAAGATCCCAAAGCAGCTGGTCGACGAAGTCGCGCAAGATCTCGCGCTGGAGCTCTTCAAAAGGTGCCGGTGAAGGTGGCCTTCCGCAACCCAGTGCCTCAACCTCACCAACGCCCTCAAGACCTTGCCGCCGGATGCCGATCCGAAGCGCTAAGACCCTTGTCGCACCCATTGTGGACAAGGTGAGCGGATCAAGAGGGTTGAGGGCGATCGCGTAGATTAGGCCGCCTGCTTTCTTTTTTTCTTGTCGCTGCTGGTCATGTTATGAGAACAATCGTTAGAGCTGCGACAAGCTATCTTGTAATATGACTCTATTTCGGTAGTGATTGCTATGTTATTTCCTTTACTTGATTCCTTCCTTTGTATGTTTTTGCCCTCACGCTTTTAGGGAACTTGTCGGCGCAGGCACCTTAGCATGAAGCTGAGTGCGGACGTCAAGAGCCTCGCTGGCGGTGCCGCTACCGACAAGAAACCTTGTCGCAACTAGTCGCAGCTCACTTAAGTTGTTGAGCGGACTCAAACAAAGTAAGGGCGCAACTAGCTACGAGTTGGTTCCTCCGCCGCATGTGTTTTCCATACAAAGCACGGTCGCTCGAGGAAGATAACTTAAAAATTTTAAAACTGATTGCTCAAACTTTAGCAACTTAGCTTTTCTGTCGCTTGCTTCCGGTAAGGCTAAACTTCCTAACGACGCTTGGTCCACACCATTATCTTCTCCTTTCCCCCCGGCAAACTTGTGGGCGAGGGAACCTTCCTTTCTTTGAGAAAGAGAAAGAAGAGAAAATAAAGATATGGAGCCTTACGGCTCGTTATTGCTTACCGGGGGTAGGCGCTGCACAAAGTGTCAGATAACGCATGCAAAAAAAAGTAGAAAGCATGAAATTGACAAGATGTGCGGAGCACATGAGCTTTACTTATGCACGGGTCTGCGCCCGCTTCGCATAAAGGATTACATGCAACATCGGCAAGACTTGTATAAAGGTGGTTGCGGAACAGGTTCCGAGAACCGCCCTCACGGGTAAAACTTACGAAGATGCTCAATGTTCCAGAGTTGCTCACCGAATGCCATCTTCGGTCTCAAGGCGGACAGCGCCAGCCTAGTGACTCGCTTCACCCGTAAGGGCCTTCCCACTTTGGCGCCAACTTGTTGGAATTCTTGGCGGACTGAACGCGCCAAGAACAAGGTCGCCTTCCTCGAGACTTCGCATTAACTTTGCGGGTATGGTAGCGGCGCAAAGCTTGCTGGTATCGAGCAGCTCGACATAGCGCCTGAAGACGGTCCTCCTCAAGGAGCAGCGTCATCTTGTCGCAATCTGCTCTTGCTCAAGCTCATCATAAGCGAGCACTCGAGGTGACCCGTATACGAAGTTCCGTGGGGAGAACTGCCTCGCCCATAGACTAGAGCGAAGGTGTCCGCCAATGGCTCGATTTGGCGCCGTCTGATCGACCAAAGAACCACCGCAGCTCCTCAATCCAGCTTCTTTCCGCACTTGCGCACTTCGCCGAAAGTCCTGGTCTTGAGCCCGCAGCACTTCAGATTCGCCTCTCCGCTTGACCGCTACTTTCGGATGAGCAATGTAAGCGGCAGACCTTGGCGCCAAGATCTTGGACGATCGCATGAAGGTGCGGCTCGTGAATTGCGTGCCGTTGTCGGTGATGATCCTGTTAGGGATCCCGGCGGCAAACAATCGACCAAGAACTTGATCGCCGATCGTGCTGTCACCTTCCTCATCGCTTCCACTTCCGCCACTTTGTGAACTTGTCGATTGCAACGCATAAGTACTCAAAGCCCCGACAGCTCGGGAAAGGGGCCGAGGATGTCGAGCCCCGCATCAAAATGGCCAGGATAAAGGGATCGCCCGGAGAGCTTGAGCTGGCTGGTGTATCTGCTGGAATGGAACCGCACGCTTCACACTTGGTTACTTGTGCAGCTTGCATCCTCGAGGGCTGTCGGCCAAAAGAAACCTTGCCGAACGCTTTGCGGCAAGTGTTTTGCGCCAATGTGGTGACCACATATGCCTCCATGTATCTCTCGCCA
This sequence comes from Aegilops longissima, assembly GCA_021605205.1. NCBI lineage: Eukaryota > Viridiplantae > Streptophyta > Magnoliopsida > Poales > Poaceae > Aegilops > Aegilops longissima. The sequence goes on from CM038678.1 coordinate 628,734,426, forward strand.
ACAGCTTTTGTCCGCCTTCCCGTGAATACACTTCAATTTCACACCGTTGAGTCTTCTTCTCATGCAGTGTTGTCGACAAACTGGTACATACTTGACTGCCGGGCTACTCTTTCCGCTTCTTCTTGCTCTTCGGAAGTTCTCCGTCAAGGAAACGGACAATCTGTTGTGCCCATGCTGGAGCTTGCGGCTCGACAACAAGGACTAAAGGCACATCCGCTGCTGCGGAACATCCGCTTCTACGGCGAGAACTGCGGCTCACCGAGTTGATATTCCCGCAAGCTTGCCGGAGCAAAACTTGTCGGGAGCGCTCGCTTCAACGGAACAAACCCTAGGGCTTGCCGAGCAGATCGCTCCTCAAGACCCTTGGTGTTGATCTTGAGGACCTTCTTGGCGGCGGCTTCGGGAGCTCACGAAAATAGTCACCGAAATCAACTTCCTCTTCTTGCTCTGTCCAGCTTGATGGCGTTATGACGGTTGAGTCAGTTTGAGCACAAAGATCCCTGGTTCCATTGTGTAACTTAAGTGCGGCGACTTCGACAAAGCCATCGGCAATGTCGTTCGAGCTCTTGGAACATGTTCCATCTCAGAGGCCGTCAAAGTGCTCTTCTAGCTTTCTCACTTCATCAACGTAAGCTTCCATCAACGGACTCGATAATTTTGTTCACTTGGCGGACGACAAGCTGTGAGTCACCCCGACAATGAGCTTCTTGATCCCAAGGTCTCTGCGATCTCGAGACCGCAAGCAAACCTTCATACTCGCAGTATTGTTCGTTGCTTGCTCCTTGGGAAAGTGCATCCGACTACGATTGAGGTGCTCTCCGTGGGTGCAACAAGTAGCACGCCCGCACCGGCGCCTTTGCAGCGAGAAGGCACCATCAAAGTACATCAGCCACTCTTTGCTTGCTTCCTTGACGGGATGCTCGCTTCGAATTTCTTCATCTTGTGTTGGCGCCCATTCTGCTATGAACTCCGCCAATGCTCTACTTTGGATAGTTGAAGTGCTCTCAAACTTGAGGCCAAAGCTTGATAGTTCCAAAGGCCCACTCGACAATCCCGCCTTGCTTCTGGATTTTGCAAGATCCTCTTCAGCGGAAAACGAGTGACGATCGTGATCTCATGTGCTTGGAAGTAATGGCGCAGCTTTCGAGGCCATGAGAAGGCCGAAAAGCAATTTCTGCACACCGAGTACCTTGACCTAGCCCCCGCAAAGGGAACCGACAAAGTAAACTGGGCGCTGCACCATTCTTTTCTGATCTTCTCACGCTGCTCAGCAGATCCATCTTTGTCGGGACCAGAGCTTGCCGGTGAAGTCCCTCGCTTGTCGCTGGATGCATCTGCCGTGGTTGCTGGCTCATCATCCGCCTCCTCTCCGCTACTAACGCAGCACTAACCACTTGATTGGTTGCCGCTATATATAGCAACAACTTCTCTTGTGGCTTAGGTGCGACAAGTGTTGGAGTGGAGGACAGTATCTCTTTAAGTCCTGCAGTGCAGCCTCCGCTCGAGTCCATTTCATTGACCTGCCTTTTTCAATATTTTGAAAAATGGCAGGCGCTTTAGCAGACCTAGAGATAAACCTGCCGAGAGCAGCTACGCAACCGCAAGTCTTCGTGACATCCTTGACGCGCTTTGGTGCTTCAATCTGCTCAATGGCCTTGATCTTGTCGGGATTGGCTTCAATTCCCACCGAGATGACGAAGAACCCGAGAAGCTTGCCGAGGGGACTCCAAACACACACTTCTCGGGTTGAGCTTGAGGTTGATCTTGCGCAGATTTGCAAAGGTTTCATCTAAATCTTGAATCGAGTCGCTTTGTCCTTGCTCTTGACCACTATGTCATCCATGTAGGCTTCCACATTTCGTGTATTTGCGGCTCAAAAGCGCCATGGACTACCCTTGCAAATGTTGAACCAGCATTCTTTAAACCGAAAGGCATCCGTACGAAACAGTATGTGCCACATGGGGTGATGAATGCGGTCTTCTCTCATCCTCTTCTGCCATGAAGATCTGATGGTATCTCGAGTATGCATCAAGAAATGAAAGCAAGTCACATCCGCCGTGGAGTCAACAATCTGGTCGATGCGCGGCAAGGAAATGGGTCTTTGGGACAAGCTTTATTGACATCGGTAAAGTCGATACAAAGCCTCCATTTCCGCTTGCCTTTTGCGCGACTACAGTGGTTGGCCAACCACGAGGATGGAGCACCTCCGACAAGGCCTGCTGCTTCCAATTTCTTGATTTCTTCTGCGATGAATTCTTGGCGCCCACCGCCGCTTCCTGACTTTCGCTTGACGGGCCGCGATGAGGACAGACGGCAAGATGGTGCTCGATTACTTTCCGGGAACACCGGGATGTCGACGGTTGCCACGCAAATACGCCGACGTTACGCCAGAAAGCAACGAGCGCTTTCCTATTTAGGGTCGAGAGTGGCACCGATGGTGAAGGTACCACCAGTGCCATCCTCCTTGGCGGACACCTTCTTGGTCTCTCGTGGAGCTGCCATTGTCTTCTTACACTTGCCGGTGGAGCTCGATGGTGCGCCCTCGACGGTAGCGCAGCACCAAGAGGTGCGCTTGCCGGAGTGGGCATCAGAACTCTTGCCCGACTTGGTCTTCTTCTTCGCCCCGGGAGCTTCAACGGCAAGTGACTTGCGATCTGTTGCGGCTGCTGCTTCTCGGTAGATCTTGTCGGCGCAGATAAGAGCATCCTTCTTGTCGCCAGGGACAGAGATGACACTTATCGGGCCTAGCATCTTCAACATGTTGTATGCATAGTGAGAGGCTGCCATGAATTTGGCGAGTGCTGGACGGCCGAGTATCCCATTGTAAGGCAATGGAAAGTCAGCAACGTCAAAAGTGACCCTCTCAGTCCTGAAGTTCAACTCGCTGCCAAATGTCACCGGCAACGTGATCTTTCCTTCGCTTGCTCCTTCCCGGATTGATTCTTGAATGTGCCGGTCTCTTCGAGCTCGCCATCGTGGATCCGGAGTTTCGGAGTACCGCGGAGGAGATCAGGTTCAAGCCGGCCCCGCCGTCAACTAGCATCTTAGTGACCTTGAGGTTGCGGATAGTTGGTGAAACCAACATCGGCAAGCACCCGACCGCAGTTATGCGATCAGGGTGGTCCTCAATATCAAAGATGATAGGCGGCGGGACCATTTCGTAGGCTTGCGGACTCGACGGGTGGTTCTCGCCGCATTGACTTCCCGCACCCACCGCTTGAGCTGGCGGTGTGAAGTATGCAGAGAAGCACCGCCACAACGCACAAGACCTCTGTGGCTTTCTCGAACTCCTGCTCATCGGTCTCGCTATCATCCATATCTTCATCGCCGTCGCTATCTTCATCCTTGTCGCGGTCGCGGGAGGTCTGTCTCCTTGCCGCTGCTTGGCCTTGTCGCGGCCCTCCTCGGCCGGGCGCTTGCCGGCTCCTCCAAAGACCTTCCCGGCCTTCTCCTTGTCGCCACTCAGATTCAGCCTTTTGTTGCTCAACAAGCTGCTCGACCTTCTTGCAGCTCCGGAGGTCATGGCCCTTGGTGCGGTGGATCTTGCAAGATCGCTTGTTGGTGCCGCCCCGCTTGTCGGCGACCGCCACACCGGTAGTTGGTGCTCGCGGCAATCTCCTCGCCGGAGCTACCAGCTTTGGCTTTCTTGGCGCCACCTCCGCTGCGGACTGCTCAACGACTAGCACATCTTTGCCTTTCTTCTTCCTGTTGTTCCGCCGGTTTTTCTTGCCGGGCAGCCTCCTCACTATCGATCCTCCTACTTCAGATTCTCTCCGGGAGTTTCCTCCTTCCTTAGCACGCACACTTGTCGGCCAGGCATATAGCTCATCGACGTCTCGATCTTGCACATCGCCATCTCCTCCCGCATCCTGCGGTTTCGCGACGCTCGATGGAACGCGCTGATTACACGCGCAGGGTGGACATCTGGGATGTTGTGTCAGACGCGGCTGAATCTCTGAATGTACTTGCGCAGGGCTCTCCTTCCTTCCGGCGGCAGATGAAGGTCGCTTCTTGGCCATGAGGCTTGTGGTCGCCTTTAAAGGCGCCGACAAACTGATGGCATAGGTCTGCCCAGGAGGATATGGAGTTGTCCGCAAGTGCATGAGCCAGATCTCGACATTGGGCTTGAGCACCGCCGAAGTAGTTGGCCAGATCTTGTCGCCCCGCCCCGCAGCTTGCACCGCGATGGTGTAGATGCTGAGGAATTCCGACGGATGCGACTTGCCGTCGTACTTCTCTGGTACGTCTGGCTTGAAATTCTTCGTGTTGGGCCACTGGACTTGCCACAGCTCATGAGTGAACGCAGGGCAACCTACCGCGTACGGAAAGTCGCCTGGTTCCCCTGGTGCATGCTTGTCGACAGAGGGCCCAGCGCGCTGGTCCGATTGACGCCGCGCTTCTCTTCGGCGCTTGATGCGAGTTCGAGCGTCTTCTTGCTGTCGTTCGTGAAGAACTTGGCGCTGATCGCGACGAGCTCGTGGATCTGATGATGCGGTGGAGCCGCTGCTGAGGTGGATCCGCGAGTCGGCGATCTTGGCCTTCGGGTGGAGAGTGCATGGTGGTTGCACCCCACCGTTTCGCCGCCATCGCTCGTGCCTTGCAGTCCTGCCGCGGCAGCGATGTACTGGCTGTCAGTGGAGGTCGCCGCTGGCGGCCGATGAGACTCAATGGTGGCCTCCATTCATCGATCTTGTCCGCCGTTGGAGGGTAATCCAGAGCAGTTGAGCTTGCGCCAAAGCTTCGCTGGAGTGGTGGGCGGCGATGGCGAATGGTGCGAGGAGCGGATATGCTCGACTTCTAACTATGTTAGAAGGAGCAGATCCCGCCCAGCGACAAATGTCTCGCTTCGTGCCAAAGCATGTTGGCGCAGCATGCTGGTCTTGAGCACCCCGAGATCCACCAGCTCGATTTTGGTCCAACGAACGATGGCACTGTGGAATACCATGACGCTGTCGGTCCCGCGCCTCTGAGATGGGCGCGTGCATGTACGGATGCCGAGGTCCGCGCAGCCTTGTCCTTGACCTGGCAGAACCGTGGGCCCTCGTCGATGTCCGTTTCTTCCGCTGGCGTCTACCCCACCACCCGCTTGCTCGGTGGTGGTGGGATCGACGTGGACGGAACAGCTGCCGCCGCCTTCTTCTTCGTGGCATGTCGATGAAGAAGATGAAGATCTAGCTCGTGAACGCCGGATCAGGTTCACACAACCTCGACGCCCCTACCTGCGCGCCAAAGATGTCGGGAAACTGATCCACGAAAACCTATGGGACCGGCGGACCGAGCCCTTTCGTTCGGGCGGGGCGGAGATCGCACGAAGAGTGGATCGAGGCGGCACACGCAGCAGTTTACCCAGCTTCGAGCTCTCCGGAGAGATAACACTCCTACCGCTGCATGTCCGAGTGTATTGAGTTCTTGCTCGGGAGCGCTGAGTGCTACAAAGACACACTAGCTGCTAACGAGACCGAGCGTGAGTGTTTTTCGCTTCAACCCCCCCTACGCTGCACATGGGCCTCCTTTATATGTTAAAGGGTCTCCGGCAGGTGGCAACGAGACAAGGGTAAAATGGAAAAGGAATTGCGGTTGGTACAACTACCGCACAAAGGTATCATACCTAACCCCGACGGCAGGGGACAAAGGCATTAAATGCCCGCTCACGCCGCCCAAATAGTGCAAAAGGGACTGTCGAGGGGACGCCACCGCTGCCACGATGGCAATCTTGTCGCCGCTGCCACCGCCAAGACCGCTGGTCGCACAGCCTTCTTGCCACGCTGCTACCGAAAGGTCCTGTGGCGACATGTTGGTGGATGTCTTTGAGCGCGGGCAGAGTGGTAGTTTGTCGCGGCAAGTGCCTTGCCGCGGTCGTTGTCTTGTCGCGTCCGAAGCTTGTCGCCACGGGCCTCGCCGGACGCTGGCGCGCTGCGGCAAGTTCCTTGAGATGCCTTGGTTACCTTCCCGCAAGCTCCTCTTGCCGGGCCTTGTCTCCTTGGCTTGAATACTTTGTTCTTGAATGGCTCCAAAGGAACCACAGAGGACTTTGGCGGTCACCCGCAAGCCTTGCCGCTGGTGCTGCAACTGCCTGCACGAAGTTCGGGATACTAGGGTACCCTACTCTAGTACACCGACAGAGCCCTCGAGCCTGGCCACACACGGTGCCGAGCGCTGTTGGGCCAGACTCCAAAACAGGCACGGCACGCGCGCCTGGGTTACGCCAGATCTCACTTTGTATCCACCACGCCTCGAACGGCACGCCGCGTCGAATGCGGCGCCGTGGGAGACATCGTGGTGGTTTCTTTATCCGAAAGACGGAACGCCCGCCCCTCCTCTTTATAAGCGGGGAAATAGGGCAGTTCGCCCATCTCGCCGGTTGCTATTCCAATCTCAAAACCTCCGCCGCCCCCCTTCTTTCCAAAGCTGAAAGAGAGCAGCGCTCGCTTCATCGCCACCGCACCACCAACGCCGTCGATCTCTCACCACCTCCGCCATGGCTCCAAAGCCGAGAAGGTTGTGAAGTCGGCCGAGCGCGCGGCTCATGGGCGCTGCGAAGTTGCGGGCAACCTTCCCTCAGCCGCCGCCAAGGAGCCGAGGGAGTATCACTACTTCTTCTAGTCGACGGAGACGCGAGCGCATCCGTGCACGAAGGTACTCTCAGCTGCCGCTTTGAACTGGCCCGAATGGATATCCTTCTTCGCGTTATTCTTCTCTGCGGGCTCGCCCGCTTTTCTCTCGAAGTTTTTCGTGACATTATGAACACCTCACGGTTCGCCTCCTTGAGTTCACCCCCAATGCCGTTTCGACCATGGCAGTTTTCGACATCTCTGCGAAAACTTTGTTGAGTCTATCCAAATGTAGCTCTTTTTCGCCACTTCTTTATGCCCCGAGTTGAGAGAGGGAGCCTTTATCCGCCGAATCGCTTTGGATCTCGAGAACCGGCAAGAAGGAAGCTTATCTGGAGGAGAGCTCCGCAGCAAGTGGGATGAATGGAGAGCAGATCGGTGCTGGATTGTCTAGGAGAACCCGCAGCCATTTACCGCCCAGCGCCAAGCTCCAGAGAGCGCTGCAACGATTGGAGAAACGTGGCCCCGGAGACGATAGGCTGAAGATTGCCGTCACCGGATCCTACGCCTCGGGCTTGCCGGCTCACCGAGGCGCCGCTAGGCGCCAGATTTTCTTCGCCGCCGCGCCGCTTCGCAGCAGAGAGGAGGAGACCCGCCGGGAGTTCCGAACGCGGCGGATATCATGAGGCTGCGCCGGGCCTCAACTTCAACTTCACTGTCCCTGAACCGGACGCGATGCTCCTGGAACTGTTCAAGCACGATCCTCAACATCCCGGCGTTCAGGTTGCCGAGGGTGTCGACCACTGTGCAACAACTCCTCGCCGACCGCATCCGTGCAATGATGCCGCCAGCGATTCGCATGGAATTGTCCCAACTTGGCAAGAGCCTGCGCAGACGACGCCGCAGGAGTTCTTTCACGGCTTGGTAGAAATGCCGGTCCGCCCGATGAACGAAGAGCCTTACTCGCGACACCACCGATGCGGAGATGCAGCGACCGCCACTAGGGCCGAAGAGAGGCGGCGGTGCCGCTGGGCGGTTGGATTCACCGTGGAGGAGGCAGAGGCAGCAGAGGCGGCAAGCCTTGCCGAGCGAGAGGAGCTTGCCGGGCGAGGGAGAGCTTGTCGGGCCCGGTGAGTCGAGTGAGCCCGCCGAGGGCGCGAGCGACTAGTTGAAGATCGACTCCTCCTCTTTCTCACCTTCGACAGCTCGCCGCAAGCGGAGCCCCCAGCTCCACCAAGAAGGCGCTCCATAAGGCCGGGACGAAGCGGGCGGCAGATGGGTCAACAGCCGCCGCGCCGCGTGACGCGCTCCACCGTGGCAAGCAGCCGCGGGAGCACCTCACGCCGCTGCGGCAACTGGAGCGGGGCCCTCCCGGACCACCGCTTCTGCTCCCACCAAGCGGCTAGCGGAACCTACTCCTCCGCCTTGTCGCGCCGAAGGTGGGCCGGACTTCGACCTCTCCGCGCTCAGCTCCGACGAGGAAGAGGAAGAGTAAGATTCTTTGCTGTACTTGTAGTTCTTCAATTCTTGTTGTTTTGTCTTGTATCTGATTTGGTTTACTCCGAACCCATTCCTTTTCAGGACTCTGGCCCAGAGAGCGGCGAAGAGAACCAAGGTCCCGGTGATTGTCATCGAGGACGAACCCACCGCGACAGCAGGGGGTGTGTCCGAGACCACCTTGCTGGACTCGGCAACTATTCCCCAAAGCAGCCCCCAGCGTAAGTATATGGTTTACTTCCTGCTGTTAGGCGCGTGTGGGTGCTCTTTCTTTGCTGACATCTGACTATTGGTTTGCGTAGGAGCAGAGCAGTCTCACCAGGAGTGCCCGGAAGCCGCTCCCGACATGCCATCTGCTTCGACTACACCGCCAAGGGAGGATTCCCCGACAAAGGGCGTTCTTGACAAGGAGAATTTTCGGTAAGGAGAAGTCTCCGGCAAGGACAGTTCTCCGGCAAGGGACAGCACCAAATGACCCCGTGGCGGAGACCACGATCAGAGATCCTAGTACAGGTAATCCTCTTGCTTGAAAACTTCCCTTGGGTTCTTCTTCTTCTGATTTTCTTTTGAATATTTGCTTGACTTTTCTCCCTTTTCCGATCGTCAGTCCATCTGCCACGGAGCCGATGGAAACCGAGGTCGCCGGCGAGGAGAACGCTGCAGCAATACCGACGACGCCATCACCATCAAGAAGAAGCCGGCGCTGATGATCCCGCCGCCGGAGAGGCCGCCAAAGCTGCCGCCGCAGAAGCGGGCGAGGGTCATCGCCCGACGGCCCCGAGGCCGCAGGAGCGTCAGCACTCGCCGACCACCCGATCCCTCCGCCGTTGCAGCGTCGGGCTCGAAGAGCCCCAGCCCGCGCCTATTTGAAGGCAGTGATGGCGTCTTCATCAAGCTCCCACAGGCGCCGAGCTCCAGGGCGCCGATCGAAGGGAACCTTTGATGAAGAGTTGCTCGCCTCGCGGGCTGACGCTGGTCGACGCTGGTCGGACAGCAGCAGCGGCGTAGCCTGAGGAGGAGCAGCTGCTGCGGAAGCTGTTGTCGCGCTACCGCGCCCGACAGGCCAAGCTTGTATCCCGAGAAGCGCTTGTCGCAAGGCGGGAGTGGACATCGAGAAGCGCGAGGAGCTCGGGGCCTCAACCAGAAGCTCTCCGTCCCTGGCGGAGGCGGGAGCAACTTCGCCGAGGAGCGTAAAGCCTTCCTCCTTGAGAAGGCTGAAGTTGAAGAGCAACAGCGCTTGCTGCCGAGAAGCTGTCTCGCGGCAGAAGGCGAGTTGGCGCAACGGAAGGTTAACCTTGACAGCCACGAGGAGGAGCTTGCGCGCGAGCAAACATTCGGCGGGCTCTCAAGGAAGCGAGAGGATGCTGCCGCAGCTGCCAAGGCCGCCAAGAAGGAGCTGGAGACGAAGGTGGCGCAGCTGGAGGCCGATCTCAAGGTGAGCGGCGAGGAGCTTGCTGCGCTCAAGCGTGAGCGCGAGAAGGACGCCTACACCCTTGTAGGACACCCAGCCGGAGTATCAAGAACATAAGGCGCTTTGGGACGAGCTTGAACTGGCCTTGCGGAAGGCGTCGCGCTGTCCCGCTCCGTTCCCTGCTCCGCGCCGCCGGACTGCGCGCCAGCCCATCCCTCTGGCATTGATGGGCTGGGAGCCACACATTGTCGCCGAGCTTGATGCCACGGGGTTCCACGAGGTCCCCGCCGACTTTCACGCGTGCCGTGCACCTGCCAACGCATGCGCTGCTGCGTGCAGACCGACAAGACGCGCCCGTGCGGTGCCGATGCACTGCCAACAAGCATAGCGCCGCGCGTCGTCATCGGCGGCGCTGCGCGCGTGCGGTGCCCATGCACACGAACGTCTCCGCCAAGGCCGTTGACAACGCTTGTCCCGCTGGTGCCAGTGCCCCCTCGGCGGCATGGATGGCCGCCGTTAACCGCTTCCTTGCACCAACGCCATTCGCCTCCTCCCGCCAGTTGACTTCGCTCAAAGTCGAAACATTTTGGCCTTCCTTGAAGCTAGGCCAACGTCCGAGAGTACGCCAACAACGGCGCAAAGACGCCGCCGTCGCCGTCGGTCGATGGCCCGACGACACACGAGCACGGCAGAGGAGCCGCTTCCACCGAGAGCGCCCCGCCGCCGCCGCGTAATCTAAATTTGCCATGAAAAACGTTCGGATTGCCATGCTTAAAATCTGAACGTTTATCATTTCCGTTTATTTTATATCGATCGTCGTATAATTTAAAGTCGGAGTCAGACTGAACGAAATGTATGGTTTGATCGATTGAATGTTCCGCTAGAGCCGTATCAAATTAAATATAAAATCTCATCAAGCCACATGTATTCCTTGTCATCCAACGACCTATACTGTTTCATTGTCGAGCGCTCAACACGTTTAGCGTGCAGTTAATTTCATGCCAAAAATAGTGCTAATCACATGACAACACGCAAATAATATCCTATTAGTTAATATCCGCATGCACTTAATATACTTCCAAATTAACGTGCATTGCACGTACACACTGACTAGTGCTGCTAGTACGTGAAACTGGTGCCGTGACTTGTGAGTTGTGAACGCGTCCCAGATATGGTCAGCGGCAACATCGCCCGCAAGTTCTTCCTGTTTGCCCGTGCGTCTAAACGCAGAAGGGGAGGAGAGAGAGAGCACACATGGAACCCACCAGTAAGTGAAGGCGAATAGTACTAAAAATAATATTACATGTTATCCATTAATTAGGTTGTGGTAATATAAAAACATTATGTGAACAAAGGGGGTACAACAAACATTGCTATTCTCGATGTTGCCTATTGACGTGCGGCTTGAAGGCCCGGTCGCATGTTCGATCCTCGTCCTTTATTTTTTAATTTGTATATGGGTCCAAATTTGTTTCATGACATGTGGGCCCCTTGGTGTGTAGTTTGTAGCACTTTAATTTGTGGGTCGAAATTTGTTCCATTCCAAGCGGACTATCGGTGTGTAGTTTTGTAGCTTATTTATAATAATTAAAGAGAACAACATAGTTTTTTCAATAATACCATGGTGCGATGTTGAAGGTGGGAAAGGACGTGCGAGAGAGCGATGACCGAGCCAGAGGGAAATCAACTAGGGGAATTGCGTGGGTTGCAACGGTGTTTGGAGTAGTTGTGGGTCGAATGGCTACGAAAATATAATCTAAACCGACCGGAATAAATGCCTACACAAATTAATCCAAGGTTGGAGTGTCCCTCGCAATGTAAATAGCTCCGGCTTTGCGAGGGATGGAGAGGGAGTAGCTTCAACGTGTGGAAGATATGGTATGAGAAAGCGAGGTCAATCGACAGGCATATAGATAGAGAGACAAAGTGAGTGTGGTCCGACATTCATTGAACAAATATATATGCTCCGGAGAGATAGTGTTCGATTGAGCTTTTGGTAAGGGTGAGGGCTGTAAGATAGAGCTTGAGAGATGATCCAGTCACAGACGTGTAGATATATTTTGTGCGTGGGAGGAAGCAAGGTCAACCGATCACATAGGGTCGTCGTGCGATCGAAAGAGTGAGACGGGTTGGAGAGAGTGACCTAGATAGACGATGTGTGTGAGAGAGTATACAATGTCAATAGGTCGAATTGGGCTCAAACTTGGTGATATATCGTTTTTGTCCGAGAAAGAGCGACGTAAATCGAGACATACACACACACACACACGCACAGAGAGAGAGAGAGAGAGAGAGAGAGAGAGAGAGATTGAGTGAGCGTGGCCCACCATGAGGTCGAAAGAGTGGCGGCGGCTTGGATGGACTGGCCTAGATAGACAATCTGTGTGAGAGAGTATAGAGTGTGTAGACCGAGGCCCGAACAAGGAGATATATTATTTGTGTGTGAAAGAAAACGAGGTTAAACGAGACTCAGATAAAGAGAGCGAGATTGAGATAGTGTGGCCCACCGTGCGAAAGAAAGAGTGAGACAGTCTCGAGGAGTGACCTAGATATACAACATGCGTTAAAGCACGAGAGGTTGGGGGCTAGATAGGCAATGCATGTATTTAGCGAGAGGGTGAGAGGGAGAGGGGGAGAGAGAGCTCGGCATGGGGTGCAATGGCGGGTGTGTGAGGTAAATACATTTGGTAAGAGGAGTGGAAAAAGGGGTTGTGTAGTTGAGAGACTTAGAGATCGAAACATGGAGAGAAACAATGAACGTGTGTTGGAAACCGATAGCTTGCTAAGGTGGTTAGGAGAGGAAGATTGACCGATACAGGAAGTATGTAGCGTTTGTGCGTGGGGGGGGGACTAAAAACAACATTTGAATGTACATAGTACGAGACTTAATATCGATGTTTCAATTCGGTGTACATTGTAAGATTTGAACCGAGGACCAAGCATACGGGTAATTATTTCGAATTCGTGCCATACTAAGTTTCGAAAAGTTGACATTGGCTCAATTTGTTGTGCTATTTTGTAGGTCATGTGTTTGAATCCATCCAAAAGTTTTCTCACTACCATGGTGTTCATCATATACATATGAATTTGTATTAAAAAAGTAGCATGGATACAGTGAAATGTGAAATCCACGTTAGAATTGGAGATCGCTACGTGACACACACTCTAATTCAAATAACTAACTACGTGACACACACTCTAATTCAAATAATTAATTATGTGACAAACTCTAATCCATGTTAGCGTGCATTTCGATTTTTTTTTCAAATAACTCCTCATTAATTAATTTATAGTACTCCCTATGTTCACTTTTATAAGACCTTGAAGACATTTCAGACAATGTGCAAAACAGTTCATTTTAAGTTGTCTGAAATGACTTACAAAAGTGAACGGATGGAGTATCTCGTTTCGAATGACTAATTATTGCAAGGAAAACACGGGCATGGTAATACATACAGATTCGTTTGCAAATGAAAGAAGATTCGTTTGCATTCTCAAATGTAGGCGCACTCAGTGCAGACCAGGTCGTGTCGGGTGGACGCTGCTTGGTGCCTTAAAGGCAACATCCTCAGGATGGTGACATGTGGGCCAACCACCTGTTGGGCCCACATGTCATGGACACAAAGGCAGGTGCCTTAAGGCACCGAAGCATAGTCCTGTCGGGGTGGTCGCGTGTGTCGGACGACGCGTAGCACCCAGCCACCCACCCTCCCCCAAAAAAAAACAACGACGACAATATAAGTTCGCGCTTCCACGCTTCGATTGAAATATCCGGCGCCCCAATTCCAGCCCTGCAAAATATCTCTTCTCCACCGTCCCCTTCCGCGCCCAGATTGCTCAAATCCCTAATTCGCTGCCATCCCTCGAATCGCCCCTCGTCTCGTCTCTTTCCCCACCGTTCCCCACCTCTGTGCCGGACGACGACGACGAAGACGACGGTCGCGCTTCACCACCGCAACGGAGCTACCTCATCTACGCCCTCGTCCGCCGCACTGGGTGGTCCACCGACAACGTCGGCCGCCGCAACCGACGTGCCTCACAGACACCGAGTTCCACTGCATCAGTGCGCTTCACCGACGCCGCCTCCCAGCTCACGGGGCTACTTCACCGAGCACATCGTCGCACCTCCGCCCCGAGGTCGTTGGGGCTTCACCAACAGTCTCGTCCACCGCATCAGAAGCGCCCGCTGCCACTCAAGATCTGCATCCGCGCGCGCCAGCCAATGCCAGCGCATCACCCTCAACGGCTCAAGTGACCCAAGACTCTAGCTAGGCGAGCATGCCCAAACGCCGCCCGAACTAGGTATCCACACATCACTCCCTTGTGCATTGTTCCGACGATGTTTGGATATCCTTTCACTGCTCTCTTAGCTTACACGCCTATGCAACTCGACTTTAACTCTTATTTCTTCCGGAGATATCATCTCAAACAAGCAAATCCATTTTTAGCGAAGCATGACGGGCTACGGGATCTGTACACATCCCGCACACCCCTATAACCTTGTAAGTATCTGTCCTCGGTACAACATCAAGGTCGATTCCTCTTATTTGATCAACCATTCGCCGTGTCAAAAATGCAGAGGGGATGCAAGGAGCACAAGGCCTGCACATCCAAGCAAGTGGTAACATGGACTTGTACATGGAACATCCCAAGCGCAAGCGAGCTGCAGCGAGCCTGCACAACGAGCTAGCGTAAGTCCCTGCATTTCATTTAATTCAGATTGGCATTCGTGTATGATTTGTGTGCGTGGCTGATCCACAAATTCAAGTTACCAGGGCTAACATTTAACTTAAAAATACGAAGGCACTTGCACTCGAAATCAACATAACTTGAGAAATGTGAAGCTACATGCACTTTGAAAACCAGCTAATGATCCAAAGTAGTTCAGATTATAAACACTAAATGATGCAAGCACCAAAAACACAAAATGCAACATGGTGTACAAGGACTACAAACATGGTCTGTACCTGCTTGAATTATTCGTTCTCGGCTGAAAATATCGAAGTGTAATTGCACGATAACCAGTCATAAACTGCATATCAATATATCTATCCTGCACAAGTATGCCAATAGTTTCAAACAACAGATTAGAAAAGTATTTATGCTATGTTGTCATGATACGGGACTTTCCGGTAGATGGCCTCGACGCTTCCTCAAGCTATGAAAATGCACTATAATTTTCTTGTCATCAATGCCTGCAAATCTCTATCTCTCTCAACATAGTAGATCATCATTAGACACTAAATCCTTCAATGAGCTTGCAAAATGCTTGCATTAGATCGCTCATTAGACACTATATGTTCATCACCAGGAGCATGTAAAATGTTTGCATCAAATCCTTCATTAGCAGTCTGCTCATTAGACACTTCAGGCTCAAGAACAACATGAGCTTGTATGTTTGCACCGGAAACTTGATTAGATACATCAGATTAAGTCAGTTCAGTATTGATTGGGGGAGTTATAAAATAAGTAGAAATTGGTTTCATTTTCTCATAGATTCCCTACATACAAGCAGTTTTACAACACCGTTAGGTTTAACTATTGGCCAGAAATTGAAGATTTGAATTAGATATAATCAGGGATGTGATGTACCTGCTCGTTCGCATGCTACTCTTGCAAGCTGCGATCGTCCGTTTATGCAAGCTCGATGCCATGCCGTGCTGCCGCCGCTGCCTCCCACGCATGCTACACCCAGGGTTGGATCTTCATCTTCTTGTCCTTCCGTTCGCTTGAAGCCCGGCGACCGCCCTCCAACGAGGGCGCGAGGAAGTGCTGTGTCGGTCTGTCCAGCGGCGGCTAGGTTAGGAGCAAACCAGACTGGAGGCTGGAGCGAATGAATTGGGATTTTTCCTGCTGTCGATCGATATGGGAGGCGCTCGTTTGGGCCGCGAGCCTGCTATAGGGCCTGCCTTGCACTTATGTTATTGGCCCATCCAAATTGAAACATTTTTCTTCATTTTTTACATTGCCTGCTCGTGCGTTGGGACAAACAAAACTAGCATGGGCCAACTTGGACGATTCAAACTAGGTGCAGACTTTCCAGCC
This sequence comes from Aegilops longissima, assembly GCA_021605205.1. Taxonomy (NCBI): domain Eukaryota; kingdom Viridiplantae; phylum Streptophyta; class Magnoliopsida; order Poales; family Poaceae; genus Aegilops; species Aegilops longissima. Next base: position 628,749,930 of record CM038678.1, read on the forward strand.
ACCTGAGGCGGCCGCCCATACCAGCCCCTATGGTGGCGTCGCCCATTTTTGCGTGTATGATTGGATAGTGAAAATATTCCAAAGGGCGCTTTTGATTTACCCACGAATGGTTGAATTGCTTGTTTCTATGAACTGAGTTCGCCAATAATGTGAAGGATGCAGTCTTTTCATCCTATTGTAGATTGCTTAGATCTCGATATGCCAAAAGTAATCGCATGAAATATACAAGAAAAGCCGGTGTGATGTGTTTGGCTACAACTAGTCGACTACACGCCCTCATATAACATATCAAGGACGCACCATCTTACCAGATTAACCATTCGACTTACCCATGCGGTGTGGGAAGAAAGAAGTATTGGGACTGCGTATCCAAGCAATTGATGCCATGGACTCCTTTGTACAACCTTGTGCGAAAAAAGAAGTTGCGGTGTGCTGTACAAAGAACTAGCGTAAGTTCAGTTACCTGCTTCGAATTTTAGTTAGCCACTTATTGCAAAATTGTTCAATTACGTTGCTTGGCTTAATTTAGTTTGCTACTGATTACATAATGGCACAGCCTGTTAATCATATTGTAGACTGCGCCTATCTATGTGTTTGATACTTACTGTTAAGAATTACCTGTTTGCCTTAACTTAAATATCTACTTGTTTGTTTAACTGCTTTGTTGCTGCAACAAAGGGTTACAATGATGTTAATAATTATCTCTCCGTCCCATAATATAGGACGTTTTTGACACTAGCATAGTGTTAAAAACGCCTTACATTATGGGACTCGAGGAGTACTTTTCAGCATCCAATTGAAACTCTTTAATTCCTTGTTTGTTTAACTGGTTTGCTGTTATAACTCCCGCTTGAGATGTTTTGCTAACTTCAACTTTTCTGAATCCAATCGAACTTTAATGGCAAAACAGGTTAGCCCAAGATCAAAGAGCGAGGTCCCCATGGACGTTGCATCATCCCACAGCATGGGCACCGCCCAATCGTGCATTATGAATTGCCAACTGCTGATGCTCTAGAGGCTAAACTAGTGGTAGAAAGAGATTCTCGCTTCGCACTTAGAGATGAAGTTGACATGTTGAGGAAGCAAACAACACAATCACAAGCAGTACTCAAGACAACCATTAAATATTTGGTGGATTTCAAAACGAAGCAAGCTGAGACTGACCAGATTGTTAAGGTCCTCAAGGAAAAAGGAAATTAAATTCCTACTTGGTAAATCATAGGTGAAATGTTCTTTCCATAGTTGAATAACCTTTGTGTTGTCTGTTCATGTAATCAATCAAACCATTTGTTTTAGAGATCATGTAATATATTTTTTTGTTTTTGGTTTGTAATTTTATTTGAGCACAAGTCTGTATTAATTGATAAGACTCGAGACATTTCATTTGGATTGCTGTGCTGCACCTACAAATATGTTAATCGGGCTGAATGTGCATTCAGCAATAGTAGTAGTATAGATGGACCATAAGTGGCACGCATCGAAAGGGCCAAGATCTTGGCTAAAAAAGATGTTGTTGTAGCCAAAAAAAATACAATGACCTGGCTTATGTATGTTAGTTGATATTATTGATCCATATACTCTATAAGTGTTTATATGTCTCATTAGTTCTGTACATTCTTGGTTGATTGACTCGGTATTTGAATCTTGATACATCGCTTGTGTACATATCTAAATGGGAGTACACATTATGCTGCGTGTGACATTTGAGTTGGACATGAAGTGTTCCAAATATTCGAATTCACCTTAAACTGGATACTAGTTTCTGAATTTGAGTATCGGCATTTGTAAACCATATTCATATATGACAAGGAATACATCTTTGTCGTCCTTTTGAAGATATATAAAACACATAGAATGATTTATAAAGATTCATATAGGAATACAAAATGGATTCGAATTTAGTTGCCAGGGTAAACGTGGATGCTTATTGTCCCAAAATTCGAAAGAAGCAGCAAAATGTCCACTCCCACATCGGCTGCCCGAAGCCAAGTGTTTGGGAGATGGAAATTACTGTCTACCCATTACACGGACAATCCATCGGCCCGATTTCCACTTCTCTAAATAGGGGTAGGTTAGTAACTTCAATTAGACGTGACACGACCGCCTCTGAGCCCATTCCGACATGGTGGGCGTCAAACATGGGCAGCAAAACACATTTGATTCAAGCTCGTCCGAAAGACCTCTGTTTCTCCCTCCATTCCCCATTCATACATGGTGGGCGGCAAAACAAACTCGACTCGGCCGAAATCGATGTAGGCAAATATTTTCAATAGGGGCAGGTTTGTAACTTCACTCAGACGTGACACAACCGCCCTACCTGTCAGCCCCGTTCATACACCGTGGGCGCCAACCATGGGCGCCAACCACCCTCTCCTCGCCTGAAATCGCTCTGGGCAAATATTGGCGAGATGCGAGATTACCGTCCTATCCCCAACCGACGAGACGTCCAAATTTTAAATGGGGGCTAAGTTCGTAACTTTCCCATATTTCAGACAGGCGCGTCCCAAAAACATGGTTCCTCGTACCTCTCCCTCCATTTTCCCATTCATACACCGTCCGCGCTAGAACACCCCATCCCCACACCAGCCTCCATCCACCACCCCATCCATCGCCGCCGTCCTCCACCACATCCACCGCCACCGTCCTCCACCATGCCGGAGCGCCTACCAAGACCGCGTCGTCCACTGCTAGAGATGGACGTTTCTCATCCACGGCGACGGACCAATAGCCTTGCATCGCGTCCTCTCGCTTCATCGGCGCCGTCGTCCTCTTTTGCCGGGCCGCTCACACGACCTTCTCTTCCACCGCAACGGACTTATCCCCGATGCACCCGCTCACCGTCGCAGATCTGCTTCAACGCCACCGACAGCCATCGCACTCCCGATACCTAGACGGCGCCGCAAGAGAGGTGGTACTTCATATCTCCTCAACTTTTTGATCTCAACCAGAAAATAGATCTTAACTTGGTTACTCTACTTTCTTTTCAGCTCTTAGAATTTAGTTCTTAGTTCGAAGCAAACAATGGATGCTAAATATCATTTCTCCGGTTTGCAGCTTCAAATCTGCCATGGCACGGCCATAATACGGTTTAATTGATCATGCTTAGGGTTTAATTGATCATGTTGGTTCCACGGTGGTTTCTTTAATAGAAATCGGAGGGAAAACCCTCTTTTGCTAAAAAAAATATGCTTAGAGTTTCCCCCTTTTATGATCACTATACGATCAGAATACGTGCTTCGTGTCATAATAACGCTGCTCCACGCATCAAGCTAAACAAGCTTAGATGTTCAAATACGAATCTGATATTATTAAAACAGAGTTGTTTAATTGGTCAGCTAAATGTTCCTAAATTAGTTTCAAAATGCATGTTCGCCGCCGGTGTGTATCTCTACAGGTGCCCACGGTGGGCCGCCCATCCAGGATTTTGGGTCGTCCCAGCCCCGATTCCCTTTGTTCTGCTGCGCGCTGATCTCTACTGCCTCATCGCCGCTTTGCCTGCTGGCGACTTGCCGTCCCCGGACGGCATGACTCTAGGATGAGACGCCGACTAACAGAGGCCAGGAGCCGCCGCCCAACAGCGTCACCGCTGCCGGGCGCCGCCGTGCCTACCTTCCCAGTCCGCTCAGGGCTCAAAGCGCAAAGACCCACCAAGCCAACCCGATTTATCCCGAGATACGCCCTCAACACTCAAAGCAGCCACTCCTCATCACCCATTTTCTAATTGATTCATTACTCATTAGGCATGACTGTCATTAGGGTTTGTTGTGTGCTCAAGTGCTACCTACACTTAATGGTTCAGATGTATTTCGCAATCTTTAGTACCTCTAAAGTTCACAGGGTTTTCAAAATTCCGCCCTCGGAATGTAAACTAGTCATTTTGGATTGTTGGTCGAGTGACATTGACCCAGATTACTACTGCAAGCCAGGTTTGTTGACAATTTTACTTGTCTTTCTTACTCATTCGATATAATATCCAATTATTCACGCCGATTAGTTGCAAACAATAAGTGCTAGACAAACTTCTTCATTCAGATTTTGGGCGGTCTCTTCTCGCAGCTACAATTCTGCATACTTGTCCTAATAAGCTCACAAGTAAATGATTGATTCACTACATCTATGCTTGCCTTGTCATATTTGTTGTCAATATTATTTTAGGGTGGACCACCCTCTTTCTAAATACTGGAACCGCAGACCTGAGTGAATAGTATTTCTCTATGTGATCTCTTCCATCATGTGTGGGTAACGAACACTACATTGTATAGAAAGAAAGTGTCATTTCCAGCTTTTACATAGGTTTCGATCTTTTACATGGAATACAATCTGCCTACTTGCTTTGTGTCGCACTACCAACACTCCACCCTTGAAGCTAAACATTACGCCACTCATAATTGCTTAGTTTATTTGTTCAAATACGAATTTCATATGATTCTAATGTTCCTACTTCAGTTTTGAAATGTGTGCCTGCTGTTATAGAGACATAAGAGGTTTGTATTTCGTGTGTGGTCCAGTCAAGACGGTTGGGGAGGTGAACTTTGCATATGCAGGGGTTTATAGGGAGACACTCTCTGAGTTGAATCCACAATGCATTCCATAGATAATCTGACTACTTTTTATGTTTTCATGAATCTCAGATTATGAACAGCATCATAATGATTATGAGCTTGCGCGCATGAAAAGAATAAAGCATTAAGGGACTGAAATCAAGTCTGGATGCAATGCAATGCAAACGCTCTCCACCTACAGATTCATGCTCAGAATATGATCCTAACAGTGATTCTGAGCTAGAGGGAGACCTAAGTCAATGTAGCTTCCTAGTGGAGGAGTGAGAGGAAGATGCCCTATCTTATTCACCCATCAAGGTACTTGCTCTAACTTTCCAAGGTTACATTGCTCACACATATCTTGCAACTGATGCTTTGCATTGCTTCTACTTTGTTGAACTGCCATTAGCTTAGTTTACACATCGTGTATGTGAATACGCCCTGCCTATCCATTTTTAGTACATATTCCATCTGCCATCATACCTTATTTATCCATTCAAATGATGTTCTTGTGTATCAGACGTTCAAAAGGAAGAGGGCGATTGCTGATCGTGGAGGAGCACAAGCAAAGTATTTGGAAAAGGTAGTGGCACCTGATAAATCAAATAGCCCATTAGGTGTAGTTGCAATATCACATGACCCACAAAATACCCCAACTCTAGCAGACTCTAGCCCTACTACACGGGTCATTTCGATGCCCCAACTCAAGAGACCCCAACTGCAAGCAAACAAGTATGATTATGCCGCTTGACATAGCACCACCAGCGACGCAAAACCCCATTCCAGCAAAGAGTACACCAAATCCAGTTGCCAAATCCTTTTCGAACCGAGAGAGCCCCAATTGCAGCAAATAGGACCCTGCTCCATTTCTTCCCAGCTTAGAAGACGAAGCTTATGTTGTTGTCGAACTTTGTGCGCATCTTTCCTTCATGGAAAGATTATACCGCAGCATACGTAACAATTTCCAGTCTTCCTCCGCAACTTACGCGTAAGTAATGTACTAATGTTATTCATGGTCATTCTGCATATGTTTCTGCCGACGATGAAGACACAAGATTTCATTCTTTTAAATAGGCGAGGAGCAAACTGGATTGTGATGACGAGCAAGAGTTGGTTGCGTTTTTCAAGCACTCATTGATGAAGTATCGTTCCTACCTGAGGCAAGCACACTTCGATGGCAAGCCTCTGAATGAAATTTCTGTAAAGTCTCTGGTGCTACATTTATTCGACGGTGACTGGAATAATCTTGTTACACATTGGTCTCGGCTGCAGCGTAAGGTACTGTCTATGATATAACATCACAATTTGAACTACATTTCTGCATTTGCCTTAATGTCTCACTTGTACGAAAACTGTTAGCAGAAGAACATTCGTTCTCAAGGGACCACAGAATCTCGCAACTATACTGCACACTGCATTGCTCTCGTGAGTACCTCTTGCCCTATATGACCATACTTACTTTCATAGCTGTTTGATTATGTAGCATCACTGCACATGTTAGCCTTGTAATCGCCCATTTGGTGGACATTATAAGATCCGTATGGACTCTTATACAAATTTAGAATCAACCCAATGCTTTTGAAGAGGTTTAGCTCTGCAGTCCTCTTGTAAGGACTGAACGTGGTCTATCACTGTACTTACATTAACACCTACTCCCTCCGTCCCATAATATAAGAATGTTTTGTACAGTACACCAGTGTTCAAAACACTCTTGTATTATGGGAAGAGGGATTGGTTCATTTTGTAGCATTCGCATCTTATCTCCTCGCCCACCATTTACTAAAATAGATCAGATCTATATTTAATCTTACCAACAAGTAGAATACATGACAATGCCAAGGTAAGTGTAGCCCATTGCTCTTGTCAGTACATTTTGTCCTGTAATGCTTGTACTTCTAGGGATTGGTAGTCGATTATGTAGCATCAATCTGCACCTTATCTTCATTATCCTCTATCCCTTCCAGTATTCTACAAAATGTAGAGTACAGGCAATGCTTATGAAGAAGATTCTGTGCTGAAATTCTTGAGTTATCCTTCCCTTGACATGGAGAAGGGCATTATAAAGCCGGTGTTAACTGTTAATGCAAGTCAGTCCTTCTAAAGCCTTTCTCCTCAACTGTTGTTTAATTTGCTCATACTCCCTATTGTTTACTGCTGTTTAGTTTGCTGTTTCTACCAAAATGCATGTTCGTAAGAACCGTAAGTTCTAAGTTTTACTTGTAAAACCAAATTTCTTATTCATACCATGCACATTACTTAATACTCCCTATATGTATGCTTGGTTTTGTGGATCTATAATCCAATGTGTGTGTGAAGCAGCCCACATTTGCACCTTGTCATCTCCTGTTTTATCTTACCGATGTGGTGATGATATGAACAACATGCCATGCACATTATCCAAAATAGATACAATGATTTTCTTTGCCCTTCATCTATGCTTGTTATGTTGACATGGTAATCCAAAGAGTGTTGTGAAGCTCCCCGCATTATGAACAATGCCAAATTATGCTATTGATATTTTGAACTTACTCTTTATTTTCTAATTTGAAATTGGATAGAATTGATGTAATGTTATCATCTTTGTTTATACACGCAAAACCTGTCATATCTCTCGCTTTGTTTCAGGTGATATGCCCGATGGCATGCACAAGTCTCTCAAGGCTGTGAGACAAACCCAACATATATTGCAGCAAAGAAGGCAAAACATCTTGAAGATAGCGAGACAACCCCAAAGTCTTGTCTTGATGCGGTGTTCAAGTTACTTGAGACTAACGAATGACAAGCTCACGAAATTCGTTGTGCGAATCAGTTCGACTTCTTCAGTCCCAAGTTCTAGCGAAAGGCATTCTCGCAACTCAACTTCGACTTGAAGTCCTATTCTAAGAAAGATTGTGCGAACACCAATGAGAACCTCATCGCTAAACAGCTACACTGGAAGCTATGACCGCATGCTAGGCGGTCTCAAAGCCTTGCTCAAGAACTTCATGCAGCAGCCCATAAGGCTAACCTTTCTTGAACTATCTTGGAAGTGGTCTCGGTTCAAGATTATTTTGTTACTGCCGCAATGGTGCCCAGCTTTTGTAATCGCTTCTTCGTTGCGCTTTATGATCACCGGTGGCGAACTTCGATGCCCAGTGGATGTAATATACCTTAAATCATTTATTGTATAGTGTAGGTTTATTCTTAGTTACTATGCCTTAATTTCTTTACTGCCATCATTCGCTATCTGAAAAAAATCAGATGTAGTCGACCGGGCCAAAACATTCGATAACGGGCCTGGTTTTTAGCGGGCCACAATTGGGCCTGCCTGCGTCTATCTTGGGCCCAAATGATTAGGGCTTCACACATTGCGCCTGGCCCAAACTTACACCGGCCTATATTTTAGTTGGGCCTTTTGTCGACCCAGCGCTTAGTTTGGCCCAGGTAGCGTTGGGCCATTAACAGGCTGAATATTGCACTGGCCTGTTACGGCCGAGATGAAACCACAGGCCTTTAGCAGACCAAAATGCATGTTGCGCCTCAATTTTCACTAGTTGTTGACGGGTCTTCAGCAGGCCAAAATGTAGACCGGGCCGTCATGGGCCCAGTTAGCTCACGGGCCGTTACCAGTCCGAAAGATATCTGGGCCTTAGTTGGCCCACTGATATCATGGGCCTTTAAGAGGCCGAAAGCTTAGTACAGGCATCAACGGGCCGAATTACGCGATAGGCTTTTAACAGGCCCAAAGTTACGTTGGCTTAATTGTTGCCGCCTTTAGCATGGGCTGTTAGTGGGCCCGATCTCCCGTCGGACCATATATGGCCCATGGGCAGCATGAGCCATTCCCAGGCCGAAAGTCACACCGGGCTGAAATGGTCCCATGTCTACATCAGCCTCTAACAGCCGAAAGTCACTGGCTGTAGTTGGGCCCAATATTCGGTGAACAATTAACGGGCCAGATCTGGCTTCGGGCCGTAAATGGGCCCAAATATTGGGCGAAAAATTAACGGGCCAGATCTGGTTTCAGGCTGTAAATGGGCCTTTATTAAGCAGGCCGTTATTGGGCTGGCCCACTAGTACCTGATTAAGTTCTACGGGCCTTTGACTGGGCCGGCCTTTTTAACCTATATGGGCCTCTATTGGGCCCAGCCACCTGTCGATGTACCATAGGCATGTCTCCTCCAATGGACGGGCGACATCTGGCCCACTGACGGCCATTCAAAATTTTACACGTGGAAATTTCCAATTGGTCGGGGCTGTTAACAGGTTATCGGATCCAAAATCCGACCCGATAGCTTAACGGCGTTCCATTACGGTGGATGCCACGTGTCGGTCACCCTTGACGAAAGCACTTCGCGGACGCGATTTATCGTCATGGAAGTGGACACTTCCGTGATGATAATTTTGGTAATGTCATGGAACACTTCTACGACAAAGACAGTATGACTATCTTGATTCTGCCATAAATTTGTCATGGATGTACATGCATGACAAAAAACGCGACCTACTGTGACAAACACGTATCATCACGGAAGTGTATTTTTTTGTAGTGTCAATAACCAGCACGCTAAGAATGAGAGTATTGTCCATTTACTACCAAGCAACGAGTTGCTCGGAGTATTGATTTCACACATCATAGTTCACTTGTCGGCATGCCGGTTACGACAACACGGGACCGAGGAATGAATAATGATGGCGAGAAGTATCATTGCATCAAGAATTCATGAGATATTGTGCAATTATCACATCATTCTTGATATGGAAGAGGGTGACACTCCAAGGTAGAACAGAACAAAAGCTGGATTGGCATTTGATCTGCGGAATACAACTGCTTTGACCCAATCCTAGAAATGGACAAGGTACTGGAGTTTGTTTCTCCTAGTCATTCTGGAGCAGAATGGCTTGACAGACCACAAGAATAATAGGCATCGATGAACACGAATGCACTACTACCCCTAGCTATCAATTGATAGATGAAGGTCGGAATACAACTAAAGAGAACAACTCAAAGGAACATATAATTTTCTGAGTTGTGGACGCATAGATTAGTATGTCGAACAAGTTCAACATATTTCTTCCGGATAACCCATGCAGAAAGGTAGGACTGACAGAGTCACGAACACAAATGGAGAACTCATTAGGAGCACTCTCGTTGTCATCTTCCGGTTCAACGAGGAACTTCTGCCATAAGTAGTTCATGGTATTTGGAAGAGAAAAATACCACAGACCTCGAGGACTATCGCAAAGGTTACTAATATCCTAAAGGAACTAGCAAACACTATCAACATAAAGTAAGTAGGGTGAATCTCGGGTTCAAGAACCCAGGAATAGAATGCTTACTAACTAAATGGCATCAGGAGATGCTTTCGAGAATGACGTCCAAAATTGTCACACTGGGAACACAAAACATGGCTAGATTACTAGGTGACTCCTTAAGACACCTAGGGTCATAATAATAGCTCCAACATATATGTCGAGGCAATAGAGTACCTCAACTCACTGATTAGTGTGGTTAAACTAGACCAAAGAAACATCGGGAACGGAAAGAAGGGATTTGCAAATGCATCAGACTACTTAGAAACCTTGGATGACTTGGACAGCATAGCGGCTGTAAATGCCCAAAAATATTTGAGACATCCTGCAAAATGGTGGTATACCCACTCAACATCACAAAATCAAGGTTCTAAGACCAACTATGAACACACGGAAGTAGTAGGAACTGAACAGAGGCTTGAATCCATCAATCCTATAAGTCTACGGATTAGTAACACGTGATCCTGATAGAAAGAAGAGAAAGCCTAGTTCCTTAACCCCGTGGAAAGATAGGATGACTCGGATTAGAATGGCATAAGGTAAAGGGGTAAAAAGAGCCTTACGTTCCCTTCCACAATCAATTCCCTTACATAACTAAAGAATTTCTAGACTCAACTTCGACCAGTTTGGCTTGGTAATCCTACAGGCAGTCAGGCTCTGATACCAAAGCTGTCAGGACCCCGATCCTAAGTCACACCGATCTAGCATGTAACACATCATATCACTTTGCGGCCTCACGCCTGGTATCCCCATGGGTGCCACCTTACCTGACCCGATACCATTTGCGCATTTTGCCTCACGTATATGATAGTGTCTCTAGCATCCATATGACAGAGAACCCGGGCCGACATGACTAGTCGTAAACCCAATGTGGCACTAACTTACAGGGACAGGCATACATGACCCAGCAACGAATGTGTCAGTCATCGGTGAGTGAATCCAGGCTGTAGCAGCTGGGCTAACTGGACTCCGGAGAATCCGGGATGTAGCAGGCTAACAGGACTCCGGTAGCCACTGCGTGACATTTTCCCGAAGGGATAGACACAAGAACGAAGAAGGACACATGCTGGCCAGCCTAAGTGTTCCGGAGCAGTAGCAAGCTACCCTGGCTCAGTGGAAGCACTAGGAGATATTTCCTGGTAAGAGAGGCTACCAAGGATAAACAACTAGGTTGTCGGATCCCACACATACCAAGCATTTCAAAACATACACACAATATGCTCGATATGTGCAAATACAACATGGCATCACAACGAAACTCTACAACTCAAGTATTTATTCATTAGGCTCCGAAGAGCCAAGTATTACTAACATGGGTCTCATGACCCAACATACAGAGCATACAAGCAACAAGCGGAAGCATAAACATGTCTGAGTACAAACAACTACAAAAGAAAAGGCTGAGAAGCCTGACTATCTACAAGACCCTGCCGAGGGCACAAGATCGTAGCTGAGGTAACAAGCTAAACGTCGAAGTCCACGTGGAACTACTAGTGAGACTAAAGTCTCTCTGCAAAACATAAATTAAGAAAACGTGAGTACAAATGTACCCAGCAAGACTTACATCAGAACTAGCTACATATGCATCAGTGTCAACAAAGGGGTGGTGGGGTTTGACTGCAGCAAGCCAGCTTTGACTTGGTGGCTATCCTGAACTACGACTGCAAGTAACTCTTTTGAGGTGGCGCACACGAGTCCACATATTCACCAATCAATACACCACTATGGATCCCTCCCGTCTCCCTACGAGAATGCCATCCATAGCACTCATGCTTATCTTGCGCCTTTTAGAGTATCCACTTTCACTTGTCTATGAACTGTACAGGCAACCCAGAAGTCCTTTACCACGCACGCGGCTATTAGAATAGATGATGTTAACCCTGCAGGGGTGTACTTCTTCACACACGCTCTCGCCACTTACCGCCATGTACACGTCATGTATCTCGGCAACCTTCAAGCGGAAGCCTGGCAAGGGTGTCGGCCACGACCTGACTAACCAAACAAGTTCCATCCGCAGGGAGTCCGGCCGAGGTTTCCACATACGGCCCCGAATGATGTGTGCAGGATTCTCGGGTCACCAAACGGGCGACTCGGTACACCGGGCCACGTGCCTACCACATCACAGCCCACCCCTCGGGTCAGCGCTGCGCATGGCCTCCTGCATACTACAAACACCAGAAACTACTTGCAACTCCCGGACAGAGGACATGGGGCGGTTAATAAGTCGAGAGGGTCAATTAAGGATCCCAATGAGTGGTAGTAGCTGTTCATGGATCACAAACACAGAACTCAGTTCCTGAGGACGGCTTCAGTGAGACAACCCACCATGTACTCCTACATGGCCTTTCGCCGCTACCTTTACCAAATCATGTTCACACACTTAGCTCACACATAGTAGGACATGTTCATCACCATTCTAATTCATCCCCGATGAATCAGACCTGACTCAACTCTAAGCAGTAGCAGGCATGACAAACAAGCATGAATGAGTAGGCACATCAGGGCTCAAACAACTCATACTCATGCTAGTGGGTTTCATCTATTTACTATGGCAATGACAGATCATGCAAAGGAAAGGGGTTCAACTACCGCAGCATGTAATAGATGAATCATTGTTGTCCTACTGCAATAAAAGAGAGCAGGAGCAAGAGAGTGGGATTGTATCGGAATGAACAAGGGGGTTTTGCTTGCCAGACACTTCCGAAGATAGTAAAAGCTCTTCATCAGTGTCATCGAACTCATCATAGAAACCACGTCTACTGAGAGGGGACAAGCACCGACAATCAAAGAAGAAACACAATCAATGCAATGCAACAATATGATGCATGATAATGACATGGCAATATGCTGTTGATTGAGCTAATGCAACTAGCAACGAGTTAAATGAAGTTGGTTTGAACTCAAGGTTCAAAATCAAACTCCATAAATGATTAGTTAAATGTCATTTATTTGTTTGGTCCAATTCAGCAACTTTAGGTTGCTGCAACATGCATGAAAATGGTATAGATTGGAAGATTGAATTTTTCTGATAATTTTTCATATATAAATTATTACATTTGAAGTTACGGTTGATTTTCTATGATTCTTAGAAGTTTGGGGTATTTTCTAAAATTTATAAATCATTTCTGATTTATTTTAATTCCAAAAAACTTTACTGCGTCAGCATGATGTCTCAGTGATGTCTGCAGGTCAACGGGCTGGTCCAGGTCAAACCTGGCCGATGGGGCCCATATGTCAGTCTCTAACTAACTAACGTATTTTAATTAGTACTAATCTAGAAATTATTTAGGGGCTGGCCCCACATGTGAGTGACTCGGGAGGGGGAGTCAAACTAGGTCAACCCGGGTCAAACTCGTCGGAGTTGACCCGAGGCTCGTCGCCGGCAAGGCCAGAGACAGCGGAGGGGCTCGGGATTCCTCCTCCGGCAACCAAATGGCCGGCGGAGGGCATCTACGCGTAGCTAGGAGTGAGCCGTGTCGAGTGGTGGTGGTGGTTGGACTCGGGGTGACCGGAGACGACGCCGGCGGCGACCTTGGCGGCTGCCGGAGCTCGGGCGAGCTCGGGGTCGAGGCTACAACGGCCATAGTGTTGCGGGGTTGGCACCTACAGTGTCTACGCGGTGCGGCCAGTACGTTGGACGCATGCCCAGGACCAAATGGTCACCGGAGCGTCAACAGCGGCGAGCTCAAGCGGCGGCGGTTCTCGGTCATCGGCGAAATAGCGACTACGGCGTGCAAATGAGGAGAATGAAAGGCGGGTTGGACCGTGGCCTCACGGTGAGCACGCTGGGCGAGTAGGCGAGCTCGGGGAAGCACCAGAGCGAGCGGAGCGGCGAGGGAGATCTCCAGCGGGCGCAGTGAAGATGAGCTCGAAGACGACATTGCAGAGCTCCCGCGGTCAAACGGGTTGGCGTAGATGATGCAGGAGTCGACGATGGTTCTTCTGGGCGCATCGACAAGGCGGGGGGTGGACGATGGTCGTGGCTACGGCAAGCGGCGGCGATGGTGGCGTGCCGGTGGTGCTGCGGGAGAGAGCAGAGGAGGAGGAGGGATCCAGGGAGAGTGAGAGAGGGTCGAGGGGGCTGCGTGGCGCTCGTAGGCGCGTCGGGGCAGCGGCGGGAAGCAGGAGGTGGCGGAGCGCGTGGTCGCGCGCGCGAGGCACACGCCCGGCATCATTCTGTCCAGAGGAAAGGGATGACTGGAAGCTGGGCTCTGGTGGGCTGGCTGCTGCTGGGCCTCTCAGGTAAGGCCAGGTGAGTTACTGCCCTTTTCTAATTTGTTTCTGTTTTTCTATTTTTTTCTCTGTTTTGATTTAGTAATAAAATACCAAACCATTTTGTAAAATGCTGAAAATATTTGTGGGCACTTTTGAAATTATCTCCAACAGCCCTCAAGTAGTTTCGCCATTATTAGAACATTTAAACTATTAATAGAATTTAAATGCCCAATTCAAATATAATATTGATTAATTAAAAAATCTAGAATGTCCTAGAAATATGTGCACCATTTTGGGAAGAGGTTTTTAGCCAATTTAAAAATGATGAACTTTTCTGCAGGGCATTTTGGGTTCATTGAAAATATTTTTATTTGAACCTAGTTGAATTCATTTGGTGCTAGGGTTTGAATATCCCCCATTTCAAATTCATTTGAAATTAACATAATGACATGAATGCTTATGCAACTATTTGCAACCAAATTCTAGGGTTGTGACATCGATGTAGAGGCGCGGACGTGTCTTAGTAGAGCCGTGCATGTAGCATGTACACGTACGTATAGCGGCCAGGGTGCAAGAAAGAAAATACGGCCACGTACCAACATATGGGCGGGGTCTCGAACGCCTACTCGCGCATACGTATGGCTAGGGTTCATGTACATGGCTAGGTCACAACGGAGAAGCTACGTCGTCGTCGTGTTCATGGGGAGGCAACCGGCTGGGTCGGAGCGGAATGCGTCGTCGTGTTCATCGGGAGCAAACCGCCTTGGATGGAACAGCCGATGGAAAAGAGGCCTGGCATACCGCAGAACAGAGGAAACGGCCTTGTGTTCGACCGGCCACGGTCGAAATGGGATCCTGTTCATCGGGTGGGGTCTGGCGTACCGCAAAACGGTCGAAACGGGGTCCTGTTGATCGGGATGGGTGTGGCGTACCGCAAAACGAAGGAAACAGACTTGTGTTGGAGCGCTACGGTCGAAATGGGGGTCCTGTTCATCGGGAGGGGAGTAGCGTACCGCAAAACGGGACTCCACGGGATACTGTTCATCTCCACCGTTGACTGCCTCCACGGGCTACTGTTCATCCACCATCGACTGCCTCCACGGGCTTCTGTTCATCCACCGTCGACCTCCTCCAGCCTACACCTGCGACTATTCATCCACGGGCTCCTGTTCATCCAGCCTCCACAGCGCACTCCTCCACCAGCTACTGTTCAACCAGCCATCTCCATGGGGTCCTGTTCAACCACCCCTCCATGGGCTACTGTTCATCCAGACCTCCACCGGCTACTGCTCAACCAGCCCTCCACGGGGTCCTGTTAATCCACCCCTCCACTGGCTCGATCGATCGGGGTATTATTCATCCAGCGGCAACAGCCTCTACTACCACAGGGTCCTATTCATCCAACCCCCCACCGGGAACTGTTCATCAACCCCCCCCCCCCCCAAACAACACTTACTGTTCATCCAGAGGCAGCATCGATCAGCTTCAGTTAGCAGCGGTAGCGAAGGAATCACTTGGGTTCAGTTAACAGAAAGGGATCAATCGATCGCTCGAGTTCGAAAGCGTAGCTCTGCAAAGGCAATCGCCGGGTTCATTAGAGCCCAACGCCTCCCGGGTTCGATTAGAGCGCAACGCCTCGCACACACGCCAGACGTCGTCTGAGAAACGTGCATCGCTCAGCCCCCGACCACCCACAGTTACTGGGAAATCCCTCAATATTTTCCTCGCCCTCGCTTCTACCATGGTTTTTTCCGTCATGGATGGCCCAAAGAATGTCATGCAACTGTGTCTCCGGCCGCCCAAGATGAAAAGCCCATTTTCTGTCATGATTTTTTGTCATGGAAGTAGGAGCCCACCACATCTATGATGATACCGGGTTTTGTCACAATTGTCATCATAGAAGTGTCATAAGCATGATAGGAAAAAATTTCTTTCGGCTCAAAATGTCACGGATGTATCTTTTTTTTGTAGTGGATGTGGTCGAACTTCTTCTCGTTCTGACCGATCAAGTACCGAACGTACGACACCTCCGAGTTCTGCACACGTTCAACTCGATGATGTCCCTCGAACTCTGTATCCAGTAAAGTGTCAAGGGAGAGTTTCGTCAGCACGACGGCGTGGTGACGGTGATGGTGAAGTGATCCGCGCAGGGCTTCGCCTAAGCACTACTTGAATATGACCGGAGGCGTAAACTTTGGAGGGGGGCGCCGCACACGGCTAACAATGTTTGTTGTGTGTTCTAGAGGTGCCCCCCTCATATATATATATAGGTTGGAGGGGAGGAGATGCAGCCAAGGGGGATCCCCAAGTAGGAGGAATCCTACTTGGGGTCCTCCAATTCGGTCTTCCCCCTTTCCTATTCCTATTCGGAGTAGGAAGGGAAGAGGGGGAAGGGGGAATCCTATTCCCTTTTTTCCTTTCCTTCTTCCCCTTTCCTTCTCCAGTTTGTCCAACCCATATGGGGGGGCGGCGCCAGGCCCTTTGTGGCTGGTGTGTTTCCCCTCTTGGCCCATTACGCCCATATAGCTTGTCGGGGGTTGCCCGGAACCCCTTCCGGTGACCCGATACGTACCCGGTACCCCTAGAACATTTCCGGTGTCCAAATACTATCGTCCTATATATGAATCTTTACCTCTCGACCATTTCGGGACTCCTCGTCATGTCTGTGATCTCATCCGAGACTCCTAACAACATTTGGTCACTGAATCACATAACTGATATAATACAAAATCATCATCGAACGTTAAGCGTGCAGACCCTACGGGTTCGAGAACTATGTAGACACGACCGAGACACCTCTCCGGTCAATAACCAATAGCGGAACGTGGATGCTCATATTGGTTCCTACATATTTTATGAAGAACTTTATCGGTCAAACGTAATGACAAGATACGTTATTTCCTTTATCATCGGTATGTTACTTGCCCGAGATTCGATCATTGGTATCTTCATACCTAGTTCAATCTCGTTACCGGCAAGTCTGTTTACTCGTTCCGTAATGCATCATCCCACAAGTAACTCATTAGTCACATTGCTTGCAAGGCTTATCCTGATGTGCATTACCAAGAGGGCCGAGAGATACCTCTCTAATACTCGGAGTGACAAATCCTAATCTCGATCTATGCCACCCCAACAAACACCTTTGGAGATACCTGTAGAGCATCTTTATAATCACCCAGTTATGTTGTGTTGTTTGATAGCACACAAGGTATTCCTGCGGTATCCAGGAGTTGCATAATCTCATAGTGAAAGGAATATGTATAAGTCATGAAGAAAGCAGTATCAATAAAACTTAACGATCATTATGCTAAGCTAACGGATGGGTCTTGTCCATCACATCATTCTCCTAATAATGTGACCCCGTTCATCAAATGACAACACATGTCTATGGTTAGGAAACTTAACCATCTTTGATTGACGAGCTAGTCTAGTAGAGGCTTACTAGGGACATAGTGTTTTGTCTATGTATTCACACATGTATCAAGTTTCTGATTAATACAATTCTAGCATGAATAATAAACATTTATCATGATATAAGGTAAAATAAAATAACAACTTTATTATTGCCTCTAGGGCATATTTTCTTCAGTCTCCCACTTGCACTAGAGTCAATAATCTAGGTCACATCGCCATGTAATTTAACACCAATAGTTCACATCTTTATGTGATTAGCACCGATGGTTCACATCGCCTTGTGACCAACACCCAAAGGGTTTACTATAGTCAATAATCTAGTTCACATCACTATGTGATTAACAACCAAAGAGTACTAAGGTGTGATCATGTTTTGCTTGTGAGAGAAGTTTAGTCAAGGTCTGCCACCCTCAGATCCGTATGTATTTTGCAAAATTATTATGTCTACAATGATATGCATGGAGCTACTCTAGATAATTGCTCCCACTTTCGATACATATCTAGATTGAGACTCAGAGTCATTTGGATCGGTGTAAAAGCTTGCATCGGCGTAACTCTTTACGACGAACTCTTTATCACCTCCATAACCGAGAAATATTTCCTTAGTCCTCTAACTATAATTTTGACCGATGTCTAGTGATCTACTCCTGGATCACTATTGTACCCCCTTGCCAAACTCATGGCAAGGCACCCAACAGGTCTAGTACACAGCATGGCATATTTTATAGAACCTATGACTGAGGCATAGGGAATGACTTTCATTTTCTCTATATATTCTGTCGTGGTCGGGTTTTGAGTCTTACTCAACTTCACACCTTGTAACACAAGCAAGAAACCTTTCTTTGACTTATCCATTTTGAACTCCTTCAAAACTTTATCAAGGTATGTGCTTTGTGAAAGTCCTATCAAGCGTCTTGATCTATCTCTATAGATCTTGATGCCCAATATATAAGCAGCTTTACCAAGATCTTTCATTGAAAAAAAATTCAAGTATCCTTTTATGCTATCCAGAAATTCTATATCATTCCTGATCAAAAATATGGCATCCATATATAATATCAGAAATGCTACAGGGCTCCCACTCACTTTCTTGTAAATACAGGCTACACCATAAGTCTGTATAAAACCATATGCTTTGATAACCTCATCAAAGCGTATATTCCAACTCCGAGATGCTTGCACCAGTCCATAGATGGATCGCTGGAGTTTGCACACTTTGTTAGCACCTTTAGGATCGACAAAACCTTCTAGTTGCATCATATACAACTCTTGTTTAAGAAATCCATTAAGGAATGTAGTTTTGACATCCGTTTGCCGGATTTCATAAAATGTGGTAATTGCTAACAAGATTCGGACAGACTTAAGCACCGCTACGAGTGAGAAAATCTCATCGTAGTCAACACCTTGAACTTGTCGAAAACCTTTTGTGACAAGTCAAGCTTTGTAGATAGTAACACTACCATCAGTGTTTATCTTCCTCTTGAAGATCCATTTATTCTCAATGGCTCGCCGATCATCGGGCAAGTCAATCAAAGTCCATACTTTGTTCTCATACATGGCTCCTATCTCAGATTTCATGGCCTCAAGCCATTTATCGGAATCTGGGCTCATCATCGCTTCCTCATAGTTCGTTGGTTCTCATGGTCTAGTAACATGATTTCCAGAACAGGATTACCATACCACTCTGGTGCAGAACGTGCTCTGGTTGACCTACGAGGTTCGGTAGTAACTTGATCCGAAGTTTCATGATCATTATCATTAGCTTCCTCACTAGTTGGTGCAGGCATCACAGGAACGGTTTTCTGTGATGAGCTACTTTCCGATTCAAGAGAAGGTAAAACTACCTCATCAAGTTCTACTTTCCTCCCACTCACTTCTATCGAGAGAAATTCCTTCTCTAGAAAGGATCCATTCTTAGCAACAAAGTTCTTGCCTTTGGATCTATGATAGAAGCTGTACCCAATAGTTTCTTTTGGCTATCCTATGAAGACACACTTTTCCGATTTTGGTTTGAGCTTATCAGGCTGAAGTTTTTTCACATAAGCATCGCAACCCCAAACTTTAAGAAACGAGAGCTTAGGTTTCTTGCCAAACCACGGTTCATACGGTGTCGTCTCAATGGATTTAGATGGTGCCCTATTTAACGTAAATGAAGCTGTCTCTAATGCATAACCCCAAAACGATAGTGGTAAATCAGTAAGAGACATCATAGATCGCACCATATCTAATAAAGTACGGTTACGATGTTCGGACACACCATTACACTGTGGTGTTCCAGGTGGCGTGAGTTGTGAAACTATTCCACATTGTTTTAAATGAAGGCCAAACTCGTAACTCAAATATTCGCCTCCGCGATTAGATCATAGAAACTTTATTTTCTGGTTACAATGATTCTCCACTTCACTCTGAAATTCTTTGAACTTTTCAAACGTTTCAGACTTGTGTTTCATTAAGTAGATATACTCATATCTGCTCAAATCATCTGTGAAGGTCAGAAAATAACAATACCTGTTGCGAGCCTCAACACTCATCAGGCCGCATACATCGGTATGTATTATTTCCAATAAGTCATTGGCTCGCTCCATTGTTCCAGAGAACGGAGTTTCAGTCATCTCGCCCATGAGGCATGGTTCGCAAGTATCAAATGATTCATAATCAAGTGATTCCGAAAGTCCATCTGAATGGAGTTTCTTCATGCGCTTTACACCAATATTACCTAAACGGCAGTGCCACAAACATGTTGCACTATCATTATTAACTTTGCATCTTTTGGCATGAATATTATGAATATGTGTATCACTGCGATTGAGATTCAGTAAACCATTTACATGTCCAATCCCTAGTTCTGGTAATGCCTAGTGCTAGCATCTGGTGTTGCATCATGTCTACTTTTCTCAGAAAGTTGAAATGGGGATGACAGAACCCCCAGCACCCCCCCCCCCTTAATCCAACTAGAGATTACTAAAATCTTTTCTCAATGAACCTGAAATGCCCTTCTAAAATGTGCATCATTTTAACCTTGGGTTAGAACCTGTGCCAAAATTGGTTCACATTTTTCTAGGACACATAAGGTAACTGGATTAAATCATTACCTACTTGCATTTGGGCATTTGAATGCTATGAAATAATCTAAATGCCCAAATAATTCTGGAAATAAGTGAGGGCTGTTGGGAATAATCTAAACAGAGCCCACAATTATTTTCAGGATTTTTGGAAGTGCCAAGCTATTTTTAATAAAGCCCAATAGATACAGAAAAATAGAAAAATAGAATTAAATGGAAGAGAGAGAGAGAGAGAGAGAGAGAGAGAGAGAGAGAAAGGCCACAGGCCACTTACCTGGCTGGGCCGGCCCACCTGGCCCGTGCCAATCATCACCTACCTCTGCCAGTAGGCAGAGGAGGAAGACAGCGCACGTGCGCGCGTCGGGCCACGCCACCTCCATGCTCGCCTGCCTCACCAGCGCCTTGAAGCAGCTCCGCGGCACCGCCCCGATCCCCTGGACACCTCATTCACCCCCTGCTCCTCTCTCTCTCTCTCTCTCTCTCTCTCGCCCTCTCCCGCCATGGCCAATGCAGCTGCCGCCGCACCATCGACATAGACGCACCCACCGTCGTCCTCGCGCCACCCCGCCGTGTCCATGAGCTCCGCCATCGTCTGCTTCACTGAGCTAGCCGAGCCCAGAGCGTTCGCACGCTCTGCACCACCTCCATCGACCTCGTCTTCACTGATCGTCCCCGAAGATCCCCCTCGCCGCCTTGTCGCCGTCCGACCTCCTCCAAGCTCACCGTTCATCTCCCTGGAACCGTTGTAAGCTCCTACCCCTTCTCCCCCTCTCCGTTCGCCCTGCCACACACCACAGAGACTGCACCAGGCTCGCCTGCACGCACCGCCGCCTCTGCTTATCGCCGCAGTGGCCACAACCATGTTGGCTCGAAACTGAGCACGCCACCGCACTCACCGCATCCCCAGGAGCCGTAGCACCACTCCACGCGCCTCGCCGTGCCCCCTAGCGATGAGCCCGAGCTCGCCCGAACTCCGACGTCCGCCAAGGTCGTCGCCGGTGTCGTTTCCGGCGACTCCGAGCTCCACCTCCACCCCCAATGGACGCGATTTTCTCCCAGCTGCTCGTAGATGCCCTCCGCCGTCCATTTGGTCGCCGGAGGAGGAAACCCGCACCTCTCCGCCGTCCCTGGCCTTGCCGGCGACGAGCCCCGGGTCAACTCCGGCGAGTTTGACCCGGGTTGACCCCAGTTTGACCCCCCTGGGTCACTGACGTGTGGGCCCCAGGCCACTAACTAAACTAGATTAGTGTTAGTTTAACGCTAACTAAATTAGATTAGTTAGGTTAGTCACTGACCGACGGGACCCGCACGTCAGGTTTGACCTGGACCATCTCCGTTGACTGCTAACGCCGAGTGACGCAATGGTGACCTAATAAGTATTTTTGGATTTATTCTTATTTAGGAAATTCCAAAATATCACAAACTTCAAAAATTCATAGAAATTAATCAGAACTCTAAATGCAAAGTTTTATATATGAAAATGATCAGAAAAATCCAATCTTTCCACATGTACAGGTTTCATGCATGTTTAATCAAATTAACCTTGCTGTTTAGTGCAAAACATGATACGGCACTAGCTAAAATCATAATTTGAATTTGGGGTTGAACCTTTGGTTCAAAATGACCCAAACCCTTCTGGTTTTAGTTGCATTAGCTCAAAACACATCAAATTGACATGTCATGATCATGCATCATATTGTGTATTGCATTGATTGTGTTTTCCTTCTCTGTTGCCGATATTAGTCCCCTCTCGATAGACGTGCTTCCGACGATGAGTTCGATGACACCAATGAAGAGCTATAATATCTTCAGAAGTGCCAGGCAAGCAAAACCCCTTTGTTCATTCCTATACAATCCCACTCTCTCGCTCCTGCTCTCTTTTACTGCATTAGGACAACAACGATTCAACTGTTACATGCTGCGGTAGTTGAACCCCTTTCCTCTGCATGACCTGTCATTGCAACAGTAAATAGATGAAACCCACTAGCATGAGTAGGAGTTGTTTGAGCCCTGATGTGCCTACTCATTCATGCTTGTTGTCATGCCTGCTACTTCTTAGAGTTGAGTCAGGTGTTATTCATCGGGGATGAGTTAGAGGTGTGTGAACATGTTCTACTGTTGAGAGCTAAGTTTTGAACACGATTTGGTAAAGGTAGCGGTGAGAGGCCGTGTAGGAGTACATGGTGGGTTGTCTCATTGAAACCGTCCTCAGGAACTGGGTTCTGTGTTTGTGATCCATGAACAGCTACTACCACGCGTTGGGCCCAAAACCAATGTACCCTCTCGACTTATTAATCGCCTTGATCTCTGTCCAGGAGTTGCAACTAGTTTCTGGTGTTTGTAGCATATGTGTTGGAGGCCGTGCGTAGCGCTGACCCTAGGGGTGGGCTATGATGCGGTAGATACACCGTGGCCTGGTGTACTGGCGCTGCTTGGTGTCTCGGAACCCCGCACACATCGCTTGGGGCTGTGAGCGAAACCCCGGCTGGATCTCCTCGCGGATGGAACCCGAATAGGCGATAAACCTGGACCAGAGACTTGTGTGGTTAGTCAGGTCGTGGCCGACTCCCTCGCCAAGCTTCTGTTTGAAGGTTGCCGAGATACACGATGTGTACATGGTGGTAAGTGGCGAGAGCGTGTGTGAAGAAGTATACCCCTGAAGGGTTATAAATGATCTATTCGAATAGCCGTGTCCGCAGTAAAGGACTTCTGGGTTGCCTGTACAGTTCATTGACAAGTGAAAGTGGATACTCTAAAATGCGCAAGATAAGCGTGAGTTCTATGGATGGCGTTCTTGTAAGGAGACGGGAGCAGATCCAAAGTGGTGTATTGATACGGTGAATATGTGGACTCGTGTGCGCCACCTCAAAGAGTTACTTGCAGTAGTAGTTCAGGTTAGCCACTGAGTCAAAGCTGGCTTGCTGCAGTTAAACCCCACCATCCCTTTGTTGATAATGATTCATATGTAGTTAGTTCTGATGTAAGTCTTGGTGGGTACATTTGTACTCATGTTTGCTTAATTTATCTTTTTGCAGAGAGACTTCAGTCTCGCTATTAGTTCCGCATGGACTTCGACGTTTAGCTTGTTACCTAAGCTATGATCTTGTGCCCTTAGCTCGATCTTATAGATAGTCAGGCTTCTCAGCCTTTTTCATTTGTAGTTGTCTGTACTCAGACAAGTTAAGCTTCCACATGTGCTTGTTGCTTGTATGCTCTGTATGTTGGGTCATGAGACCCATGTTTGTAATACTTGGCTCCTCGGAGCCTAATGAATAAATACTGAGTCGTAGAGTATTGTTGTGATGCCATGTTGTATTTGCACATATCGAGCATATTGTGTGTATGATTGAAATGCTTGGTATGTGTGGGAACCGACAACCTAGTTGTTTAGCCTTGGTAGCCTCTCTTATGGGGAAATGTAGTCTGGTGCTTCCACTGAGCCTTGGTAGTCTGCTACAGCCCGGTTTACCGGAGTCCTGCTAGCCCAGTACTACTGCTCCGGAACACTTAGACTAGCCGGCATGTGATTCACTTTGTTCCTGTGTCTGTCCCTTCGGGGAAATGTCACGTGCTGACTTCCGGAGTCCTGCTAGCCTGCTACAGCCCGGGTTCCCGGAGTCCTGTTAGCCCAGTTGCTACAGCCCGGATTCACACGCTGATGACCGACATGTTCGATGTTGTTTCATGTATGCCTGTCCCCGTAAGTTAGTGCCACTTTGGGTTCACGACTAGTCATGTCGGCCCGGGTTCTCTGTCATATGGATGCTAGCGACATTATCATATACGTGAGCCAAAAGTCCCAAACGGTCCCCGGCCAGGTAAGGCGGCACCCGTGGGAATACCGTACGTGAGGCCGCAAAGTGATATGAGGTGTTACATGCTAGATCGGTGTGACTTAGGATCAGGGTTCTGACAGCTTTGGTATCAGAGCCTGACTGCTTGTAGGATTACCAAGCCAAACTGGTCGAAGTTGAGTCTAGAAATGCTTTAGTAATATAAGGGAATTGATTGTGGAAGGGAACGTAAGGCTCTTTTTACTTCTTATACCTTATGCCCTTCTGATCTGAGTCACCCTCTTCTTTTCTGCGGGGATTAAGAACTAGGCTTACTCATCTTCTATCAGGATCACGTGTTACTAATCTGTAGACTTATATGATTGTTGGTTTCAAGCCCGAGTTCAGTTCCTACTACTTCTATGTGTTGACAGTTAATCTCAGAACTTTGATATTGTGATGTTAAGTGGTTATGCCACCATTTTGCAAGATGTCTCAAATCATTTTGAGCATTTACAACCGTTATGATGTCTGAGTCATCCCAGGTTTCTAAATAGTCTGATGCATTTGCAAATCCCTTCTTCCCGTTTCTGATGTTCTTTTGGGCCAGATTAATCAAACAAATTAGTGTGTTGAGGTACTGCGTTGCCTCGGCATATATGTTGGAGCTGTTATTATGACCCTATGTGTCTTAGAGGATCACCTAGTAACTAGCAATGCTTTATATCCCAGTGTGATGATTCTGGCCATTATTCCCGAAAGCATCCCGTGATGCCATTTAGTTAGTAGGCATTCTATTTCTGGGTTCTTGAGCCCAAGATTCACTCCAATTACCTCCTGTTGATAGTATTTGCTCATTCCTTTAGGATATTGGTAACTTTTGTGATGGTCCTCGAGGTTCGTGGTTTATCATTCTCCCAACACCATGAGCCATCCTCGGTGGAAGTTCTTTTGAACCAAAAGATCACAATAGTGCTCTTGATGAGTTCTCGATTCTATATTGTGACTCTGCTAGATCAACCTTTCTGCATGGGTTATCCGAAAGAAATATGTTGATCTTTGTTCGACATACTAATCTGTGCATCCACAACTCAGAAAATTGTATGTTCCTTTGAGTTGTTCTCTTTAGTTGATTTCTGACCTTCGTCTATCAATTGATTGTCAAGAGTATGTGTGCATTCGTTCGTCGATGCCCATTATTCTTGGGGTCCGTCAAGCCATTCTATTCTAGAATGACTAGGAGAAACAAGCTCCAGTACCTCATCCATTTCTAGAATTAGGTCAAAGCAGTTGTATTCCGCAGATCAAATGCAATCAAGTTTTTGGTCTGTTCTACCATGAAGTATTACCCACTTTATGTCAGGAACGTCGATAATTGCACCTTCTCTTATGAATTCTTGACGTAGTGATACTTCTCGCCATCATTATTCATTCCTCGATGTTGTGTTGTCGCAACCGGAATGCCGACAAGTGAATCATGATGTGTGAAATCAATACTCCTAGCAACTGTGTTGCTTGGTAGTTAATTGACAATAATCTTATCCCTAGCGTGTTGATTATTGAATCATCACCCTAAGGTTTATCGTGCTACCTAGTCCTTATTTCCGGTGCACTTTTCGATCAATGAGTTAGGATAGTGTCAATCCTTGCTTATTTGATCATATCGTCTTGCCCTGAAAAGCAAGATTGTTCTCGATCTTAGTGACACATCGGTGGTTCGTGATTTTCCGTATATCTTCTCGGAAATATAACCAGGTTGTCACCTGACCGCTATGTTGAGTTCGTGATCAAGTTGGTTTCTTATAAACCACCCCTTCTCCAAAAATCCGTGTTGGATACCCCTGAGCTAGTTGGTTAAGCTAAACAACAACTTGAGTTGGAAGATAAAAGGCTTTGCCGAATTTGGTTCTTTCTGAAGGGATATCTTTGTGTTTGTGTGTGTGTGTTGAAGAAAGATGATATCTTCACCAATTGGTCCTCGTGATCAGTTGTTGGATCTATTGTATTGTCAAAACTTTGACTTGAGTATGGGCTATCGTCAAGTCAAATCAGAACCAATGATGTTCGTAATTTTGTTTTAGTCGTGGTATATCCCTCGAGCATACACCATTACATCTTTTGGTCTGACCAATGCTATCACCGTGTTCACATAATGGTGGGAGTCCAGTGATATGGAAATTCCTATGAGTTGCCGTTGAGCCCATCAGTAACATTTTGTCTCATCCATGATTCATGTTGAACATCCAGCTAGTGTTGGAAACTTGTGTAAGCATTTTCTTCATGCCCCGTTCATGAAGTATATGTTTGGATGAAAGTAGTGACTTCCTCTAAGTTCACGTGCAATCGATGCAAGTTGCCGCCGTGAGTTCGAGAAAGATTGTTTTTGTTTCCTCTGGTACCATCCCAAGTCAGTCATACATGTGCAAAGTATGCTATGGTTTGACATGCTCGCTACCTCCATTCCATATGCATCTCTTGGTACACCAAGCCACTGATTGAATTGTTCCAGGAGAAGAAGTTTCTTCTTAAGAGCATGCCTTATGTAAGGACTTCGATATCCTCGTTGATGGTTCCCCACCTGAACTCGGTAGTGTTTTATTATAAGACTACTACGTGGTCATGCTTGTCTGGGACAGTGTGTTCACATGTATGTAGCAGAATCGGCTCATGTTTTGGAGCTTACTACCATAGTTCATTTCCTGAGAATCTCGCAACATCATCTCGTCGACTTGTGTTGCAACCTTTCCTTCCCCAGACATGCTGTCTGAAGTATCCTGTTACCAACCTGATCTGAGTCTCGGGCAGATATGATGGTTGAAACATTCCCAACATTTGCATTTTGTTCCCAGCTTACACCACCATCGTGCCAAATTCCCATGGGCTATCCTTTCTGGTAATTGTTGCTCAGGATCATCTCAAAAGTGGTCCTGCCATGGATCCCTTCCATTTCCGTGATAGGCAAAGATCATCCGTACGTTGTCTTCAACAAGGTAGTCCACATCATCCATTCTAGTCAGGGTATGTCATTCTTTCGAACTCCTTCAAACGATTGCTCGATATTTTCCCTAGGCTGGTATAGAGAATTTTATTGATCTCTGAATCAAAAGTAATTCTTTTTGCCACTTAAGGGATAATTCTACGAGTCATCCTTCTCTAGGGTGTCTCGTTATGGTATCATGGCAACTCAAATCCTTGCTACATTGACAACCGTTCACCACCCTCTTAGGTGTGGAATTGTTGTCTACCTAGTGAACCCCCGTCATCTGTTCCACTCCATCCCTCTAGATGTGTGCTTCGTGTCTCGGCTCGAGAGATGTTGCTATGTCTCACTCCATGAGTTGATCCTGAGTTGTTCGATCTTCGAGAAGATCGATCCTTCCAGAGTTTCCTTTTCCTCTCGTTGTCATGTTGGCTGGAATTCTCAGAGCAAGACGACGAGACAAAGATGGTGATTGAATCAACGCCTTTATGAAGTGCAACCTAGATCGTGAAGATTATGTTAGTTTGTGTCCCCCTTCATCTTACCCTATGCTTGAACCTCGGGACAAGATTCTTGTTTAGTGGAGGTGAGTTGTCACATCCCTAGTTCTGGTAATGCCTAGTGCTAGCATCTGGTGTTGCATCATGTCTACTTTTCTCAAAAAGTTGAAATGGGGATGACAGATCCCCTAACACCCCCCTTAATCCAACTAGCGATTACTAAAATCTTTTTCAATGAACCTGAAATGCCCTTCTAAAATGTCCATCTTTTTTGCCTTGGGTTAGAACCTCTGCCAAAATTGGTTCACATTTTTCTAGGACACATAAGGTCACTGGATTAAATCATTACCTACTTGCATTTGGGCATTTAAATGTTATGAAATAATATAAATGCCTAAATAATTCTGGAAATAAGTGAGGGTTGTTGGGAATAATCTAAACAGAGCCCACAATTATTTTTAGGATTTTTGGAAGTGCCAAGCTATTTTTAATAAAGCCCAACAGATACAAAAAAAATAGAAAAACAGAATTAAATGGAAGAGAGAGAGAGAGAGAGAGAGAGAGAGAGAGAGAGAGAGAGAAAGGCCACATGACACTTACCTGGCTGGGCCGGCCCACCTAGCCCGTGCCAGTCATCACCTTCCTCTGCCAGTAGGCAGAGGAGGGAGACAGCGCACGCGCGCGTGTCGCGCCATGCCAACTCCCTGCTCGCCTGCCTCACCAGCGCCTCGAAGTAGCTCGGCGGCACCGCCCCGATCCCCTGGACACCTAATTCACCCCCTGCTCCTCTCTCTCGCCCTGGCCGACGCAGCTGCCGCCACACCATCGACATAGACACGCCCACCGTCGTCCTCGCGCCACCCCCACCGTGTCCACGAGCTCCGCCACCGTATGCTTCATCAAGCTAGCCGAGCCCCGAGCGCTCGCACCCTCTGCACCGCCTCCATCGACCTCGTTTTCACCGATCCTCGTCGGAGATCCCCCTCGCCGCCTCGTCGTCGTCCGACCTCCTCCGAGCTCACCGTTCGTCTCCCTGGAACCGCTGTGAGCTCCTGTCCCTTCTCCCCCTCTTCGTTCGCCCTGTCGCGCACCACAGAGACCGCACCGAGCTTGCACGCACCGCCGCCTCTGCTTATTGCCGTCATGGCCACAGCCACGTTGGCTCGAAACCGAGCACGCCACCACACTCACCGCATCCCCAGGAGCCGTAGCACCACTCCACGCGCCTCGCCGTGCCCCCTAGCTTGAGCCCGAGCTCGCCCGAGCTCCGGCGTCCGCCAAGGTCGTCACCGGCATTGTTTCTGGCGATCCCAAGCTCCACCTCCACCCCCAATCGACGCGGTTTTCTCCCAGTTGCTCATAGATGCCCTCCGCCGTCCATTTGATCACCGGAGGAGGAAACCCGCACCTCTCTGCCGTCCCTGGCCTTGCCGGCGACGAGCCCTGGGTCAACTCCGGCGAGTTTGACCCGGGTTGACCCAAGTTTGACCCCCCTGGGTCACTGATGTGTGGGCCCCAGGCCACTAACTAAACTAGATTAGTGTTAGTTTAACGCTAACTAAATTAGATTAGTTAGGTTAGTCACTGACCGACGGGACCCGCACGTCAGGTTTGACCTGGACCATCTCCGTTGACTGCTAACGTCAGAGTGACGCAATGGTGACCTAATAAGTATTTTTTGGATTTATTCTTATTTAGGAAATTCCAGAAAATATCACAAACTTCAAAAATTCATAGAAATTAATCTGTAACTCTAAATGCAAAGTTTTATATATGAAAAATGATCAGAAAAATCCAATCTTTCCACATGTACAGGTTTCATGCATGTTTAATCAAATTAACCTTGCTGTTTAGTGCAAAACATGATACGGCACTAGCTAAAATCATAATTTGAATTTGGGGTTGAACCTTTGGTTCAAAATGACCCAAACCCTTCTGGTTTTAGTTGCATTAGCTCAAAACACATCAAATTGACATGTCATGATCATGCATCATATTGTGTATTGCATTGATTGTGTTTTCCTTCTCTGTTGCCGATATTAGTCCCCTCTCGATAGACGTGCTTCCGACGATGAGTTCGATGACACCAATGAAGAGTTAGGTTAGTCACTGACCGACGGGACCCACAGGTCAGGTTTGACCTGGACCGTCTCCGTTAACTGCTGACGTCACAGTGACACAATGATGACGCAATAAGTATTTTTCTGGATTTATTCTTATTCAGGAAATTCCAGAAAATATCACAAACTTCAAAAATTCATAGAAATTAATCTGTAACTCCAAATGCAAAGATTTATATATGAAAAACGATTAGAAAAATCCAATCTTTCCATCTGTACTGGTTTCATGCATGTTTAATCAACTTAACCTTGCTGTTTAGTGAAAAACATGATAAGGCACTAGCTAAAATCATAATTTGAATTTGGGGTTGAACATTTGGTTCAAAATGACCCAAACCCTTCTGGTTTTAGTTGCATTAGCTCAAAACACAGCATATTGACATGTCATGATCATGCATCATATTGTGCATTGCATTGATTGTGTTTTCCTTATCTGTTGCCGATATTTGTCCCCTCTCGATAGATGTGCTTCCGACGATGAGTTCCATGACACCGATGAAGAGCTATAATTTATTTAGAAGTGCCAGGCAAGCAAAACCCCCTTGTTCATTCCGATACAATCCCACTCTCTCGCTCCTGCTCTCTTTTACTACATTAGGCCAAAAACGATTCAACGGTTACATGCTGCGGTAGTTGAACCCCTTTCCTCTGCATGACCTGTCATTGCCATAGTAAATAGATGAAACCAAGTAGCATGAGTAGGAGTTGTTTGAGCCCTGATGTGCCTACTTATTCATGCTTGTTGTCATGCCTGCTACTGCTTAGAGTTGAGTCAGGTCTGATTCATCGGGGATGAATTGGACGTGTGTGAACATGTTCTACTATTGAGAGTTAAGTGTGTGAACACGATTTGGTAAAGGTGGCGGTGAGAGGCCATGTACGAGTACATGGTGGGTTGTCTCATTGAAACCGTCCTCAGGAACTGAGTTCTGTGTTTGTGATCCATGAACAGCTACTACCACGCGCTGGGCCTGAAACCAATGGACCCTCTCGACTTATTAATCACCTTGATCTCTGTCCAGGAGTTGCAACTAGTTTCTGGTGTTTGTAGGATATGTGTTGGAGGCCATGCGTAGTGCTGACCCTAGGGGTGGGCTATGATGCGGTAGATACACCATGGCCCGGTGTACCGGGCGCCCGTTTGGTGTCTCGGGAACCCTGCACACATCATTTGAGGTTGTGAGCGAAACCCCGGCCGAATCTCCTCGCGGATGGAACCCGAATAGGCGCTAAACCTAGACTAGAGACTTGTGTGGTTAGTCAGGTCATGGCCGACTCCCTCGCCAGGCTTCCTATTGAAGGTTGTCGAGATACACGACGTGTACATGGTGGTAAGTGGCGAGAGCGTGTGTGAAGAAGTACACCCCTGCAGGGTTATAGATGATCTATTCGAATAGTTGTGTCCGCGGTAAAGGACTTCTGGGTTGCCTGTACAGTTCATAGACAAGTGAAAGTGGATACTCTAAAATGCGCAAGATAAGCATGAGTGCTATGGATGGCGTTCTCGTAGGGAGACGGGAGCGGATCCATAGTGGTGTATTGATATGGTGAATATGTGGACTCGTGTGCGCCACCTCAAAGAGTTACTTGCAGTAGTAGTTCAGGTTAGCCACTGAGTCAAAGCTGGCTTGCTGCAGTTAAACCCCACCATCCCTTTGTTGATAATGATGCATATGTAGTTAGTTCTTATGTAAGTCTTGCTGGGTACATTTGTACTCATGTTTGCTTAATTTATGTTTTTACAGAGAGACTTTAGTCTCGCTATTAGTTCTGTGTGGACTTCAATGTTTAGCTTGTTACCTCAGCTACGATCTTGTGCCCTCAGCTGGATCTTGTAGATAGTCAGGCTTCTCAGGCTTTTTCATTCGTAGTGTCTGTACTCAGACAAGTTAAGCTTCCGCATGTGCTTGTTGCTTGTATGCTCTGTATGTTGGGTCATGAGACCCATGTTTGTAATATTTGGCTCCTCGGAGCCTAATGAATAAATACTCTGAGTCGTAGAGTCTTGTTGTGATGCCATGTCGTATTTGCACATATCGAGCATATTGTGTGTATGATTGAAATGCTTGGTATGTGTGGGATCCGACAACCTAGTTGTTTATCCTTGGTAGCCACTCTTATGGGGAAATGTAGTCTGGTGCTTCCACTGAGCCTTGGTAGTCTGCTACAGCCCGGTTTACCGGAGTTCTGCTAGCCCAGTACTACTGCTCCGGAACACTTAGACTGGCCGGCATGTGATTCACTTCGTTCCTGTGTCTGTCCCTTCGGGGAAATGTCACGCGGTGACTTCCGGAGTCCTGCTAGCCTGCTACATCCCGGGTTCATGGAGTCCTGTTAGCCCAGTTGCTACAGCCCGGATTCACACGCTGATGACCGACATGTTCGATGTTGTTTCATGTATGTCTGTCCCCGTAAGTTAGTGCCACTTTGGGTTCACGACTAGTCATGTCGGCCCGGGTTCTCTGTCACATGGATGCTAGCGACACTATCATATACGTGAGCCAAAAGGCGCAAACGGTCCCAGGCCAGGTAAGGCGGCACCTGTGGGAATACCGTGCGTGAGGCCGCAAAGTGATATGAGGTGTTACATACTAGATCGGTGTGACATAGGATCGGGGTCCTGACATTACATTGGATGTAAGACCATAGAAAGTTTTATTCATGTAAACAGAACAACAATTATTCTCTGACTTTAATGAATAACTGTATCTCAATAAACATGATCCAATCATATTCATGCTCAACGCAAACACCAAATAACATTTATTTAGGTCCAATACTAATCCCGAAGGTAGAGGGAGTATGCGATGGTGATCTTATCAACCTTGGAATCATTTCCAACACACATCGTCACCTTGCCCTCAACTAGTCCTGTTTCGAGTTACTAATCTTAGCAACTGAACCAACCCTGGGTTTACTATGAACACTAGTAAAGTACATATCAATAACAGGTATATCAAATATACCATTGTTCACTTTGCCATCCTTCTTATCCGCCAAGTATTTGGGGTAGTTTTGTTTCCAGTGACCATTCTCTTTTGCAGTAGAAGCCCTCAGTTTCAGGCTTGGGTCTAAATTTGGGCTTCTTCATGGGTGTGGCAACTAGCTTGCCATTCTTCTTGAAGTTCCCTTTCTTTCCCTTGCCCTTTTACTTGAAACTAGTGGTCTTGTCAACCATCAACACTTGATGCTCTTTCTTGATTTCTACCTTCGCCGATTTCAGCACCGCGAAGAGCTCGAGAATCGTTTTCGTCATCCCTTGCATACTATAGTTTATCACGAAGTTCTAGTAGCTTGGTGATAGTGACTAGAGAACTCTGTCAATCACTATCTTATCTGGAAGATTAACTCCCACTTGATTCAAGTGATTGTAGTACCCAGATATTCTGAGCACATGCTCACTAGCTGAGCTATCCTCCTCCATCTTGTAGGCAAATTATTTGTCAAAGGTCTCATACCTCTGGACACGGGCATGAGTCTGAAATACCAATTTCAGCTCTTAAAACATCTCATATGCTCTGTGGCATTCAAAACCCTTTTGAAGTCCCGATTCTATGCTGTTGGGGAACGTAGTAATTTCAAAAAAATTCCTACGCACACATAGGATCATGGTGACGCATAGCAACGAGAGGGGAGAGTGTGTCCATGTACCCTCGTAGACGAAAAGCGGAAGCGTTAGCACAACGCGGTTGATGTAATCGTACGTATTCACGATCCGACCGATCCTAGTACCGAACGCACGGCACCTCCGAGTTCAGCACACGTTCAGCTCGATGACGTCCCGCGAGCTCCGATCCAGCAAAGCTTCGCCGGAGAGTTTCGTCAGCACGATGGCATGATGACGGTGATGATGATGCTACCGACGCAGGGCTTCACCTAAGCACCGCTACAATATGATCGAGGTGAATTATGGTGGAGGGGGGCACCACACACGGCTAGGAAAGATCAACAGATCAACTTGTGTGTCCTCGGGTGCCCCCCTGCCCCCGTATATAAAGGAGCAAGGGGGGAGGCTGGCCGGCCCTCCTAGGGCGTGCCAGGAGGAGGAGTTCTCCTCCTAGTAGGAGTAGGACTCCCCTTTCCTACTCCTACTAGGAGGAGGAAAGGAAGGGGGAAGGGGAGAAGGAAGGAGAGGGAGGAAAGGAGGAAAGGGGTGCCGGCCCCCTAGTCCAATTCGGTTTGGGCTAGGGGGGGCGCCGCGCCCTGCCTCCTCTCTTCCACCACTTGGCCTATGAGGCCCAATACTTCTTCGCCGTATTCCCATAACTCCCCGGTACTCTGAAAAATACCTGAATCACTCGGAACCTTTCAGATGTCCGAATATAGTCGTCCAACATATCGATCTTTATAACTCGACCATTTCGAGACTCCTCGTCATGTCCCCGATCTCATCCGGGACTCTGAACTACCTTCGATACATCAAATCACATAAACTTATAATATCGATCGACACCGAACGTTAAGCATGCGGACCCTACGGGTTCGAGAACTATGTAGAGATGACCGAGACACGTCTCCGTTCAATAACCAATAGCGGAACCTAGATGTTCATATTGGCTCCTACATATTCTACGAAGATCTTTATCAGTCAAACCACATAACAACATACGTTGTTCCCTTTGTCATCGGTATGTTACTTGCCCGAGATTCGATCGTCGGTATCTCAATACCTAGTTCAATCTCATTACCGGCAAGTCTCTTTACTCATTCCGTAATGCACTATCCCGCAAATAACTCATTAGTTGCATTGCTTGCAAGGCTTATAGTGATGTGCATTACCGAGAGGGCCTATAGATACCTCTCCGACAATCGGAGTGACAAATCCTAATCTCGATCTATGCCAACTCAACATGCACCATCGGAAACACCTGTAGAGCACCTTTATAATCACCCAGTTACGTTGTGATGTTTGGTAGCACACAAAGTGTTCCTCCGGTACTCGGGAGTTGCATAATCTCATAGTCACAGGAACATGTATAAGTTATGAAGAAAGCAATAGCAATATACTAAACGATCAAATGCTAAGCTAACAGAATGGGTCAAGAAAATCACATCATTCTCTAATGATGTGATCCCGTTTATCAAATGACAACTCATGTCTATGGCTAGGAAACTTAACCATCTTTGATTCAACGAGCTAGTCAAGTAGAGGCATACTAGTGACACTTAGTTCGTCTATGTATTCACACATGTACTAAGTTTCCGATTAATACAATTCTAGCATAAATAATAAACATTTATCATGATATAAGGAAATATAAATAACAAATTTATTATTGCCTCTAGGGCATATTTCCTTCAGTCTCCCACTTGCACTAGAGTCAATAATCTAGTTCATATTGTCATGTGATTTAACACCAATAGTTCACATCTTTATGTGATTAGTTCACATCTCCATGTGACTAACACCCAAAGGGTTTACTAGATTCAATAACCTAGTTCACATCGCTCTCTGATTAACACCCAAAGAGTGATCATGTTTTTCTTGTGAGAGAAATTTAGTCAACGGGTCTGCCAAATTCAGATCCGTATGTATTTTGCAAATTTCTATGTCTATAATGCTCTGCATGGAGCTACTTTAGCTAATTGCTCCTACTTTCAATATGTATCCGGATTGATACTTAGAGTCATGTGGATGAGTGTCAAAAATTGCATCGACGTAACCCTTTACGACAAACCTTTTGTCACCTCCATAATCAAGAAACATATCCTTATTCCACTAAGGATAATTTTGACTGCTGTTTAGTGATCTACTCCTAGATCACTATTGTACTCCCTTGCCAAACTCAGTGTAGGGTATACAATTGATCTGGTACACAGAATGACATACTTTATAGAACCTATGGCTGAGGCATAGGGAATGACTTTCATTCTCTTTATGTCTTCTGCCGTGGTCGGGCTTTGGGTCTTACTCAATTTCACACCTTGTAACACAGGCAAGAACTCTTTCTTTGACTGTTCCATTTTGAACTACTTCAAAATTTTGTCAAGGTATGTTCTCATTGAAAAAACTTATCAAGCGTCTTGATCTATCTCTATAGATCTTGATGCTCAATATGTAAGCAGCTTCACCGAAGTCTTTCTTTGAAAAACTCCTTTCAAATACTCCTTTATGCTTTCCAGAAAATTCTATATTATTTTCGATCAACAATATGTCATTCACATATATTTATCAGAAATGTTGTAGTGCTCCCACTCACTTTCTTGTAAATACAGGCTTCACCGCAAGTCTGTATAAAACTATATGCTTTGATCAACTCATCAAAGCGTATATTCCAACTCCGAGATGCTTGCACCAGTCCATAGATGGATCGCTGGAGCTTGGACATTTTGTTAGCACCTTTAGGATCGACAAAACATTCTGGTTGCGTCATATAACACTCTTCTTTAAGAAATCCATTAAGGAATGTAGTTTTGACATCCATTTGCCAGATTTCATAAAATGTGGCATTTTGCTAACATGATTCGGACAGACTTAAGCATCGCTACGAGTGAGAACATCTCATCGTAGTCAACACCATGAACTTTGTCAAAACCCTTTTTTCGACAAGTCTAGCTTTCTAGATAGTAACACTACTATCAGCGTCCGTCTTCCTCTTGAAGATCCATTTATTTTCTATGGCTTGCCGATCATCGGGCAAGTCATACAAAGTCCACACTTTATTCTCATACATGGATCCCATCTCAGATTTCATGGCCTCAAGCCATTTCGTGGAATCTGTGCTCATCATCGCTTCCTCATAATTGTTAGGTTCATCATGGTCAAGTAACATGACCTCTAGAACAGGATTACCATACCACTCTTGTGCGGACCATACTCTGGTTGACCTACGAGGTTCGGTAGTAACTTGATCTGAAGTTTCATGATCATCAATATTAGCTTCCTCACTAATTGGTGTAGGCATCACTGGAACTGATTTCGGTGATGAACTATTTTCCAATTCGGGAGAAGGTACAATTACCTCATCAAGTTCTACTTTCCTCTCACTCACTTCTTTTGAGAGAAACTCCTTCTCTAGAAAGGATCCATTCTTAGCAACGAATATCTTGCCTTCGGATATTTGATAGAAGGTGTACCCAACTGTAACTTTTGGGTATCCTATGAAGACGCACTTCTCCGATTTGGGTTTGAGCTTATCAGGATGAAACTTTTTCACATAAGCATCGCAACCCCAAACTTTAAGAAACGACAGCTTAGGTTTCTTGCCAAACCATAGTTCATACGGTGTCGTCTCAACGGATTTAGACGGTTCCCTATTTAACGTGAATGTAGATGTATCTAATGCATAACCCCAAAACGATAATGGTAAATCAGTAAGAGACATCATAGATTGCACTATATCCAATAGGTACGGTTATGACGTTCGGACACACCATTATGCTGTGGTGTTCCAGGTGGCATGAGTTTGTGAAACTATTCCACATTGTTTTAATTGAAGACCAAACTTGTAACTCAAATATTTGCATCTGTGATCAGATCGTACAAACTTTATTTTCTTGTTACGATGATTTTCCACTTCACTCTGAAATTCTTTGAACTTTTCAAATGTTTCACACTTATGTTTCTTCAAGTAGATATACCCATATCTACTCAAATCATCTGTGAAGGTCAGAAAATAACGATACCCGCCGCGAGCCTCAACACTCATCGGACCTCATACATTAGTATGTATTATATCCAATAAGTCAGTTGCTCGCTCATTGTTCCGTAGAATGAAGTCTTTAGTCATCTTTGCCCATGAGGCATGGTTCGCAAGCATCAACTGATTAATAATCAAGTGATTCCAAAAACCCATCAGCATGGTTTTTCTTCATGTGCTTTACACCGATATGACCTAAACGGCAGTGCGACAAATAAGTTGCACTATCATTATTAACTTTGCATCTTTTGGCTTCAATATTATGAATATGTGTATCACTACGATCGCGATCCAACAAACCATTTTCATTGGGTGTATAACCATAGAAGGTTTTATTCATGTAAACAGAATAACAATTATTCTCTAACTTAAATGAATAACTGTATTGCAATAAACAGGATCAAACCATATTCTTGCTCAACACAAACACCAAATAACATTTATTTAGGTTCAACACTAATCCCGAAAGTATAGGGAGTGTGCGATGATGATCATATCATTCATGGAACTACTTCCAACACACATTGTTACTTCACCCTTAACTAGTCTCTGTTCATTCTGCAACTCCCGTTTACTACTTTTAGCAACTGAACTAGTATCAAATACCGAGGGGTTGCTATAAACACTAGTAAAGTACACATCAATAACATGTATATCCAATATACCTTTGTTCACCTTGCCATCCTTATTATCCGCCAAATACTTGGGGTAGTTCCGCTTCCAGTGACCAGTCCCTTTGCAGTAGAAGCACTCAGTCTCAGGCTTAGGTCCAGACTTGGGCTTCTTCACTTGAGCAGCAACTTGCTTGCCGTTCTTCTTGAAGTTCCCCTTCTTCCCTTTGCCCTTTTGTTGAAACTAGTGGTCTTGTCAACCACCAACACTTGATGCTTTTCTTGATTTCTACCTTCGTCGATTTCAGCATCACGAAGAGCTTGGGAGTTACTTTCGTCATCCCCTGCATATTATAGTTCATCACTAAGTTCTAGTAACTTGGTGATAGTGACTAGAGAACTTTGTCAATTACTATCTTATCTGGAAGATTAACTCCCACTTGATTCAAGCAATTTTAGTACTCAGACAATCTAAGCACATGCTCACTAGTTGAGCTATTCTCCTCCATCTTGTAGGCAAACTACTGTCAGAGGTATCATACCTCTAGACATGGGCATGAGTTTGAAATACCAATTTCAACTCTTGGAACATCTCATATGCTCTGTGGCATTCAAAACATTTTTGAAGTCCCGAGTCTAAGACGTAAAGTATGGTGCACTAAACTATCAAGTAGTCATCGTATTGAGCTAGCCAAACGTTCATAATGTCTGCATCTGCTCCTGTAATAGGTCTGTCACCTAGCGGTGCATCAAGGACATAATTCTTCTGTGCAGCAATGAGGATAAACCTCAGATCACGGACCAAGTCCGCATCATTGCTACTATCATCTTTCAACATATTTTTCTCTAGGAACATATCAAAAATAATAATAAACGGGGAGCAACATCGCGAGCTATTGATCTACAACATAGTTATGCAAATACTATCAGGACTAATTTCATGATAAATTAAAGTTCAATTAATCATATTACTTAAGAACTCCCACTTAGATAGACGTCCCTCTAGTCATCTAAATGATCACGTGATCCAAATCAACGAAACCATGTCCAATCATCACGTGAGATGGAGTAGTTTCCAATGGTGAACATCACTATGTTGATCATATCTACTATATGATTCACGCTCGACCTTTCGGTCTCCAGTGTTCCGAGGCCATATCTGCATATGCTAGGCTCGTCAAGTTTAACCTGAGTATTCTGCGTGTGCAAAACTGTCTTACACCGGTTGTAGATGAACGTTGAGCTTATCACACCTGATCATCACGTGGTGCCTCGGCACGACGAACTTTGGCAACGGTGCATCTCAGGGAGAACACTTATACCTTGAAATTTTAGTAAGGGATCATCTTAGGAAGCTACCGTCGAACTAAGCAAAAAAAGATGTATAAAAGATAAACATCATATGCAATCAAAATATGTGACATGATATGGCCATCATCATCTTGTGCTTTTGATCTCCATCTCCAAAGTACCGTCATGATCTCTATCATCATCGGCATGACACCATGATCTCCATCATCTTGATCTCTATCAACGTGTCGTCACATGGTCGTCTCGCCAACTATTGCTCTTGCAACTATTGCTATCGCATAGCGATAAATGAAAGCAATTATTTGGCGCTTGCATCTTATGCAATAAAGAGACAACCATAAGGCTTCTGCCAGTTGCCGATAACTCCATTACAAAACATGATCATCTCATACAATAAATATAGCATCATGCCTTGACCATATCACATCACAACATGCCCTGCAAAAACAAGTTAGACGTCCTCTACTTTGTTGTTGCAAGTTTTACATGGCTGCTACGGGCTGAGCAAGAACCGTTCTTACCTACGCATCAAAACCACAACGATATTTCGTCAAGTTAGTGCTGTTTTAACCTTCATAAGGATTGGGCGTAGCCACACTCGGTTCAACTAAAGTTGGAGAAACTGGCACCCGCCAACCACCTGTGTGCAAAGCACGTCGGTAGAACCAGTCTCGCGTAAGCGTACGCGTAATGTCGGTCCGGGCCGCTTCATCCAACAATACCGCCGAACCAAAGTATGACATGCTGGTAAGCAGTATGACTTGTATCGCCCACAACTCACTTGTGTTCTACTCGTGCATATAACATCTACGCATAAACATGGCTCTGATGCCACTTTGGGGAACGTAGTAATTTCAAAAAGAAATCCTACGCACACATAGGATCATGGTGATGCATAGCAACAAGAGGGGAGAGTGTGTCCACGTACCCTCGTAGACCGAAAGCGGAAGCATTAGCACAACGCGGTTGATGTAGTCATACGT
This sequence comes from Aegilops longissima, assembly GCA_021605205.1. NCBI lineage: Eukaryota > Viridiplantae > Streptophyta > Magnoliopsida > Poales > Poaceae > Aegilops > Aegilops longissima. The sequence goes on from CM038678.1 coordinate 628,790,372, forward strand.
CTTCACGATCCGACCGATCCAAGTACCGAACGCACGGCACCTCCGAGTTCAGCACACGTTCAGCTCGATGACGTCCCATGAGCTCCGATCCAGCAAAGCTTCGCCAGAGAGTTTCGTCAGCATGATGGTGTGATGATGGTGATGATGATGCTACCAACGCAGGGCTTCGCCTAAGTACCGCTACGGTATGATCGACGTGAATTATGGTGGAGGGGGCACCGCACACGGCCGGGAGAGATCAACAGATCAACTTGTGTGTCCTCGGGTGCCCCCTGCCCCCGTATATAAAGGAGCAAGGGGGGAGGCCGGCCGGCCCTCTTAGGGCACGCCAGGAGGAGGAGTCCTCCTCCTAGTAGGAGTAGGACTCCCCTTTCCTACTCCTACTAGGAGGAGGAAAGGAAGGGGGAAGGGGAGAAGGAAGGAGAGGGAGGAAAGGAGGAAAGGGGGGCCGGCCCCCTAGTCCAATTCGGTTTGGGCTAGGGGGGCGCGCTCCCTGCCTCCTCTCTTCAACCACTTGGCCCATGAGGCCCAATACTTCTTCCCCGTATTCCCGTAACTCCCCGGTACTCCGAAAAATACCCGAATCACTCGGAACCTTTCCGATGTCCGAATATAGTCGTCCAATATATCGATCTTTACGTCTCGGCCACTTAGAGACTCCTTGTCATGTCCCCGATCTCATCCGGGACGCCGAACTACCTTCGGTATATCAAATCACATAAACTCACTATACCGATCGTCACCTAACGTTAAGCATGCGGACCCTACGGGTTCAAGAACTATGTAGACATGACCGAGACACGTCTTCGGTCAATAACCAATTGCGGAATCTGGATGTTCATATTGGCTCCTACATATTCTACGAAGATCTTTATCGGTCAAACCGCATAACAACATATGTTATTCCCTTTGTCATCGGTATGTTACTTGCCGAGATTCGATCGTCGGTATCTCAATACCTAGTTCAATCTCGTTACTGGCAAGTCTCTTTACTCGTTCCGTAATGCACTATCCCGCAACTAACTCATTAATTGCATTGCTTGCAAGGCTTATAGTGATGTGCATTACCGAGAGGGCCCAGAGATACCTCTCCGACAATCGGAGTGACAAATCCTAATCTCGATTTATGACAACTCAACAAGCACCATCGGAGACACCTGTAGAGCACCTTTATAATCACCCAGTTACGTTGTGACGTTTGGTAGCACACAAAGTGTTCCTCCGGTACTCGGGAGTTGCGTAATCTCATAGTCACAGGAACATGTATAAGTTATGAAGAAAGCAATAGCAATATACTAAATGATCAAATGCTAAGCTAACGGAATGGGTCAAGTCAATCACATCATTCTCTAATGATGTGATCCCGTTAATCAAATGACAACTCATGTCTATGGCTAGGAAACTTAACCATCTTTGATTCAACGAGCTAGTCAAGTAGAGGCATACTAGTGACACTTCGTTTGTCTATGTATTCACACATGTACTAAGTTTCCGGTTAATACAATTCTAGCATGAATAATAAACATTTATCATGATATAAGGAAATATAAATAACAACTTTATTATTGCCTCTAGGGCATATTTCCTTCATATGTCGTAAAGCATGGTGCACTAAACTGTTGGGGAACGTTGTAATAATTAAAAAAATCCTACGTGTCACCAAGATTAATCTAGGAGAAGATAGCAATGAGAAAGAGGGAGTGCATCTTCATACCCTTGAAGATCACTATGCGGAAGCATTACAAGAACGCGATTGATGGAGTCGTACTCGCGGTGATTCAAATCGCGGAAGATCCGATCCAAGCGTTGAATGGACGATGCCTCCGCGTTCAACACACGTATAGCCCAGGGACGTCTCCTTATTGATCTTGCAAGGGGAGAGGAGAAGTTGAGGTAGAACTCCGGCAGCACGACGGCGTGGTGGTGGATCTTGTGGTTCTCCGGCAGAGCTTCTCTACGCTCAACAGAGGAGGAGGATGAGTTAGAGAGGAGGGCTGCGCCAGGGGCAAGGGGTTCAACTCCAATGCACCTCCCCACTATATATAGGGGTGGAGGGGGCTGGTTTCTTGCCCTCCAAGTCCATTGTGGCGTTGGCAAAGGTGGGAGGAAAGAAATCCCATCCTTTCCCTTCCCCACCGATTGTTATCCCCCTTTTTAGGGATCTTGATCTTATCCCTTATCCCTTCAGGATATGATCTTATTCCTTCTTGGGGGGGTCTTGATGCGCCTTGACCAGGGGTGTGGGGCCTTGCCCCCACTATCCACGTTCATGTGGGTCCCACTCCGGAACCTTCTTGAACCTTCCCGGTACAATACCGAAAAATCCTGAACATTTTCCGGTGGCCAAAATAGGACTTCCCATATATAAATCTTTACCTTCAGACCATTCCTGAACTGTCTGAATAACCGTCTGTAATAGAAAACCCCAATAAGCAGGGTAATTAGCCTATTATTGATAATCCATGTACTAATCAAACTGATATTTCTTATAGAACACACCAGATATTTCATATCCGTATAAAAGCAACCAGGATTTCGTAATCGAATTACATCAGATAGCTTCGGCACTCAGTTACGCCATTACACAATAGCACCAAGTTTCACATGCAGCATCAAAAACCTTTGGAAAGTAGCATCATACATGGTAAATAGACAGATGAATCTCATCTCGAAATCGCAGGCGGAAGGCAAATATTGAGCCTTCAGTTATGTTGAATGTCCTTGCAACTTTAGGCCAGTGGCTATGGATAATTGCCCACCCAACCTTCGTCCTCTTCAGCAAGACTTCAATATTGTACCGTGTGTGTTGAATGAATACCTTCCGCGCCTCTTGACCACGCAGGTGGTTTGAGAGGTAATCATCGGTGAAGTGCTTTGAAAAGTACTTAAAACAAAGCTATGCATAAATCGCTGTTGTAAATTTTGAAATGGCGCTAGGGGTAAAAACAAGGTAAAAGAGTTGGTACCATCCTATAGTTGACTGATGTCTTCTTCATTGTGCAAACAAATATCTTGCTGTTATTCGTCGCAAGTTTCTTCATCCTAACAATCTTTTTGAGTTTCTTGACTTGACTGATATTCATGGACATCTCATTTCCCCATATGCAAAATGGGTCGAACAGTGGGTCTAAGCCTCTGACAGTAGGACCTACATGTGCAATACCAAATTGTAACAAACCTAAATATTAGAATGATTCCTGCAACTGCACAATAATGTGCTATTAGCCAAAGGACCCTGCTTGAACAAACCTCGATGGTAAACCGTAGTGTCGCCCATTGTTTCCCTGCAACACACATAAGGAAGATCTTGATCAAGTTAACTGAGAGTTTCCATACTATCAGTAGAATATGTATTGAGTACAGCCAAATTCGATTGGTGTCACATGCATAACAATACAAAATTGTACCCACAGCAAATGAAAATCAAGTTGCAGAACTGAACCAAACAGTTAAATGGACAGCAGACCAAATGAACCAAAATAGTTAACCGAGCACGACATTGCAGAATAGAAACATGTACTAGAAGATAAGACAGTTAACAAAACAAAGAATGCTTGAGAACAGTACTACGAAATGTAGCAATTGTTGGACCAAAGTGTTAACTCAACATTACATTTCAGAGGACCAAACTATTAACTGAACATCAGATTGCATATTAACATTACAGAGGGAAATCACTAGAAGGCACTGGTGTTGGCCTCGAGAAAACAACACGAACTGTATTTTAAAGTAGACAACCGCGTGGCGGTGTCGACGGTGGCCTCGAAGACGAGGTGATCCTCAAGATCTGGCGGTCGGCACGCACGGCAGCCATAGTGACCTCGTGCGTGCATGCGACCGCATGCTACTGAGATCCACGTTATACTGCGTGCAAAATGGCTGTGGGCGGCGCTTAATTGGAGGAGGGAGGGCAGTGATTTCTGTGGAAGGTGTCGCGCCGTCGGTTGGGGCATATGGGACGGGAAAGGAGGAGGATGGTGTGCGTGGGGTGTGGATTACTTGACCATATCGACGAGGCCACGCAGCAAGAAGAAGGGTCGGTGGTGAGGAGGCCGCGCAACAAGAAGAAGGGTCGCCGGCAAGGAGGCGGTGCTACAAGAAGAAGGGTCACCGGCGTGGAGGCGGCGCTGCGAGAAGAAGGACTACAAAAAAATACACTTCCGTGATGATACGTGTTTGTCACAGTAGGTCGTGTTTTTTGTCATGCATGTACATCCATGACAAATTTATGAAAGAATCAAGATAGTCATACATGTGCTGTCATAGAAGTGTTCCATGACATTACCAAAATTATCATCACGGAAGTGTCCACTTCCATGACGATAAATCGCGCGTCCGTAAGTGCTTTCGTCAAGGGTGACCGACACGTGGCATCCACCGTAACGAACGTCGTTAAGCTATCGGGTCGGGTTTTGGATCCGATAACCGTTAACAGCCCGACCAATGGGGATTTTCCACGGTAAAATCATCATTGGCTGGAGGAAACACGTGTCGGCTCATTGTTGGGACAGATGTCATCCACTCATTAGATGTATACGCCTATGATACGTCGACAGTGGCACGCCCAACAGAGGCCCATTCTCGTGAAAAGGCCGCCCATTTAACTTGGTCAAAGGTGGCGGGCGGCCCATGGAAAGCCTGTTAACGGCATGTTCGCATATAGCCCATTTACAGCCCGCTAACCCAAGGCCCGTTACGCCCTATCTGAATTAGGCCCAGTAGCATCATCTGGGCCATCCAATATGATTCCAGCCCATTTTCACTTCTGGCCCATGTATGGCCCATGACGTCTTTCGGCCCATATGAGGCCCTGTGTAACTCTTGGCCTATTAACGGCCCGTGGTGAAACTGGCCCGCAATGAACAATTATCACTTTACACCCATTAACGGCCCGTGGTGAAACTGGCCCGTAATGAACAGTGTATCACTTTATACCCATTAAGGGCCCGTTATTCAGTTGGGCCGTTTCCAGCCCATGTTATCTTTCGGCCTTCTCAGAGCCCATTTATTCTTGGGCTCATTTCCAGCATTCGTTTACTTACGGCCCGTTACTGTCATTTTCTGCTTGTGGGCCAAATTTAGCCAATGGTTACAGTCGGCCCGTTTGTGGTCCGTTAATACGTTGGGCTGTTTTCATAGCGTCATCAAATACGGCCTATTAACGATGGCCCGTTATGGTCGGCCCATGAACGGACGATTCCAACTCTAGCCTGTTTACGGCCATAATGCGGCCTGTTATTGCACATGTTTGGCCAATCGATCATACGACCCGTATAAGGCCCATTGATGATACGGCCCGTAGAAGGCCCATTGTTTCTACGGCCCGTAGAAGGCCCAATGTTTCTACGGCCCATAGAAGTCCTACTGTTTCTACGGCTTGTAGAAGGCCCACTGTTTCTACGGCCCGTAGGAGGCCCAGTGTCACTACAGTAAATATTAGCCCATGGTTATTGTGGCCTAGTTTTAAAAAATAGGTTATTGCAGCCACTAGCAAACCGGGGAAAAAGAACTGCACTGACTACAAGAAAACAAATAAACAAGACAACAAGGAAATAAATAAGCAAGCAACTTATGCTAGGCTATCACGGCTATTACACATATTACATCCATTGGGCATCAAAGTTCGCCACCAAGGTGCAAATATAGGGAACACAACAAAGATATAAACGCCAAGAAAAAACAAGTCCAGAATCGAAACCACTTGAAAGAGTTCAAGAAACAATATCCTCGGTACCCATAATGTCGGCAAGATGCTTAGCAAGCTTATTAACTTTCTCTTGTTTGGCGCTTAAATCCTCCAGTATTTCTCGTTGCACAAGAAAGTACGATCTGAATTCTGCGGGGACTTCCTCGGTCCTTGACTTCTTGCCGCAAAGACACCGATCGATGCCTTTCAGCTTGTAGCTGAGATCAAGAAGCGAAGTGATTCAGCAGCGAGTTCGAAGAGCTTGTGCCAGTGATCTGCCAAGAACTCGAACACTACATCAACGCAGGATCGTGGGGTTTTCTCACCGCCTACAAGATCGCTTTTATCACCTTTCTTGAAGACCAACAGGTTGTCTCACTATCTTGAACCTTATCTGCATTACTTTCTCTACCTTTGCATAGTGGGGTGCTCTTCTCCAATATTCTGCTTTGCATACTACAAGAGAAACAAGCGGACATGTCACAGTGTTTAGCTTGTAGTATACCAAACTCATTTTGGTAAACCGTTCAAGAGTAAGGTGGACAGGATAACAAATGAAACAAACATATATCTATGTACTATGGTCACCGATTGTCCATATCATTCTAGTTTATGTTCCCTAATCAAGATAGAGACACAGTTCAACTCATATATTTTTAAGACACAACAGCATAGACAGAATATAAGTGTGAGCAACTACACAAGATTGGCAGCACTTGTAATGTGCATCACATGAGAACATAACTGTTTATACAACTTAAACTGAAATCAACATAGAGCAAGAAGTTAGAACAGCAATCCAGTTCAAGAAATAGGTTTAAAACATACCTGCTTGCGCCATTGGAGTTTCAATTGGATCCTTCAAATTCAAAAGTAGTTGGTATGAGTAAATACAAGGATGCAACAAAGAAAGGAGTATGGACCATAGCTACGGAATCGACACGAGAACAGCTTGCTCTTCCGCTTTAAACGTGGAGTTTAGGTTAGCTGTGGTGGTCTTCGTGCTTTGGGCACCGCAGAGCTTTACAAACTGCTCGTGTGGGGGTACTGTGGTGGACATGGTGCTTTGTCAACTATAAGTGGGTTACTATCCGCTAGGGTTGCGGTTAGATGGGTTGTAGCTGGTTCTCCGCCCAACGGTGTAAGTGTGCAACTGGAGGAGTCTCGATTATGTGTGTGGGGCTAGTTTGTGGGCCAAGACAACCATGGTTCTATCTGCATCGACGGGTAGCACTTGTTTTTGTGAAGAACGGGTTTTGCACCCTTAGATACTGCCATCACCCCTCCAATTCAAATGGCTGATAAACAAGAAAATAAATTGAACGTCTGAGACATTGTATGATAGATGATGTGGTAATTCACATATATGTTGTCTAACCAAACAGACAACATGACACAATTTCACATATATGATTCCTAACTAAACAGGATAGCATGACACAGCTTTCAGATATATGATGGATAACTTAACAGGATATAATGGCATAATTCAACATATGATGAGTACCTAAACAGATGACATGACAAAACTATATGATGTCTTTCTAAAATAGGTTGGGATGAAATAATTCACATACATGTTGTCTAAGTATACAGGATGGCATGATATAATTGACATAATTGATTCATATACTAAGCAGCCGGCACTTTCGCATGTATGATCTCTAAACTAAGCGAGATAGAATTTAATATTGTGCATATAATGTCTAAACTAAGCAATGCAAGACACCATATGCATCATATGAGAAATATAAACATTGCAACTTAGAGCATACACCTCGGTGGGATATAGGACTGGTCATCTGCCTCTAATCCTCCTCCGAGGAGCTCCCGTAACCATCGAGATATATGCTTCAACAGTACCATTGCTCGCTCTAAAGACCTTGTTTTCACTCCAGATTTTTCCATAACCGCTCAAATGGTGATACCCATGAAGAGTAGTTCAATATACATGATTGTTGACAAATTGAATACGTAATGAAAAAAAAGATGGCATGAGATAATTCACATATATGATGCCTGGCTCCATGGCGGTGCATAATTCACATATATGATAATTGGCTGAAAAACATGGCATTGCATAATTCACATATCGATATAGAAAGCAAACAGAGGCATTCACACAAAGCATGTCTAATCTAAGCGGATGGCATGGCAATGCAAGACACCATATGCATGATATGAGCAATATAACCCAGCCAAGTTAGAGCATGCACCTCGGGTGGGGGATACGACCGTCATCATCTCTCTCAATCCTCCTCGAGGAGCTATCTCAGAACCAACAAGAAATCTGCATCGACAGTAGCACCGATCGCTCGAAGACCTTGTTTTCCTCCAGATTTTCCCATGACCGACTCAAATGGCTGATGCACAGAAGAGTAGATGAATGTATAAACATTGTTGACAAATGGAATACATTATGGAAAAAATATGGCACGATACAATTCACATATACGATGACTGGCTAAACAGGATGGCATTGCATGATTCACGTATATGATGCCCGGCTAAAGAAGATGGCATTGCATAATTCCCATATACTCCCTCCGTTCCTAAATATTTTTCTTTTTAGAGATTTCAAATGGACTACCACATACGGATGTATATAGACATATTTTAGAGTGTAGATTCACTCATTTTGTTCCGTATGTAGTCACTTGTTGAAATCTCTGAAAAGAAAAATATTTAGGAATGGTGGGAGTATGATATAGAAACCAAACAGGTGGCATTCACACAAAGCAAATCTAAACTAAGTTGATGACATATAAGATGTATAATGTAAGCAATGCAAGGCCCCATATGCATGATATGAACAACATCAAGATGCGAGTTAGAGCAAACACCTCGGTGGTAAACAGGCGTGGTCGGCTCCTTCGAATCTCCATCCGAATGCTTATCTTCCTCTGGAATACAATCTGAAATGCAGGAGAGGGGGGCACTTAGCCCACCATGGAGCAGGTTCGCATGACATTATATTTGCACGCAACGGTCTTCTCTTTTCTCTACATGTTCGATGCGATTGTGTACAATATCGACATGCATAATAATAAAATAGTTAGATTTTGTAAGGCCTAAGGGTGCATGCAAAAATCAAGACTGATGGTAGCAAACAGTGGATGGATCCAAAACTAATGATAGCGGTAGATTATAGCTTCAGTTTAAAAGATAGACAATGGATCATCTATTGTTTGTTGCCCACGCAACATGAACCACATAGAAGACCCCAGATGAACCAGATAGTAGATGATACTATTCGTTGCTGGCTCGATATGAGACCCATGGGCAATTCAAAACTCAAGATTGAACGATAAAGTAGCAGGTAATAATAACCGATGTATAACGTAAGCAAACACGAAAGACTGCGACCTCTCTTCCGGAACTGTGTAGTCCTCAGGTTCATCTGCTCAGTCGATGATGGTAATGCAGTTGGCGTGGCTGCCGGCAATAGGGAAGATGATCTGAGGCGGCGAAAGGAAGTTTGCAGGGGGGATCTCTGCTGCAGTGAACGCTTCTGTCGATGGTGCAGCTCAGGTGGGGTGGATGACGGCAGGCAGGAGAAGGACATGACACACAGAGTTTTCTTTGACGCCAATCTGAAAATGAAGTAAATCTGTAAGGGCTCCTTAGAATTGGAGGATTCTATAAACGCAGGGACAGGAATAGGATAGGAATGCATGTGCAAAACAGAGCATTTGGAAACATAGGGTTTCAGTCAACCTGGGTGTTTGGCTCACATGAATTGGAAGAACAGAGGAATGGAGAAACAAAGAGATGCGACGAGTGTACAACCTCTTTGGCATAGCCTTGTGGACCTCAGCATCATTGGGTTGGACGTGGAGGATGGTGATGATGCTGGTGTGACTGCTCGAGGCGGGAAGAAGATCCGAGGCCTCTGGAAGCGGCGCCGAGGGTATCGCTCATTGTGATGGACGGTTCTGTCGTTGGAGCAGCTCCGCTAAGGTGTACGGCGACGAGGCTGAAGCATGACAAGACAGACAACGTTAATCTAAAGTGGGACCCTAATATCATCTGCAATAGGTGATGTAAAATACATCACCAAAAAGTGCTAGATGTAAAATGCACCAGCTGCGCCACGGCCGCTCCGACAGATGTTGTAAGTACTATTCACTCTGAACTTAACTGAAGAAAATGAACTTCACAGTCGAAACTGAATTTTACTGTCGAAACTGATTGAACTAGTAACAGAGCATAGCAACAGATGTTTAGGGCGTTCGAGCACTAGTAGCAGAGAAGCAGTGATCTAAATCAGCAGACGCCGAGCAAGGAACGCACTAGCAGAGAGCAAGTCGTGCAAGAGCACCATGAAGAGTGCTAAAGCAGCAACTCATGTAGCTGCCGGAGGTCGTGCAGCAGCAGCAGCGCAAGCGAGAGCAAGAGCAGAGCAGCAGCATGAACAAAAGCAGGAGCAGTGCAGCAGCGCGACCGACAGCAAGAACAGAGCCGCAGCACGAGCGAGAGCCGGAGCAGCTGCAGCTAGTGCCGTTGTGAAAGTCGCCGCCGAGGAAGCAACGACATGGGGGACAGACGCCATGGATGATGTGGCCGGCGACGGCGCCGTCGATGGAGACGCCATGTCTGCTCGGTATCGAGCACCGGCAGCCCCATGAGATAGGAAAAAAGATAAAATGCAGCAGTGAGTGCAGAACCTCCTTGGTGGCGCCGAGTTGGCCTCGGCTTCATTGGAGGAATTGGTGAGGGTACTGTGGTTCCGGTGGGGTAGGTCAAGACGTCGCTATGGGGATTGAGGTGGCGCGATAGACGAGGCGAACATCGGGGCAGCTCCTTGGAGGTGGAGGACGGGGCGGCTGATCCGCTGGGACGACGAGATCGACAAAGGATCCTCATCCGGTGCGGTGGATGAGGGACGGTGAGCTGTTGCGGTGGACGACATAGTCGGGGAAGAGTCTCCGGCTGGGCGGCGGTCGGGAGGCCGACGAAGGAGCATGGGGTTTCACGGGTTTTGGCGGCCTCGGTGTACGAATGGGGGTCGAAGGGGGAGGGGGATCCAAGCTTAGGGATGCGCTTGTCCGAAATGTAGGGTAAGTTACCAGCGTACCCCCACCGGTTTTGACACCGCGACGTGGAGCTTCATTTCCTGCTGAGGGGTAGAAGGGGGATTTCGCGTGTTAGGGCTGCGGGAGCGATTTCGGATGAGGAGGGAGTTCTCGCGCGCATCCAAATTCCGGGATAACAAGGCGCGGCGCGGGTTGAAGAAGTGGGAGTTTCAAAGCAGGTGAGACAAAAGATACTCGAGCTTGAAAATTTCGGGATAACAAGGTGCGGATTCCTTGTTCGGCAGAACAAACTTAACGTGTAACAAAAACAATTCATACAAGACACAAGAGAGTCATGTCCCCTTTTACTATATTGCTATAGATGCCATTGAAAAACTACAAGAAAAATGTAAAAAAATCGGAGAACAAGATTACCTGCACAAGACCAAATCGATTCGCACTTCCCTCAACAACAACAAAAACAAATCAATTCCCACCAAAGAAAGAGTAATGTCCCTTTTATATGATTACAGATGCCATGATCTCAATTTCAATTTTTGAATCCACGTTATGTTGAATTCAATATATCATTAGGTGACCTTGCGGTTTATAATTGATGTAGTCGTACATTTTGATCTTCCATCATATATGAACATTTTACTCCACCATGTGAACATATATATTGTCGTCTACCATATGGACTAAATTTGAATCAATTTTCCTTATTTGAATATGATTGTTGTCAAGTTATACAATAATTTAAATATTATCTTGATAACAAAAGACATGCATATAGCAGTAATCATATTTCACTATGAACTACATGTACCATACGCTCTCCAATTCAAATATTTGTATCCATTTTATGTTGAATTCAAATCATAGTACATTATTGGTCTAGGTAGAGAGATGTTCAGGATAATCTAAACCCTGTTTTCATACGTATAATTTTTGGCTGAATTGGGACAAGTTTTGGTATAAGCCTCTTGCAAAACCGGAGATTCTCTCAACAAGCCTCGTGGTTCCGAGAGGGAACATGTCACCTTTTTGTGTGTGAAACGATATATGCTGCCTCCCCTTGATTTTATTTACAGAGGCAACATAGAACTATATGAGTGCCCTGTTAAATTTTGGAATTATTTCGGGTTCATTTGGCCTTTTATACATTAATTGAGTTTCTGGACTTTTAATGTGCATAATCTAAATATGAATTGCATGCACATGCTCCGGTGCACCAAAGTGGGTTGAAAAATCACATGTGTGTCCTTGGTTGAATTTCTAGGTCCCATGGAAGAAATGAGAATGAAATTCAAACATCTGGGCGTCATGACTCTACCGAGAACATCGAGAAACTTAGATTTTAAATTCATGTAAATCCAAAACTCGCTGGAAATCATGAAACTTGGCATGGTGTCATGTCATGGCACTAACATGTTGTGGTAAAAATTGGGCGATTTGGAAGCTCGTGGTTCTAAGAGGGAACGTGCCACCTTTGAGTGTGAAACGATATCGCTGCCCCCCCTTGAGTTTCTTAACAAAGGCAACATAGAACTACATTAGTGCCTGTTAAATTTTGGAATTATTCCGGTTCGTTTGTCGTTTTTATACATTAATTGAGTTTCGGTCATTTAATGTGCATGAGTCAAATTTGAACTACAAGCACATGCTCTCGTGCACCAAAGTTGGTTGAAAAATCACATTTGTGTCCTCGGGTGAATTTCTAGGTCCCATGCAAGAAATGAGAATAAAATTAAAACATCTGGGCATCGTGGCTTGGCCAAGAGCATTGAGAAACTTGGTTTTAAAATTCTTGTAAATCCAAAACATGTTTGAAAATCATGAAACTTGGCATGGATGTCATGTCATGGTACTACCATGTTGTGGTAAAAAAATGGCCGAATAGGAACATATTTTGGTATAAGCTTCTTGCAAACCGAAGCTTCTCTCAAGAAGGCTCGTGGTTCTGGGAGGGAACGTGCCACCTTTGAGTGCGAAACGATATACGTTGTCCCCCTTGAGTTTATTTACAAAGGCAACATAGAACTACATGAGTGCCATGTTAAATTTTGGAATTATTCTGGCTTCGTTTGGCCTTATTTACACATTAATTGAGTTTTTGGTCATTTAATGTGCATAATTCAAATTTGAACTACAAGCACATGCTCCCGCGCACCAAAGTTGGTTGAAAAATCACATTTGTGTCCTCCGGTGAATTTCTAGGTCCCATGCAAAAAATGAGAATAAGATACAAACATCTGGGCATCGTGGCTCGGTCGAGAACATTGAGAAACTTGGTTTTAAAATCATGAAACTTGGCATGGTGTCATGTCATGGTAGTACCATGTCGTGGTAAAAAAATTGGCCGAATAGGAACAAATTTTGGTATAAGCTTCTTGCAAATCGGAGCTTCTCTCAAGAAGGCTCGTGGTTCTGCGAGGGAACGTGTCACCTTTGTGTGCATAATTCAAATTTGAAATACAAGCACATGTTCCAGTGCACCAAAGTTGGTTGAAAAATCACATGTGTGTCCTCGGGTAAATTTCTAGGTTCCATGCAAGAAATGGGAATGAAATTCAAAATTCCGGGCATCGTGGCTGGGTTGGAAACATTGAGAAACTTAGTTTTTTAATTCCTGTAAATCCAAAACACGCATGAAAATAATGAAACTTGGCTTGATGCCATGACATGGCACCAACATGCTGTGGTAAATTTGCAGTCCGATTTGCGAAGGCGCACACATTAACAATCAACAAAGTCATTTTGGAACAAGTGTTGTCACGTTACAATCGGAAACACAAGTATTATTGAAACCGTGGGCGTTCTACTTACTAGTACCATTTACGTGCCGCCACACGCAGGGTAGCTATTTGAGTACGAGAGGCGTGCGATCAGACCCTTGCGTGTGCTTATTGGGAGGAGAGCCCTTTGACCTCCATCTGCCGTCCACCTCTCTCCCAAGGTCTCCATTAATGGCGCCCGAGCCTCTGTTTAATGGCGTGGCTATGTCTCACTCGACTGAGATTTAAGAGAGAAAAAATAAAATCTGAAAGCACGGATCTTGATGTAAGATCCGACGAACCTATATAGCATCTACTGCGACTTATAGCAAGACTGATGAATATATAAGGACAATTATTTTTTATATCAAAAAGGGCTTGCCCCTTCCGATTTTCATTACTAAAAACCACCACAATTCACAAAGAGTTCAGCCCAACTCCAGCCTAACACGAAGGACTAAAAGCTACCAGATTGAAATCGCAACATCCCAAGAGGCCAACAAAGGCCAAACATACACGCTAGAACCCAACATTTCACAACCGACGACACAATCCACATCCTAAACCAATTATTACATCAAAAGAAACCAGGAAACTGAAGGAAGCCCAACAGCAACTAGAAGAACAGCAACGCCAGGGTCGCCACAGCAAGAGTTTTCTTCATTCCAGCCTCGCAACATTGATCTTCCACAGAAATATAAGGAAGATTAATTGTCTTACATAATTAGAAAGATAATTAAGAAAGCCACATGTGGCTACGCCCGAAATACACAAGGGAAAATAAGAAGGAAGACAAGGATCTCGCTCGCTGATCTCTACTTTCTTGATGCGTTCTTTGCAGGTCGCGGGAACTAGTCTCCGCGAAGCGGCGATGAGCTCTTCGTGTCCTCAAGACGCTGCTTGAGAACATCCACGGATTCCTCCACCAGCCTTTGGCGCTCGTTCGAAGCATGTCATTCTCGTCCATAAGTTTCTTGACGATGGCGCGGTCCTCTTCAACAAGGAACTTGTCTCCTCCTGGTCTCGCACTTCGGACGATCTTCTCCCTCAAGAGGTCGCGCCGCCCGGAACCTCTCATTGCCCTCCCTTAGTTGCGGATGACGCCGTAGCCTGTTCAAACGAGGCTTTCACGTCGTCCTGCAACCCCGCCAGCCGGAGATCTGATCCATCCGGCTATGGACGATCGCATGCATGCACTGTAATACCGATCGTCGCTTGCCGCGAAATTTTTCCCGAGCCCCTTGGGGCGGGACATCTCTGCTGCATTCGTGGCGCGGCGGGACATCTCTGCTGCTTCCCCGGCGCGGCCGGACCAGTCTGCTGCATCGACGGTGCGGTGGGACCTATGTGCTGCTACTTCCGTGCGGCGGTACATGTCGGCTGCTCTCGCAGCGAGGCGGGACATCTCTCGTGCTTCCGCTTCCATGCTCGCCTCTCCCTGGTGGCAATCTATCACATCCCTAGCTTCTGGTAGTTCACTAGGCTAGCCTCAAGTGTGCATCATGTTTAATCTTGAAAGAAGCTTGAAATGGGGATTGCCTAAACCCCTGGCATCAAAGGAATTCACTAGGTTCACCTAAAATATTTTCAGTAAATCCAAATGGCTTTCAAAAATGTTCATCATTTATGGAAAATGTTGTAAATAAATAACTGAGGTGATGCCCATTTTCCATGACATATTTGGGCTCAATTAAATCATACTCTATTTGCATTTGGGCATTTAAATGCTACAAAATATTTTAAATGCTCAAATAATCATAAACTAAAATGTTTACTGTTCGATATATTCTAAATAGTAGCCATGATTAGTTTCATGATTTTTGGTAATGCCCTGGCATTTTAATAAAGCCCTAAAGTCTTGTAGCGACCAGACCCGAATGGATCAAGTCTCTGTGCTCAGTGTCATCCCTGGATCAGTAATGCTGACACCACACAGTACTTTGAAGGATTTATAGCAGAGTAGCAATCACACACTTATTACATCGTTTGTCCAGAAGAGGACTTATTACAATAAATATGTCCTAAGGCCATCTAATAACGATAACAGCGGAAGGCTTGGAAGATAAGTGAGTCCATCAACTCCATCGGCATCACTGAGTATAGAACCACGACCTAACACCTTACTCGTCGTTCTAAAAGTCTCGCAACATGAAAGTTGCAGCCCAAAACGGGTCACATGGAATATGCCGCAATGTAACACATAGAGAAAATGACGGAATAAGCCTATACTACATGCATATATGGCTGGTGGAAAAGCTCTACGGTTACAGTTTTGCTTAAAGCTAATTTTTCCCTACTACAAAGGAATAATTTTATTTAACTATCATGGTGGTTGTTAAACATTGAGAATGGTTGACAGCATCCTCAATCCCAATTAAAAAGTACTCATTAAAACCCAATAACATTAATTAGAGGTAACATAATGAGATTCACATGATATTCAATTACTAGATACTCAAGACGTCCATAATCGGGGACACGGCTAATCATGATTAGTTTATACACTCTGCATAGGTTTATGACTATTCCCCACAAGACTCGATCGCCTCCGCTTGGTTCTCGTGACTACATGGTGTTTGAGAGACGGATGACCGAGACACAGTCTTTCGAAGCACTAGCACCTTACATGTGGGTAGACCGTACCAACCTACATCCCCTACATCAGCTAGCCTACCCGTAAGAGTTCGCACAACTTACTCAGCTATGCCAGAGCCCATATTGGCTTGTGGCTGCACACGGAAGTTTCTAGTTTGAATAATCTTATGATCCCTTTGAGCCCAGGTGGCGGTCCAAGAAATACAGCAAGTCTGATAGAAACCAGGTGCCTCAATCCACCCAGATGTGTGTTTAAGTTGCCACCTTAAATAAACCATTAAATAACAATCTCACATCTGTCATGGATTCACTCACGCAATCCACGTCTACTAGCATAGCATGGCATAATAAGCAAACGTAGAAGTAACTCCCAAGGTTTCATAAGTAAAACAGGTAATAGGTACTACCTCAACTACTTCCCAAAACCCACAATTTAATTAGATCCTAATCATGCAATGTTTGAGGATTGAGCTAATGCATAAAACTGGGTAGTAGAAAAGGTATGATCAAGTGTTACTTGCCTTGCTGACGATCCGCGAAACCTAGAGACTCGAAGTAACAAGCAGCGCACTCCGGGTGATCTAACGCAGACAAACAACAAGCATACAATAAGTACTCATCTAATGCATAGGGAAAATCTCGGATAGAAGATCTAACCAGAAAATTCAACTTAAGAACCCTGGTGCAAAAAGAATCGAATCAAATAAAGCAACGAAAGTCAAACGTCAAAAGAAAACGACTCGGTTTTAGCAATTTGAAACTAGGTCAAATTTTACAGTAGCAAAACTTTGTTTAAGTGGATTAGTCGGAACGGCGGTTTCGAAACGAAACTCCAGGCGCTTAAATCACCTGATTCCGATAAACAAGCGAGAAAATAAACTGATTTGAAGATTGGATCGGAAATCGAAATCGGAAAATAACGAGTTAAATCCGATTAAAAGAAAAACGACGAACGGTCAAACGAACGGACGTTCGTTAACAGAAACTAACCGGCGAACGCGTTCATTAGAACGAACGGATCGGTGAACGTTCATTAATTAACAAAACCAAAAAAAATAAACCAATCTAGGGTTTTTAAAAAAAACCGAACAACGAAAGAAAAACCGGACGGGTTTTAAAAACAAAACCGGACCGGGGGGGTGACGTGGTGGCTACCTCCGGCGAGGTCGCCAAGGGGCTCGGCTCCGGGGGTCGGGTGGGCTCGGCGGGCGGCGGCGGGTCGGCGATGGCGTGGGCGGCGGCGGCGGCGCGGGCGGCGTCGGGGCGGCGGCAAGCGTCAGGCGGCTCGGGTTAGGCAAGCAAGCGGGTTGGGGAGGAGAGGGGGGGTGGCGGCTTATAAGGAGGGAGGGGTGGGGTTGCTTGGGAGGGGGCAGCAAGGGCGGGGCCGAGCCGGACTCGGTGGCGGCGGGCGGGGGACTCCTCCCAAGCGGGAGCACGCGAGTGGGAGGGGCGGGGCGGCTGCTTGGGCAGTGGGCCCTTGCCCAGTATGGGCGCGCGCGTTATTTTTTATTTATTTTTTAAACAAAATGAAACGAATTAAAATAAATCTAAACGAACTCCAAATTAAACAAAATTAATTTTCCCCGACTCTTAAAAATGAGTCGAACAAAATGAACTTTAATACGGGGCCAAAATGCATATTTTTAAAATACTCATTTTTTTCCCTAAAGCAAATAAACTTCGAAAAACCAAAATTTGATTTATTTATTAAATCTTCATTTTTTCCTAAATGTTGGGAAAGTCATATTATTCCCTCTCTTATTTTTTTATTGGAAAAATATATTTGAAGATAAAATAAAAAAATCCAAATGATCCTATTTTCAACATTTGAGGAAACCCAAATATGAAAATCATGAAATCTCCAACTCTCTCCGAGGGTCCTTGAGTTGCGTGAAATTTTCTAGGATCGGGAGAATGCAAGAAAATATGATATGCATGATGACTTAATGTATAACATTCCAAATTGAAAATTTGGGATGTTACAAACCTACCCCCCTTAAGATGAATCTAGCCCTCGAGATTCGGGTTAACTAGAAAATAGGTGAGCGTGGTCCTTGAGCAAATCTTCCTCTCTTTCCCGGTGGCTTCATCTTGATGTGGTGGCTCCACTGAACCTTGCAAAACTTGATAACCTTGCTGCGAGTAACTCTGCTGGCATAATCGAGAATCTTGACTGGTTTTTCCTCATATGTTAAGTCATCCTTCAACTGAATTGCTTCCAGTGGCACTGTGTCTCTTAGCGGTATCTCTGCTATCTCGGAGTGACATTTCTTCAGCTGAGAAACATGGAATACATCATGAACTCCTGACAGTCCCTCTGGCATTTCCAGCTTATAAGCAACTTCTCCCATGCGTTGCAAAATCTTATACGGTCCAACGAAACGTGGTGCTAATTTTCCTTTAACTCCAAAACGCTTAACTCCTCGAAGCGGGGATACTCTAAGATATACTCTGTCTCCAACTTCATATTCAATCGCCTTGCGCTTTGAATCCGCATAGCTCTTCTGTCTGGACTGGGCTACCTTGAGCCTATCGCGAATCAACTTAACCTTCTGCTCAGGCTCCTTAATCAAATCTGGTCCAAACAACTGACGATCTCCAGTTTCGTCCCATGACAACGGTGTCCTGCATCTTCTTCCATACAGAGCTTCGAAAGGTGCCATCTTCAAGCTGGTTTGGTAACTGTTGTTATAAGAAAATTCTGCATACGGCAAATTATCATCCCAACTACATCCATAATCTAGTGCACAAGCTCTCAGCATATCCTCCAAAATCTGATTGACTCTCTCAGTCTGTCCATCGGTCTGTGGGTGGAAAGCTGTACTAAATTCCAGCCTGGTTCCCAATGTTTCGTGCAACTGGTTCCAAAACTTTGAGGTAAATTGGGTTCCTCTATCTGATACGATACTCCTCGGAACTCCGTGTAAACAAACAATTCTAGTCATGTATATCTTTGCCAACTTAGCACTGCTATAGGTGGTCTTGACTGGAATGAAATGAGCTACCTTCGTCAAGCGGTCGACTATAACCCAAATCGAGTCATATCCTGAACGAGTCTTTGGCAAACCTGTGATGAAATCCATGCCTAGTTTATCCCACTTCCATTCGGGTATCGACAATGGTTGTAACAATCCTGCTGGCTTCTGATGTTCTGCCTTTACTCTCTGACATACATCCCAAACTGCTACATATTCCGCAATATCCTTCTCCATTCCGGTCCACCAGAAAGTATTCTTCAAATCCAGATACATCTTGGTATTTCCTGGGTGAATCGAATAGGGTGAATCATGGGCTTCTTGCAAAATCAACTTCCTGATCTCCGGGTTATTTGGCACATAAACACGGTCCTCAAACCATAGAGTATCGTGCTCATCCTCACGAAATCCTTTAGCTTTTCCTTTGCTCATTTTCTCCTTTATAGAGGCAACTTCCTTATCTGCCTTTTGGGCTTCTCTGATTTTGTCCATCAGTGTAGACTGAATCTCCAATGCTGCTACATAGCCTCTCGGAACTATTTCCAAACATAGCTCTCAAGGTCCTCGGCTAACTCATTGGGTATTCCTCCCATCATTAGGGTATTGACGTGGCTCTTACGGCTCAATGCGCCTGCTACAACATTAGCCTTTCGGGTGATAATGCAATCTCATATCATAATCCTTGATAAGCTCTAACCATCTCCTCTGCCTGAGATTTAATTCATACGTGTGAAGATGTACTTCAAACTCTTGTGATCCGTGTACACTTCACAATGATTTCCTATGAGAAAATGTCTCCATGTTTTCAATGCATACTGTAGCTGCTAATTCCAAATCATGTGTGGCATAATTTAACTCATGAGGCTTAAGTTGTCGTGAAGCATACGAAACAACTCTTCCTTCCTGCATAAGCACTGCTCCAAGTCCTCGGCGTGAAGCGTGTAATACACCTCATAATCCTTGGTCCGATCCGCAATATTAATACCGGTGAGGTAACCAATCTTTTCTTCAACTCCTGAAAACTTGCCTCGCAGTCCTCGGTCCATATGAATTTGGTATCCTTCTTCAACAATTCTGTCATAGGCTTTGCAATCCTTGAGAAATTCTCAATGAATCTTGGTAGTATCCTCTGAGTCCAAGGAAACTCGAATCTCTCCAACTGCCGTTGGTGCTTCCCATTTGGTTCGGTCTCAACCTTTGTGGGGTCAACTGCTATTCCTTCTCCGGATATAACATGTACAAGAAATCCAACTTCCTTTAGCCAAAACTCACACTTGCTGAACTTGGCATATAACTGGTGTTCCTTAGTTTCTCCAAAACCAATCGCAAATGTTCCTTATGTTCCTCTTCATTCTTGAGAAAATCAAAATATCATCAATGAATACCACGATTTAACTTATCCAAAAACTCCATAAACACTTTGTTCATTAGGTTCATGAAATAGGCTGGTGCGTTAGTCAGTCCAAATGACATAGCGGTATACTCATACAGTCCATATCTCGTGGTAAACGCTGTCTTAGGTATGTCCTGCTCCCGAATCTTCAACTGATGGTACCCTGATCGCAAATCGATCTTGGAAAACACTTTAGCTCCTTGCAAGCGATCAAACAGATCATTTATCATTGGTAGTGGGTACTTGTTCTTGATTGTTACTTCATTCAATCCACGATAATCAACAACCATCCTTAACGATCCATCCTTCTTCTCTACTAACAGTACGGGTGATCCCCAAGGTGAAGAACTTGGGCGTATAAAACCTTTATCCAATAGTTCCTTAATCTGCTTCTTGATTTCCGCCAAATCCTGTGCGGGCATCCTGTATGGTCGCTTTGATATTGGACCTGTTCCTGGCAAAAGTTCAATCAAAAACTCAATGTCTCTATCCGGTGGCATTCCTGGCAACTCTTCCGGAAATACATCAGAGAATTCCTTCACCACTGGTACTTCTTCCTGCACAACTCCTGTTAGGCAATTTGCTTGCGCTCTCCTCGGCTCGTGTCGTGATACGTACTTGATCCTTCTTCCTTCTGGTGTGGTGAGCAAAATTGACTTAGTGGTGCAATCTATGTTCCCTCCATACTTCGATAACCAATCCATTCCTAATATCACATCCAATCCTTGGGATTCTAAAACTATTAGGTCTGAGGGAAAAACATAGTGTCCAATCCTTAATGGCGGTCGATCACACCATATACTAGCCATGTATTCTGCGCTCCGGTGAGGTTACTAGCATGGGTGACCTAAGGGCTTGGGTCGGTAATTTGTACTTATCCACAAATCCCTTGATATGTATGAATGCGATGCACCAAGATCGAAAAGAACAACCGCAGAAATGACTTAACCAAAACTTACCGATTCTTGCATCGGGCTGATCTTCAACCTCCTCCACATCAATGTGGTTCACCCATCCCCTGTTGAAAGGGTTTGGCTTCTTTCGAGCTTCCATTGCCATTTCCATTCGGCCTTCGGACAGTCATTTGCATAATGTCGATCTTGCGGCACTTAAAGCAAGTGATGTGACTCAGGTCTACCTTGGATGGTGTTGACGGGTTGGTGCGGTTCTGTCCATTGCTTCCTCCATTCCCGTTCCCATTCTTGGTGCCATTATGGTTGTGCGAATTACCTCCTCCATGGGTATGCTGAAACTGAATTCCTTGTTTAGGGGTATAACGAGGCTTCTGCTGAGCTCCAGAGTTATACTTTCCCTGTCCATACTTCCTCTTGCGGTTCTCAATTTGTTGCTGCTTTCCTTCAATCATGAGGGCTCGGTCTACCAACTCCTGGTAGTTATTGAAACTTGCTACCATCAACTGCATGCTGAACTCATCATTCAGTCCTTCCAGAAACTTCTCCTGCTTAGCCGCATTTGTAGCAACGTCATCTGGGGCATAACGTGCTAACTTACTAAAAGCATCCACATACTGGCCAACAGTCCTTCCTCCTTAGCGTAAGTTGCGAAACTCACGCTTCTTCATGGCCATAGCTCCTGCTGAAACATGGGCAGTGCGGAAAGCTTGCTGAAACTAATCCCATGTGACAGTGTCTACAGGGTAAGTGGCTGTAAAATTTTCCCACCATGCTGCTGCGGGTCCTTCAAGCTGGTGTGCAGCAAACTTCACTTTTTCTCCATCTGTGCATCCTGCAGTGGTCAATTTCCTTCCTATCTTGCGGAGCCAATCATCTGCTACAATCGGCTCGGTGCTACTGGAATACACCAGCGGATTCAGTCTAAGGAAACGAGTCAAGTGATCCGCAGGTGGTGGTGGTGGTGGGTTGTTGTTGTTGTTGTTGTTGTTGCCTTGGTTCTGCACCAATGTTTGAATCAAAGTGTTCTGCTGCTGAATCAACTGGGTGATCTCTGGCGGGAAAACAAACCGAAATCGCGTCTCGGAGGCATCTGATGGGTTTAGAAAGGATGAGAAATTAAGAATAGAATGAGGTCTAAGGAGAAACACTACCCAAATGCACATGAGCAAATGCACACAAAATCACTTCATTCAATTCAAACAAAGGGCTTACAACGATCTAACTATCGCAAAAGTGTGTGTACTATAATGTTTAGATGGAGGTAATACTACTAATATGTGGGGGACTTCTACTAATTTGAACCGGTGGAAGACTCCATGATGTCTGTTCCAGCTTCGTCTTCAAAGTCGGGTTCACTTGGATCCGAATCGGTGTCGTCGATGATGATGTAGTTGCTTGGGCATCCGACGTACTTGTCTTCATTCTTGAGCGCCAACTTCTTCTTGAGTTCTTCAATCTCGTACTTGAGATCGTTATTGTGTCTTGCTAGAGCTACGATCTCGTCCATGTAGTCCTTGCGTGTTGACTTTAGTTCTTCTTCAAGTTCGATGATCCTTCCCTTTGCATTCTTCAACTCTAACATATCATTGCACATCTGGTTCTCCTGGCGTCGAATGTGCTGGTTTAACTCCTGGATGAAAGCTGCAATGGATCTATCCTTCTTGGTGTTGACTATCTCCCATTGTTCATCTCGGCATCCGCAAATCTGGTAGATAGTGTCCTTGAGGTCTTCTTGATAAACTTCTCCAATGCGTCCCATGGTGATATGAGCTGCCATACTCTTTCCCGCACTCGTGTTGGTGCAATCGAAAACACTATCTATAGGCTTGGTGATTGGGGCGAATGTCCCTCCCGGAACGTGAGCTTGAATCTTCCAGCGCTCCTCTTCAGGCAGAGTGGCGTTGAAAGTCCCGGTGAAACTTGGTAGTCCATGTTCAGGTACTTGGTGACTTCCTTCAAGTGAAATCCAAAAGGTGTGCCTTCATCTGGTTGGGCATACTTGATCTTGGCGTCCTTCATCCTAAAAGAGTAGAAAAGATGAGGAGTTAGAAAATGGTAAGAGAGTAGTGATCTATGGCTTTAACTTAGTGGTCGTGTCCTCACAACAGGCGTGTGCTCGATACCATCTCTGCGCGACCAGACCGAATGGATCAAGTCTCGTGCTCGGTGTCATCCCCGGATCAAGAATGTCGACACCACACAAGACTTTTGAAGGATTTATAGCGAGTAGCAATCACACACTTATTACATCGCTTGTCCAGAAGAGGACTTATTACAATAAATATGGCCTAAGGCCATCTAATAACGATAACAGCGGAAGGCTTGGAAGATAAGTGAGTCCATCAACTCCATCGGCATCACTGAGTATAGAACCACGACCTAACACCTTACTTGTCGTCTGAAAAGTCTGCAACATGAAAGTTGCAGCCCGAAAACGGGTCAGCACATGGAATATGCTGGCAATGTAACACATAGAGAAAATGACGGAATAAGCCTATACTACATGCATATATGGCTGGTGGAAAAGCTCTCTGATTACAGCTTTTGCATAAAGCTAATTTTTCCCTCTTGCAAAGGAATAATTTTATTTAACTATCATGGTGGTTGTTAAACATTGAGAATGGTTGACAACATCCTCAATCCCAATTAAAAAGTACTCATTAAAACCCAATAACATTAATTAGAGGTAACATGATGAGATTCACATGATATTCAATTACTAGATACTCAAGACGTCCATAACCGGGGACACGGCTAATCATGATTAGTTTATACACTCTGCAGAGGTTTATGACTTTCTCCCCACAAGACTCGATCGCCTCCGTTTGGTTCTCGCACTACATGGTGTTTGAGAGACGGATGACCGAGACACGGTCTTTCAGAAGCACTAGCACCTTACATGTGGGTAGACCGTACCAACCTACATCCCCTACATCAGCTAGCCTACCCGTAAGAGTTCGCACAACTTACTCAGCTATGCCAGAGCCCATATTGGCTTGTGGCTGCACACGGAAGTTTCTAGTTTGAATAATCTTATGA
This sequence comes from Aegilops longissima, assembly GCA_021605205.1. Lineage (NCBI taxonomy): Eukaryota > Viridiplantae > Streptophyta > Magnoliopsida > Poales > Poaceae > Aegilops > Aegilops longissima. The sequence goes on from CM038678.1 coordinate 628,814,766, forward strand.
TCCCTTTGAGCCTAGGTGGCGGTCTGAAGAAATACAGGCAAGTCCTGATAGAAACCAGGTGCCTCAATCCACCCAGATGTGTGTTTAAGTTGCCACCTTAAATAAACCATTAAATAACAATCTCACATCTGTCATGGATTCACTCACCCAATCCACGTCTACTAGCATAGCATGGCATAATAAGCAAACGTAGAAGTAACTCCCAAGGTTTCATAAGTAAAACAGGTAATAGGTACTACCTCAACTACTTCCCAAAACCCACAATTTAATTAGATCCTAATCATGCAAGGATTGAGCTAATGCATAAAACTGGGTAGTAGAAAAGGTATGATCAAGTGTTACTTGCCTTGCTGACGATCCGCGAAACCTAGAGACTCGAAGTAACAAGCGGCGCACTCCGGGTGATCTAACACAGACAAACAACAAGCATACAATAAGTACTCATCTAATGCACAGGGAAAATCTCGGATAGAAGATCTAACCAGAAAATTCAACTTAAGAACCCTGGTGCAAAAAGAATCGAATCAAATAAAGCAACGAAAGTCAAACGTCAAAAGAAAACGACTCGATTTGGCAATTTGAAACTAGGTCAAATTTTACAGTAGCAAAACTTTGTTTAAGTGGATTAGTCGGACAGGCGGTTTCGAAACGAAACTCCAGGCGCTTGAATCACCTGATTCCGATAAACAAGCGAGAAAATAAACTGATTCGAAGATTGGATCGGAAATCGAAATCGGAAAATAACGAGTTAAATCCGATTAAAAGAAAAACGACGAACGGTCAAACGAACGGACGTTCTTTAACAGAAACTAACCGGTGAACGCATTCATTAGAACGAACGGATCGGTGAACGTTCATTAATTAACAAAACCAAAAAAAAATAAACCAATCTAGGGTTTTTAAAAAAAACGAACAACGAAAAGAAAACCGACGGATTTTAAAAACAAAACCGGACCGGGGTGACGTGGTGGCTACCTCCGCGAGTCGTCGGCCATGGGCTCGAGGGCTCAGCGGGTCGGGTGGGCTCGGCGGCGGCGGCGGGTCGGCGATGGCGTCGTCTGGCAACGGCGGCGGCGGGCGGCGGCGGCGTCGGGCGGCTCGGGTTAGGCGGCGGCGGCGCTGGGTTGGGGAGGAGAGGGGGCGGCGGCTTATAAGGAGGGAGGGTGGGGTTGCTTGGGAGGGGGCAACGGCGGCGGCGGGCCGAGCCGGACTCGGGTGGCGGCGGCGGGACTCCTCCCAAGGGGGAGCGCCTTGAGGGGGGGCGCTTGGCCGGCGGCTTGGGCAGCTGGGCCCTTGGCCCGTATGGGCGCGCGTTATTTTATTTTTTTAAACAAAAGCAAGCGAATTAAAATAAATCTAAACGAACTCCAAATTAAACAAAATTAATTTTCCCGACTCTTAAAAATGAGTCGAACAAAATGAACTTTAATCTCGGGCCAAAATGCATATTTTAAAATACTCATTTTTCCCTAAAGCAAATAAACTTGAAAAACCAAAATTTGATTTATTTATTAAATCTTCATTTTTCCTAAATGTTGGGAAAGTCATATTATTCCCTCTCTTATTTTTTTATTGGAAAAATATATTTGAATATAAAATAAACAAATCCAAATGATCCTATTTTCAACATTTGAGGAAACCCAAATATGAAAATCATGAAATCTCCAACTCTCTCCGAGGGTCCTTGAGTTGCGTGAAATTTTCTAGGATCGGGAGAATGCAAGAAAGTATGATATGCATGATGACTTAATGTATAACATTCCAAATTGAGAAGTTGGGATGTTACAAGTCTACAGAATAATAAAAAACTAGAAATAAAGAGAGAGAGAGAGAGAGAGAGAGAGAGAGAGAGAGAGAGAGAGAGAGAGAGTCTTACCTGGCGCTCACCTGGCAGCCCACCTGGCCCAACTCTAGCTGGCGGCCCAGCCCACTGGCCTAAAGCGGCTGTCTTCAACCTCTGCCAGTAGGCAGAGGCGTGTCGACAGTGCGCGCACCCAAGCCACCTCCTGCTTCCCGCAGCTGCCTCGACGCCCTGGACAACGCCACGTTTTCCCCTAGACCACCTCGTCCTCTCCCGTGCCTCTCTTCTCCTCTGCTCTCCTTCTCCCGCTGCTGCCGAGCGCCTCGCAGCGCGCCGACGACCACCATCGTGGCCACCGGCCACCCCACGCCTCGCCGACGCGCCAAGAAGCTCCGCCTCGTCCCCCTCTTCCTCCTCACCAAGATGTAAGGCGCCGGAAGCCCCTGGACGCCGCCAGCTCCGCCGTTCCCCTCCTCGGCCACCGAGGACCGCCGCCGTTGATTCGCCGCCTCCCGAGCTTCCCCGAGCACACTGGTCATCCCTACAACACCGCTTTGAGCCCCCGAGCGTTTTCCCCCTCTCCCCGCACTCGTCCGCGTCGTCTAACCATCATGGCCATCGGAGTCGATAGCTCCTCGCCGCCGGCCATGTCGCCACCGTGGCCACGGCCGTGCAAGCTTGCACCCGAGCTCACCACTGCACTCAATACATCCCCACGAGTCGAACGCTGCCACCCCCACGTCCTGTTGTGCAACCTAGCATGTTTTCCGCCGAGGCCCGAACTCCGGCGGCCGCGGACGTGCTCGCCGCCGTTGTTCCCGGCCACCCCAGCACCAACCACCGCCACCGTTGGATGCGCCACACCGCCAGCTACCCGTAGCACCCACCCGCGCATCGAACCGTGGCCGGAGCAGCGTTTCCGATGCTCTCCATCGTCTCGGCCTCGCCGGCGACTCAACGCCGGCAGGTTTGACCCTGCTGGCCAGGGGTTTGACCCCGCTGACCAAGTTGACCCCGGGTGGGCCCAGTTTGACCCCTCTGTGTCTATGACAAATGGGACCCGCTTGCTAATTAAGTTAGGATTAGGACTAACTAAAAATTAGTTAGACTAATGACACTGACCAGTGGGCCTTGCTGGTCAGGTTTGACCTAGACCAGGTCAGTTGACCGCTGACGTCACACTGACGCCAGGCTGATGCAGTAAATCCTTTTTCTGGATTTATTCTTATTTAGGAAATTCCAGAAAATAGTGCTAACTTCAAAAATTCATAGAAAATCAACCGTATCTCAAAATCAAATAATTTATATATGAAAAATGATCAGAAAAATCCAAAGAATCTGATTATGGCATTATCATGCATGTTTGAACAACTTATGCCTGCTGATCAGGTCAAATCAAATAAGTGGCATTTAAATAATCACATATGGAGTTGAATTTGAGTCTTTGGTTCAAACCAACTTCATTTAATCTGGTTTTAGTTGCATTAGCTCAAATCACAACATCTTGCACCGTCATGATCATGCATCATATTTTGAATTGCATTGATTGTGCTTTCTCTCTGTTGCCGGCACCTGTTCCCCCAGAGTAGACGTTGTTACCGACGACATGATCGATGACACTGATGAAGAGTTATATTATCTTCGGAAGTGCCAGGCAAGCAAAACCCCCTTGTTCATTCCGATACAATCCTACTCTCTCGCTCCTGCTCTCTTTTACTTCATTAGGACAACAACGATTCATTTGTTACTTGCTGCGGTAGCTGAACCCCTTTATCCTCTGCATGACCTGTCATTGCCACAGTAAATAGATGAAACCCACTAGCATGAGTAGGAGTTGTTTGAGCCGTGTTGTGCCTACTCATTCATGCTTGTTTGTCATGCCTGCTACTGCTTAGAGTTGAGTCAGGTCTGATTCATCGGGGATGAATCAGAGGTGTGTGAACATGTCCTACTGTGTGAGAGCTAAGTGTGTGAACATGATTTGGCAAAGGTAGCGGTGAGAGGCCATGTAGGAGTACATGGTGGGTTGTCTCATTGAAGCCGTCCTTAGGAACTGAGTTCTGTGTTTGTGATCCATGAAACAGCTACTACCACGCATTGGGCCTGAAACCAATGGACCCTCTCGGCTTCTTAACCACCCTTGTCCTCTGTCCAGGAGTTGCAAGTAGTTTCTGGTGTTTGTAGTATGCTGGAGGCCGTGCGCAACGCTGACCCGAGGGGTGGGCTGTGATGCGGTAGGCACGTGACCTGGTATGCCGGGCGCCCGTTTGGTGTCGCGGAACCACAGTACACATCGTTCGGGGCAGATGTGGAAACCTCGGCGGACTCTACGGATGGAACCTGAATAGGCGATAAACCTGGACTAGAGACTTGAGTGTTTAGGTAGGTCGTGGCCGACACCCTTGTTGGGCTTCGCTTGAAGGTTGCAGTACATATGTCGTAAACGGCGGTAAGTGGTGAGCGTGTGTGAAGAAGTACACCCTGCAGGTTAACATCATCTATTGAATAGCCGTGTCCACGTTAAAGGACTTGGGTTGCCTATAACAGTTCATAGACAAGTGAAAGTGGTTACTCTAAAATGCGCAAGATAAGCGTGAGTGCTATGGATGGCGTTCTCGTAGGAAGACGGGATCGGATCCATAGTGGTGTATTGATTGGTGAATATGTGGACTCATGTGCGCCACCTCAAAAGAGTTACTTGCAGTCGTAGTTCAGGATAGCCACCGAGTCAAAGCTGGCTTGCTGCAGTTAAACTCCACCACCCCCTTTGTTGATACCGATGCATATGTAGTTAGTTCTGATGTAAGTCTTGCTGGGTACATTTGTACTCACGTTTGCTTAATTTATGTTTTTGCAGAGAGATTTCAGTCTCACTAGTAGTTCCGCGTGAACTTCGACGTTTAGCTTGTTACCTTAGCTACGATCTTGAGCCCTCGGCAGGATCTAGTAGTTAGTCAGGCTTCTCAGCCTTTTTCATTTGTAGATGTCTGTACTCAGACATGTTAAGCTTCCGCATGTGCTTTGACTTGTATGCTCTGAATGTTGGGTCATGAGACCCATGTTTGTAATATCTCGCTCCTCGGAGCCTATTGAATAAAATACTTGAGTTGTAGAGTCATGTTGTGATGCCATGTTGTATTTGCACATATCGAGCATATTGTGTGTATGTTATTGAAATGCTTGGTATGTGTGGGATCTGACTATCTAGTTGTTTATCCTTGGTAGCCTCTCTTACCGGGAAATGTCTCCTAGTGCTTCCACTGAGCCCTGGTAGCTTGCTACTGCTCCGGAACACTTAGGTTGGCCGGCATGTGTCCTTCTTCGTTCTTGTGTCTGTCCCTTCGGGGAAATGTCACGCGTTGTCTACCAGAGTCCTGTTAGCCTGCTACAGCCCAGTTGCTACAGCCCGGATTCACTCGCTGATGACCGACACGTTCGTTGCTGGGTCATGTATGCTTGTCCCTGTAAGTTGGTGCCGCTTTGGGTTTACGACTAGCCATGTCAGCCCGGGTTCTCGTCATATGGATGCTAGCGACACTATCATATACGTGAGCCAAAAGGCGCAAACGGTCCCGGGCCTGGTAAGGCGACACTACCGTTTAGGTTGTGATCGGTGTGAACAGGTTTGCAATTCAATATAGTGTGGAGTAATTTGGAATGTGACGAGACGCAAGCTCAAAATTTATTGACGGTTCTAGCTTCGAAGTGTGGCACTATTCCCGGATGGAGTACTTCTTTTTCTACTCCCTCCTTTCCGGTTTTATAGGGCTTATCTCAAAATTTTAGTTTTCCATTTTATGAGGCTCAATTTGGTTGTTCCCCAACACATGTTCAGATTCAAGGTGCATTAAATCATTGCATGCAAGTATTAAGAGAAAATTGACCAATGCATGTACTTTATGCATGCATGCATTACAATTAATGCATTGATAAACATAATTTTTGAGAAAACAAGAGCATTAATTAGGTGCTTTTGCAAACTACAAAAATATTCCACCACTCACCATCTTGGTTGGTGAGATTTTTGAATTAAGCCCTATAAACCGGAAAGGAGGAGTACTCTACGTATGCGTGCAATAACGGCACCGTCGTATACATATCTTACGGTTAATGGGGCGTTCGACCGAATAACCAGCGTGGCCAGCTCTCGGCTAGTCCTTTTTCAGACGCATTAAACCTATCTCTCGGGACTTCTACTTACGCACCATCGTGCCACCCACAAAAACTTGTACTCTGAGTTTAGTAGTATGTTATACAGGAAGAGAAGAGGTGCACGCATGCACTCGTCCTCTCACACACGCGTCTGTTTTTTCTCGAAAAGGAGGATGATGACCCCCAGCCTCTGCATCTGGGAGTCACACACGCATCTGTAGCTACGAATTGTAGTGTTCTCAACCATCTGATTGGCTCTATCATGGATGTACCTATATACTAAAACATGTCTAGATACATCTATATTTTGACAAATGGAAGTCATGTATTGTGGGTGGAACGGAGGGAGTGCTTTTCATCAAAATGGATAAAAAGGGACGTGTCTAGAACTAAAATACGTCTACATACATCTCCTTTTATCCATTTTAATGACAAGTAGTACTTCTTACCCAAAGGAACTTCATATCCAACAGACACAAAATATCGTTCATTGTTGGAAATTCTTGATCGATGTCGAAGTAATTGCTGTATATACCAAAACCCACCATTTCTTAAGCTAAAGTAGACCAAGGTAATCCCTATATTAGCATATTACTAAGATAAATAGAAGGCTTTGTCAAAACATTTAGGACATGAGCTTGTCAATCTGAATGTGGAGGGACACAAGCTTAGCCCGGCCAGCAGCTTGGGCGGAACTGTCAAGAAGGTCAGCTCACACTGCGTCGGCGTCGCCGGGATCCTTGCTGCTTGTCACCTCCATTTCCACCTTGACGGCGTCGGTCGTGCCTTTAGGTTCCCCGTGGGCCGTTCGCCTGAGATTGGCCAAGTAGTGCGGCGGTGGGGCGCCTCCGCTCGATCTGAGGCGACCGACACGGTGATAGGCGCGCCGATGTCGAGCACGCCGCTGACCAAGAAAAATGTGCGGCGGTCCTCCTCCGCAAAGAGCAAGAGTCGTGGCTCCGACAGTGGCACTTGCAGCTGGAGCACCTTGCCGTACTGGATCCTGTGCACGGGCATGGGATGCGTGGTACTGATGTGGTGGTAGAGCGCCGGAGGCGGGCCTTCGTAGCCACAGACGGGCACGAGGCATTTGCAGGGCGTGAGCGGACACACGCTCTGGTGATCGGCGAGCTTGTGGTAAGTGACGTAGAGCCCACAGCCTTCGTGCGGGCACTCCACCCTCACCGATGAAAGGACGGAGTCCACCGCCGTGTTCCGCACGTCGAAGCTACCACCGCGCTCGCACTTCTGGCACTGCCGCTGGTTCCCGGGGCGCTCGACGCGGCAGTCCGCATAGGCCAGGTGCCCTCCCTTGCACTGCAGAAATCAATCGAATAGCACATCAACCATGAAACCTGCACCTTGCTCAATCAGCCAAACGGACGAGGTGTATTCGAACCTCATACACTGGAGGCGTCAAGGGGCGGAGGCACAAGGGGTAGTGGAGCACGGTGAGGTCCATCGAGACCTTAGAGAGCTCCATCGTCGGGTCATGTTCCTGTTTGGTCTGCATGATCTCGCCCTCCTCGTGCACAACCATCTCTCGACTTGGGCCGGGGTATTACAAAGCTTTACCACCACATATTTTATACTCCCACTGTTCCTAAATGTAAGTCTTTATAGAGATTTCACTAGGTGGACTACATACGGAGCAAAATGAATGAATCCACACTTAAAATGTATCTATATACATCCGTATGTAATTCATAATGGAATCCCTACAAAGACTTATAATTTAGGAACGGAGGGAGTACTACTTCAAGGTGCATTAAATCAACACATGCAAGTATCAAAAGAAGAGACATGGCATGCATGCATGTGTTGTAGTTAATGCATCGGGAAACGCAAATTATTGAAATATATCGAGTGCAGTGCTTTGATGTGTCACGTCAACTCGTACATCAACGAGAAGTTTGATTATCCTCTCCCTCGCGGACTTAACTGCACCTGCCTTTGGCTGTATGACAGGTTGGCCACACACCTGTCGGGCCCACCTGTCATACACGCAAAGGCAGGAGCGTCCCTCCCTCGCCCATGTGCGTGGTGGCTAGCAAGACTAGGAGAAGCTTTCGCTACACGCTCTCCCTCCCGCACGCGGTGGACATGCAGCAGTTCAATCGGTGTCAGATGGCCAGAAGCGTACTGTAGTACTCCTCCAGTGTAGTAGTACACCATCATTGTTCGACTTCCCGAAGAGGCGAAGAGCCAAGCACAGCCCGGACGCTCGTGTGGCAGTTTCATGTGTAGAGTAGTCTAGGATAGCGTGTATCGTGCATGTAAGCTTAAAATCGTTGGGGTCGCCTCCATGCTATGTGGCCGTCTCGAAGTTTTTAAAAAAAATTAAAATAGTCTTCTGGCCCTACCTGTCACCCTGGTGATTGTAGTTTGCACGCTCATCTGGTCAAGACAGGAATATATATTTTAATTTGTTTTTTTTTCGAAAGGGGACTCCCGGCCTCGCATCGAGCGATGCATCTGACCACATATATTTTAATTTGTGGTGGGTAAATGTTAGAGGTTGCAGCAAATATATTGTACACTGCGGGTCTTTCAGCCAAGTTTAGAGGCAAGCATGCCGTGCTATGATGTGTCGCGTCAACTCGTACATCGAGTAGAAGCTTGATTTTACTACACGCCTTCTCCCTCGCCCATGCACGAGGTTGCTCGCAAATGAGGACATGCTTTTGCTTAGTAGTACTTCTACAACAAGCTATCCGTCCCGCTCGCGGTGGATGGACATGCAGCAGTGGATTCGACACTATAGAAGCAGTAGTAGTAACATCATTGTTGTCTTCTCGAAGAGGCGAAGAGCCAAGCGCAAACCGAACGTTGCAGTTGCGAACATTGGAGCACGCATATAGCCAGGCTCTTGCATGAGACAAAATTGCTATGTGAGCCCACTATTGTACTAGTATGTACAACTACTTGCTAGTATAGCCTCAGTAAACCGAAAGGAGTATTTTCCTTCTAGAGATTTCAACAAGTGACTAGACTACACCGAGACGGAGTACATATGGAGCAAAATGAGTGAATCTGCACCGTAAATAAATACGTACTAGTCCTATCGTTTTCCTCTCCGAGGTGCACAATATTGAGTATACTGACTAGTCTCTTTTTGACACGCATTTACGTTTTTTTAACACAAGACAGACGCAAAGCGCTCATATACACACGCATACACTCACCCCTATGAACGCACACACGCACGGCACTATCATCTTGAAATTCTGAAGTCACCATAGGCACCTCGTCGTCGACGGGTCCATAGGTGCTTGAATGCCAAGGAGGAAGAGGGTAGCGGTTCCCGAGACGTTGAGCGGTCAATGATGCATCCTCAATTACATGCGAGGGAATTAATTAGAGAAGCGAGAAAGAGCCAAAGACGATGTGAATGCAACAGAGTTTGGACTCTCATATAATAAAGGCGGCCCACCACTCCAATCAATCTACTCCCAAGTCTATGCGCAACACTGCTCACTCCAATCCAAGACCAAGTGACCAGAAACCACAAGCACCTATGGAGGTGATGGACGCGAGCGGCAGTCGGCTGTGCCAAATCATCCAAGGCGCTGGCCTGCGGCCCCGCACCGTGCAGCGTTTCCAGACGGTGCTGGCGACCGCAGGCATCGTAGCATGGACGATATGATGGTCAACTCCATCTGCAAGTTCACCGCTGTCAAGAAGCACGCGGACGACCTTGCCGTACTGCTCCAGCCCGCGCGCCCAGGCTCCTCATTGCCTGCCACCCTCATCGGCCTACATGGTGACGAACTCTTTCAAGCCGTGGTGGCCCTGCAGGTGCCGGAGGTCGCGACGAAGAATGTGCACCTCGAGGCCGCGCTCGCCGCGCAGCGCCTCGCCATGCAAGAAACCGTCGACCTGCACATCCACGTCTACGAGGAAATCGTCTACATAGGCCACTACAACGCAAGCAAGGATAGAAAGACGTTGGCCTTCTTCCAGCGGCTGGAATCTTTGGACGCCATTGTTCAGAAGCACGTCGACCTGGCCACGAAAGCCGCTGCTACTTAGGCGCCGTTCGGTGGCCCGGCGCCATGACTCGAGGAGGTGGACGTCGTTGATGGATGTGTCTCTTCTTCTTGCCTCCTGTAACCAGCACTGCATCACCTCGTGGCCTTAATGTTTTATTAGTATAGTACTCCCTCCGTTCCCAAATATAAGTCTTTCTAAAGATTCCAGCAAGTGACTACTACATACGGAGCAAAATGAGTGAATCTACACACTAAACTATGTCTACATACATCTGTATGATGTATTCCATTTGAACTAGTATCTAAAAAGGCTTATATTTATGAACGGAGGGAGTATATGGCATTTTTATTCCAGTCGTAACGTTTTCACTTTGAGGTGGGGCAGCAGTTGAGCAAACCCACCCCGCCCACCGGGCGTCGGCCGAGTTTAGAATTACTCCAGAAGAGAGAAACAAGGGAGGAGAGCTAGCTGTAGCACGGACGCTGTTGTCAGATGGGACTCGTGTTTATAGAATAGGAGTACTGAGCACTCGTGCCTCTTTCTTTTTTAGAGAAAAATTAGTCGTATGTCTAGTACTACCACTAGTTGGGTGCGTGCGACCTATAGCTGTCATCACTTAGGTCTCCTTTTCGAACCGCGGCTACGCTTCACAGTACATATTTTTTCACGCATTTATCCTCCTATATGTACTCCTAGGCTATTTCCACGTGCTCCCATTCGCCGACATGTGGGACATAGAGCATCTGGGTCGTAGTGCATGCACGACTCGGAGCATATGCCGGGTACTTTACATTTCAGACCTCACGAATTACATGCAAACCCCCCGCAGAAGAATAAATAAATGAATGAATTACTACATGAAACCGGATTATTTTCGTGGAAACCGGAGCACGTTCATTGAATTTTGGACATAAGACGTTTATAAAAAATGACCGGACCTAAACCAGTCTAAGGGCCTCTTTGACTTTTCCCGCAAAAAAGGGCCTCTTTGATTCGCAGGATACTGAAAACACAAGAATGAGGAAAGTATGATGGCGATGAACCGAGACGAGGAGAACTCTAACTCAGTTCGAGGTTAGAGTTAGATTCTAACACTGAACTAACTCTAAACCAAAGAGGTGTATGGATGGCAGGGTTAGATTGACAATAAATGCTCTATCTCAATCATTTGACTACTTTGGACCCTATTTTTAGTCAGACTAAAATAAGTCCCTTGGATCCAAGCACCCTCTTGGTGTGGTCGGCTCTTCTGTGGCCTCCTCCGCTCACAATTGACATAAACGAACCATCTATACAAATCAAGCATGCAAAACATGATAATTTTTACTTTGTCCATACAAATGAGATATCCCACTTAAACATACAAGTCATCAATCAAGCTTCACAAAATAAAAAAACACTTCATGAAACAAAGAATGAGCTAACTCATCACGGAAGTCATTCACGATAGGGAGGGATCCCTGAGCCCCTCACGCACCGAGGGAGGATCTCGCCATCGTCGCTCTGGAGGAAGGCTTTGTAGAGCCCAAGCCCCGAGAACCCCTCCGACACCGGCCCTTGCGAGTTGAGGTCGACACCGGCATGGGTAGTAGGGCCGCTTGCCGCCGACTGGGAACTTAATCTTTGGGCCTCTAGAAATAATGCAAGCCAGTAACTAAAATACCTAGAAAGGTGAACTGAATCTTTGGGCCTCTAGAAATAATGCAAGCCTGAAACTGAAATACCTAGAAAGGTGAACTGAATCTTTGGGCCTCTAGAAATAATGCAAGCCTGAAACTAAAATACCTAGAAAGGTGAACTAAATCTTTGGGCCTCTAGAAATAATGCAAGCCTGAAACTGAAATACCTAGAATGGTGAACTGAATCTTTGGGCCTCTAGAAATAATGCAAGCCTAAAACTGAAATACATAGAAAGGTGAAGTGAATCGTTGGGCCTCTAGAAATAATGCAAGCCTGAAATTGAAATACCTAGAAAGGTGAACTGAATCTTTGGGCCTCTAGAAAGATTTATTACCTCCTCAAGCAGCATCAAACAATTCCATGCGTGCACCACAAATCTATAGCAATTTTGATCAGGATCTACTTTTCCAAATTAGAATTAGCGCTAGAGCAAGCAAGATCAATGATATGGCCGTGAGACAGAGAAGGAACGAACAAACTCACCCCTCTTGCGACCTCCCCAGTAGATCTTGCCCGCCACATCACGACAGAGGAGAAAACGACCGTGAAGGGGAGCGGGCGACCTTCGAAGGTCGGAGGGAGAAGGCGGTCGGAGTAGGGCGGCGGAGGCCGGAAGGAGAGGGCGGCCAAGGAGAGAGAGGGCGGGCGGTGCTTGGGCGGGCGGCCCTATGGGGAACAGAGAGGAGTCGTGCGAGAGGGGGGAGCGATCTGGTGCGGGCAGGTGAGATTTTTTTAGTTCTCTTTTAGTGGGCCCGAGGATAACTAACCCAATTAGAACCTCTCCACCGGGCTAGTTTTTTAGCTGGGTTAGAGCAAACTAGCTCAAACTAACCCCTCTTGTTTCGATAATTTGAGGCTATTTCAACCCAAACTAGCTCTAACTCAGGGATCCAAACAAAGAGGAGTGTTCTTGTACATGCTACAGTGTGGACCGTAGCACATTGTTTTTTATGGCCATATCACCACATTGTTTTCTACTGCTGGTTCACTGGGCTACCGTGGTTCGCACTGCTGGTTCACTGGGTTGCCGTGGTTCGCACTCCTCCAATCTGAGTAGTACTCCCTCTGTTCCTAAATATAAGTCTTCATAGATATTTCACTATGGACCACATACGGATGTATATAGATGCATTTTATGTGTAGATTCACTCATTTTTCTCTGTATGTGGTCCATAGTGAAATCTCTCCAAAGACTTATATTTAGGAACGGAGGGAGTAGTATAGTACTAGTATATATCGCATCATTCTTTGCTCCTTCTTACTACTCCGACATGTGGGAGAGCCAGCATCCGGGTCGACGTGTCATGCACCAGATTAGAGCGCAGAACGGAAGGGGGGCATCACCCCGGTCGGAGCGCCAGTAATTCATGACTATAGTGAGTGGTCATATCACAAGTCTTTCCAGCAGTAACGCGTCATCAAATCGCACAACCCCACTCGCTCACCCTCCTCGCCTCTCTGTCAAACCGCCTACCCGAAAACTGCCGCGCGTACTGCTCGGGAAAAGAACCGCCCTCAACTTTTAACTACGCGAAAATAGTTCGAGCTTGTTCGTTCTATATAAATACAGTACTTACTGTATGTTTATTCACCCGTGGGGTTCTTCAATGAATGGAGGGGCGGGGAGCACAAGTGAACAATACTGTAGTACTCCCTCCGTCCGAAAATACTTGTCCTAGAAATGGTTGTATCTAGACTTATTTTAGTTATAGATACATCCATTTTATCCATTTCTAGGACAAGTATTTTAGGACGGAGGGAGTAGTAAGTAGGAGTCGTAGAGTAGTCACCTTAAATAGAGAGTTTCTTTTCTTTAATGCCACGTACACAAACTGAAATGCTTGTTGTGGAGATAAAAAAGATAATCACTCCACTATATATGGACGCAGGGGCCTGAGCGCTTGCTTTACTAGGGTTGCTCTCTTCACCCTCTCATCCTCTCCAGATATAAACAAGACAGTGGTAGCAACATTTTCTCTCTGCTCACCGCTGGTCACAGGTCCGGCCGGATCCCTTCGGCCGGTGTGTGTAGAGGACTAAAAGGTGCATCGTTCACGCGGTCATCGTCGCCGGGGGAGGAAACCCACAGCTGCCAGAGGGGCCCGATCCTCTGCCCGTGTCATTCTCTCCGACACAGCGCCGGCTCGGGAGGTGCTCCGACCCTTCTTCCTCCCTGCCGTATATTCCGACCTGCCGCCGCCGACATCCCGGTGACCCTCAGGTATAAGTTCTTCGAAAGCGGCCTTGCTCTACTGCCCCAGCTCGCCATGTGTCTGCATGTGCATATTTTTCTACTCCCATTAGCTCTTCCAAAGCCACCTAAATTTTTAGTATTATTAGAGGTAAAGCTACTTCATGCATTCGAATCTAGGGCTTTGTTCAAACAACGAAGAAAGGGGGGAAAGTTGTAGCATGAATCTAGGACTTGATTCAAAGAGGAAATAATATGGTGAAAGTAGTAGAGATAGGATACCCAACTGGTCTCTTGGTTGTAAAGGGAAATAATGGGAAAACGCAGTACAAACTGGATAAGGAACAGATCTATTATTGGTTGAAAAAAGGATAGAAAGTGGCGGCTGGTGGACAAGTCAACAGAGTATGTCCGGGATTAGATTTGTTGTCATCACATAGTAAAAGGTCTCTAGGATTAGATTTGCTGCCCTCACATAGTAAAAAAGTCTCAAGATTAGATTTGCTGCCCTCACATAGTAAAAGTTCTCAGGATTAGATTTGCTGCCCTCACATAGTAAAAGGTCTCCAGGATTAGATTTGCTGCCCTCACATAGTAAAAGGTCTCCAGGATTAGATTTGCTGCCCTCACATAGTAAAAGGCCTCCAGGATTAGATTTTCTGCCCTCACATAGTACAAGGTCTCCAGGATTAGGTTTGCTGCCCTCACATAGCGTGAACAAGCTCGGCATCACCACTTTATGCCTCCTTGTAGGTACATTGTGTTGATGCGTCCACTGTCGCATGTCCTTATACCAACCTTTTGCTGTTGTTAATGTAAGGGCGCATGTAAAATGAAGCGATCACACTGTTACCTTAGGGACGTGTCTAACCAGTGTTATTGTTAATCTAATGCCTCCAGTGATAAGATGCAATTAAACTGTTACAAATGGCACTCTGCTGTTTTCCCCAAAGATGATAAGTAAGTTGCTCCTTTACGCTGCTGAGTGTCCTGGTGTCCCCATGGTCCCATGCCCTTAAACCAACTCTTTAGCTGTTGTTGATTTACTGTGTCTGGTAAACAAGCAATGCCACCATTAAAGTAATCCCATATTTGAGGAATCTCATTGTTGATCGTAATGCTTCTGGTAACATGAAGCATTGCTGATGTTTTAAAATTTCTACTGTCCTTGCGTGATTGCCATGAACATAATTAAGATGCTTCTTTCATTTTGTATATGTTTCAGATATTCTTATTGACCAACAATGTTTACTTTCTACCATTTTGTGCAGATAGGGATATCCATTTCACCTTGTTGCTATTGTGACCTTTTGGTGAACTGCACAAAACACTTTTTTTTGGAATGAGTGTCTTGTGCAGTTCAACTAAAATGTCACGTGGGCAACATCTCTCAATTTTGGTGGAATTGCACAAAATGGTGATTGGAGTTTCCAAAATCTTCGTCAAGTTCTCATTGGTAATCTCGTGCAACATTTTATTAGCCTTTGCAAGATGGAGCCGCCTTTGTCACCACAATGGCACTTTATTTTAGTGGAACAGCACAAAGGATAAGAAAATTATAGTTGCACCTTACATGAGCCGGACAGCCAACCTTAATGTTCCTCAATTTTAGTGCAACTACTAAAGAAGAACCTGCCAGCTCACAAGAGCAAGTACTTCTTGCTAGCTGAATGATGCAATCTTTGGTTCATTTCAGGTGAACTGCAGAAAAAGGCGCATGAATTGAATCATGGAACTCCAGGCAGACCTCATCCTAGTGGAGCAGGAGGTTGAGTTCAAGGAGGCCGCTATTAAAGTGAAATCATGCTCTCCTGTCTCCTTGTTTGTGTTGTGCAAACATGCTGTGCAAACAGGAATACTCAACTACAGATGTTGTGACGGTCAAGAGCATTCGCCAAGTTCTTCGATTGTATGACATGGCTAGCCAAGATGGATTTAATCCCGATATTCACATTATCAAAAGGCTCTAATGGGTTGGTTCTGAATCTTGTAAGCTGAGAATCAATGAGATGTGTAGGCATCTTTGTTGTACTTATTATTTGAATCTTATTTGTTGGTTCTGAATCTTGCACCTGGGAATCAATGAGATGTGTAGGCATCTTTGTTGTACTTATTATTTGGATCTTATTTGTTGGTTCTGAATCTTGCAAGCTGGGAATCAATGAGATGTGTAGGCATCTTTGTTGTACTTATTATTTGGATCTTATTTGTTGGTTCTGAATCTTGCAAGCTCGGAAACACGGCATGATGATGCAGAGGACAACAACCATAACAAACAGTTCAAACTTAGTAGTATTATCTTTGTGAAAGTGCGACAAATGTGCTGATCGTAATGCCCGAGAATAATAATTCTAATTGTTGTGCATGTTGATCCCGTGGCACTGATAGAATGAGCCAATGCATTGCTTGTTTTAAGTATAAATTTCTATTAAAGCTAATTAAATTTAAGTAAAGTGACCACTAACTCCTCTTATTACAGTACCAATACAGACCCGCTCGTGAACCGACGTGTGGCCGGAGTAGGTTTCTTAATGGAGGCGTTTGAATGCGCCGAGAGTGCATCTTCTGTCGGGCGTGCAGTGGACGAGGGAGGGGTAGTAACTGTTGTCGCCTGTACACACTCAGCTTACTGTTGAATCCAGTTCCCCAAGAGCTAAAAACGAACTGATGTCGCCGCCTACACACTCGTTCACTGGAAGAGACTCCAATGGAGATCCGAGGGGTGAGCCTGCTGGATATGGACTTCAGCAAGGAGTTAGTTCGTCGTTCAGTCCTATGGCTGCACCAAGTTGAATGTGATGTACACCAACGATACGGACTCGGTGAAGCTCTGCCTCGCCTCAGTCCTATGGCTGCACCAGGTTCTGGAGCATTCGCTCGTTTCATCGGCAGCGCCGACTGCACCTTCGCTACGGTGGAGAGAAGGAAGAACGCGATGATTCGGCCATCTGGTGCAACAAGCTTGTCGACATCCAGAAGCAATACAAGATCATCAGCAACGGGCAGGAGAAGGACTCCGTGGTTGACCTCGCTGAGACCATCATCGACCCCTGATACGCCAACATGAAAGAAGACGACCTAAACACGTGGGAGGTACCTCTGAATCTAGCCTACATAACCTACGCGGCCAAGGACGCATATGCATGCTACGACATGTACAAGCAGATCTTGGACATGAGGGCGTGTTTGCTTCCCGTAACCGACGAGTACACGGACAGTCGCAACGTCATGATCAAGCGTGCCAGGAAGGTCTAGATGTTGTACTTTATCTGTTTATAAGCACCTTTATCATCTGATTGCTTCATGCATTAGCCTATGTGTCGTAATTATCTGTTTTGTCTGAAATATTTCTTTTAAGAACCCATTAACCTGATTGCTTTTTTAGTGGCCATTTGCTTATGTATGTAAACTAGTTCACTGGTCCGTAAAAAAATAGTTCACTCGGCTGCCGTGCTTTGAATCTCCTTCCTCCCAACATATTCCTCTCCTCAGGTGGACCCAGCAGGTCTCTGAATTTCCTCCCACTTTCTTTTTCGATGTAAACTGAGTTTTCTCCCAAACTTTCCCTAGAACCAACTCAACTGTCCCATGTCTAGCCTAAAAATAATAATACCCCATGTACTATTAACTCATCAAATTAAAATGATATTTTATTTAAGTAAGTTGAAAGTTCTTACAAAATAATAATAATAATTGTTTATATATAACTTGCCAAGTTAACTCCTAGTGATTGCGTACATAAGCTTGCAAAGATTTTACTTGACGTGCAATCATGTGTTTATGTTTTATAACATTTCTCCGTCTAGCCCAACATGATATTTTCACCCAGCCCAGCAAGTTCATGGATTTCGAGAAAATGCAAATGGGATTTAAGCGGGCTGCATAGATGCTACATCATTGTTTCACCCAGCCCACCAAATGGACTAAAAACAAATGGATGGCCGACATGTGGGCGATGGGTGAAACCTAAGAAGGCGTTGGATTTACATCAAGCGGCCGGCATTCTTCTTCAATCTCTCGTCTTCTTCCCCTAGCGCTGCCGGAACCGTCTGCTCCAGCCTTCGGCGTCCAGCGGCGTTGTTTTGCGCTCCTCAGCAAAATGCTACCCCGCTGATGGCCAGGCCATCCCTCCACTCCGCACCTCCTGTTTTTCTCTGCCAAGTGTAGGCCCACCCCGCACCTGAACCAGTCAAGTTTCCCACTCCTCTTCATCTGCGACTCCACTACCGCGTCTTCCCCATCTCCGAGTCGTTCCAGTCTGGGGCCTCGCCGTCGTCCACCGCCTCGGTGTGCTCGGCGCGGCGTGGTCAACATACGAGAGTCATCGGAAGAGGATCAGATGTGGAGAGCTCGACGGCTGGGACCCACGAGGTCCATGGTCGCACGCAAGGAAAGTTCCTTCTTATTACGCCTTTATGCGTGGGAAGGGCTTCGATTTCGCGAAAAAACGCCCCCTCACGACAGTGTCGGACCCACCAGCTATATCTTCACACGCAAGGAAGTGCCTCCTTATCGCACCAAAAATGAATACCCCCTGCTAGCTGGAACCCACCATAGTGGGTGGCTGACTTGTGGGCCTACTAAGTTGACGAGGACGGAGGGCTTTGTCAACTTAGTCAATATGAACGATTCTAGCTCCAGTGACCGTACGATGTCCATCCAACGGCCTTAGTGCTTCTTCAACCTCTGGTCTTCTTGCTCCAGCCGCCCAAAGCAGCGTCAGTCGTGCCGCGTGCTCCTGCCTCTCGTGGCCAGCTGTCATGCCGCAGAGGCCTCACCGCCCCCTACTACTCCCACCGCTGGCCCAGGGTATCCCTCTACTCACCCACACCCCCTGTTATTCTGTGGCGACGGCAGCCTCACGCCGCAGCCGAACCAGTGAACCCTCGTACTCCTCTCTGCATGGGCATCCACGGCAGCGTCTTCCCTGGCTCCGCGTCGTCCCCTTCCTAGGCCTCGCCGTCGTCCACCGCCTTGGTGCTCTCGGCGCGGCGTGGTCAATGTGGTCAACGACCGACTTCCATCGGAAGAGTACTGTACGTGGAGAGGCTGACAGCTGGGTCCACGGCCACAGCCCAGTTTTTTTGTGATTTGCTAAGTAAGTCGTTGTGTCAGGCCTGTCGGGCTGCAAATCTTTCAAGACGAGGAGAGCTTCATTCGACTGGCCAAGAAAATGGCCTATCAGTAACGAGAAATGGGTTGTACATTTTTAAAACACATCAAACCGGCAATTAGTTTCAAATATATTTTTTTCATTTCGAGATTTTAAATTACATTAATATTTATGCATGGAGAATTTGTTCGATTTTATATTGATATACATTTATTTTTAAAATCAGTTTGAATGTGAGTCGAAATTTTGGGATTAAAAACAGTTCGGACCGCACCGAAATATGCAAAATTTCATATAATTTTTTAACCGTGTGTAGGACCTTGAAGTATGTCTAGAGGGGGGTGATTAGACTACTTGACCAATTAAAACTTAACCTTTTCCCAATTTTAGAGTTTGACAGTTTTTAGCTATCTTAGGACAAGTCAAGCAATCATCACACAAATCAAGCAAGCATGCAAAGAGTATATGGGCAGCGGAAATTAAAGCATGCAACTTGCAAGAAAGTAAAGGGAAGGGTTTGGAGGATTCAAACGCAATTGGAGACACGGATGTTTTTGGCGTGGTTCCGATAGGTGGTGCTATCGTACCTCCACGTTGATGGAGACTTCAACCCACGAAGGGTAACGGTTGCGCGAGTCCACGGAGGGCTCCACCCACGAAGGGTCCACAAAGAAGCAACCTTGTCTATCCCACCATGGCCGTCGCCCACGAAGGACTTGCCTCACTAGCGGTAGATCTTCACGAAGTAGGCGATCTCCTTGCCCTTACAAACTCCTTGGTTCAACTCCACAATCTTGTCGGAGGATCCCAAGTGACACCTAGCCAATCTAGGAGACACCACTCTCCAAGAAGTAACAAATGGTGCGTTGATGATGAACTCCTTGCTCTTGTGCTTCAAATGATAGTCTCCCCAACACTCAACTCTCTCTCATAGGATTTGGATCTGGTGGAAAGAGGGTTTGAGTGGAAAGCAACTTGGGGAAGGCTAGAGATCAAGATTCATATGGTAGGAATGGAATTGGCCTCAACACATGAGTAGGTAGTTCTTTCTTAGAAATGGTAAGTTGGAAGTGTAGGTTTAGTCTGATGGCTCTCTCCACGAATGAAGAGGAGGTGGAGGGGTATATATAGCCTCCACACAAAATCTAACCGTTACACACAATTTACCAAACTCGGTGGGACCGATTCAACAGACTCGGTCGGACCGATTTAGTAAACCTAGTGACCGTTAGTGATTTTCGGTGGGACTGACATGCAACTCGGTGAGACCAATTCGGTTAGGGTTAGGGCATAATGTAATCTCGGTAAGACCGATTACACAAACTCGGTGAGACCGATTTTGGTAATAAGCTTTCCAGAGAGTTGGTCAGGTAAACTCGGTGGGACCGATTTGCTCTTTTCGGTGAGACCGAAATGTTACAAAAGGGAAACAGAGAGTTTACATTGCAATCTCGGTGGGACCAATCGCTCACTTCGGTTAGACCGAAATGTTATGAAGGGAAACAGAGAGATTACAATCCCATCTCGGTGAGACCGAGATCCCTATTGGTAGGACCGATTTGCCTAGGGTTTGTGGCAGTGGCTATGACATTTGAAATCGGTGGCGCCGGGTAGGAAGATTCGGTCTGACCGATTTTGGCTTTAGGTTTAGGTCATTTGTGGATTGTGAGAAAGTAGCTGAGGGTTTTGGAGCATATCACTAAGCACATGAAGCAAGAGGCTCATTAAGCAACACCTCATCCCTCCTTGATAGTGTTGGCTTTTCCTATAGACTCAATGTGATCTTGGACCACTAAAATGTAAAATGAAGAGTCTTGAGCTTTTGAGCTTGAGCCAATCCTTTGTCCTTAGTATTTTGAGGGATCCACTTTCATCATCCATGCCATGCCATTCATTGAGCTTTCCTGAAATAATAGTCTTGGTATAGCATTAGCTCAATGAGCTATATGTTGTTATGAATTACCAAAACCACCTAGGGATAGTTGCACTTTCAATCTCCCCCTTTTTGGTAATTGATGACAACATATAGATCAAAGCTTCGACAAATGATAATAAGATTGAAAAACATCGTCGCTTTGAGAAGTATGTAATAAGAAAGAGCTCCCCTTAAATTTGTGCATAGTTTAAGATTTGCTTTGGACTGCAAATGCACAAGGAATTAGGCTCATGGGTTACTCTTCCATGTCGCATACATCTTGGTGGAGCGCTCAAAATGATAAAGAATGGATACATGCACTCATCACCAAGCAAAGTGAATGATCACATAGGATAGATAAGAGAATATCATCAAACATGCATAAGTGTAGCTTATGATCAAACACATGATCATCAATGTCTCACAAGAATAGCATAGTATCTCAAGCAATCAAAAGCAAACAAGTTTGAACCGCCAAATCAAGAGAGAACAAAAGCAACACTCTCTCTCTCTCTCTCTCGAAGCCTATGATCTATACATTTTTCTCTCCCTTTGGCAACAAGTTACCAAAAAGTTCATAGAAAATGCATAGTGCTAGATCGACTCTCAGGCTTGGTCTTCTGGTGGTGGTGTTGAGATGGCTCCTTGGACGAAGACTTCAGTTGATGTAGAGGGAGCTGGAGGAGTTGGTGCTGGAGCTGGTTGCATTGGAGCTGTAGGAGCTGTAGCTAGTGCAGATGATGTTGCTCTACTGTCTGGTACTGGCACTGCATCTAATCTCTGAGCTCTAGGCACTCTGGCAAATACATTGGTGGTAGTCTTGCCCTTCCTCTCCTGCATGTCATCCTGCAGCTGCTCCACAACCGATCAATCTCGCCACTTTGACATCTAGATCATAGAATTTTTGTTCCATGATTCTTTCCAGGCTCTCCTGGTTTTGAGTTAGGGTGGCCAACCCCTTCTCAATCCGTAGAGTTGATGCTATTAAGTAACCAAGCTGCTCCTGCTTTCTCTTCAAGAAATACTCAGATGCCTCCTCTTGAGTTGGCATCTTGGCAGCCTTCTCCTTCCTTGCCTTCTCCTTCTTATCCTGAGCTTGAACTGATGATGGATCATTCTCATTCATGACAACCTAATTGTCCTCAAAGTCTGGATAGAGTGGAAAATGTTCCTTATCCAATAGATATTTGCTTGTGCCCATCTTTGAGTTAATCAACTCCTGAATCTGAGGGGCATATCCACAACTCCTCTTATGATCTGCTGCAGTCCTCTTAATGGTTTCAACTATAAGGCTCATGACCTTGAATTTCTAAGGCACATCAAATAAATGCAACATATTGATTGCATGCCCTCTGATCATGTTGTGGTCACCTGACTTAGGCAATAAAGTGTGCCTTAGGATCCAATTGATTGTAGGCAGCCCCGATGAAGAAAGTGGACTGATCCAAAAGAGAAAGTCTCTAGGGCTTTGTCTGGGATCTCCTTGTACATATGTGCCATGGTATTGTGTCCCATTTTCTTCTTGGCATATACATCCAGGTCATCATCATTTTCCTTTGGGGCATTTATCAGTTTTGCCCACTCCTCAACAGTTGACTGGTACCTTGACCTTCAGACATCCAAACTATCCTCCCATCTGGATAGAAGTGTGTTGTGGAGTAGAATTGCATGATAAGTTCATCATTCCAGTTTGTGAGCTTTTTCCCAACAAAATCTGCAACTCCATAAGCAACAAAACTGTCTTGCGCTCCAGGATAGTGCTCTTCATTTTCCTTCATGTAGGTCCAGTCAACCCACCTCATATCACACACAATGGGCTTCTTGTCCAACAAGATTGTCTCATAGAAGTCCTGTTGTTCCTTTGTATGGAACCTGTAATCAACAGCAGTCCTTCTCCTCGTGGCATATGGATCTGTCTCTCTCCATAGCCTCAACCCATTATCTCTCCTGATCTTCATGTTTTCAGCCACAGGATGGGCATTATTGTGGTCTGATATCTTGGGCTTGAGCTTCCTCAGAACTTGTCCTTCTTCATCTTCCTCCTCAGCAACCTCAGGCACTGGGGCCTTGTTCTTCTCGGCAATGGAATACTCTGGTATTCCTCTTTGGTGCTGACTTGGCCATGGGGGCAGCTTTGGGTGCTTCCTTGGGCTTAGATGTTGCAGCCCCTGATCTAATAGCATCACCCATAAGCTTTGGTGCCTTTGGTGCTGGCTCTGCAACCTCTTCTTCTTCTTCCTATTCCATCATGGAAGGCTTCCCAATCACTCTTGCCATGGTCTTCTTGACCCTTTCCTTCCTTTTCTTTCCTTCAGCGGCTGGCTCTTTGGGATCAGGCTTCTCAGGCAGTTTAGTTGAGTCTCTGGCTTTGGACATTGGTTGTCTTCCTGCAGGCTTTTTAATCTTCATGCCTGGCTTTGTATGCTTCGCTGAGCCATACTCCTTTTTGAGTACTACTTTCTTGGAGGTAGCCTCATCTTCTTCTGCTCTATAATCCTCATCTTCAGAGTCTCAAGTTCTCTTCTTCCTTTGCCTGGTAGCAGCCTTAGGCTGGTTGCTAGGAGTGCTCCTGCTGCCTTCATCTGAAGAGCTGGAGGGACTAGTGCCCTCACTCATGTCAATCTGCTCTGCTGACCTGTTCTGACTATCACTCTGGTCTGACATGCTGCAAACACTAACTGCTGACCTTGTGAAGAGTTATAGATGAGATAGAGTGGATGAGCATCACAAAATGCAGAGATTCTTGCAAAAGAATGATTCAAAAATTCAGTTTTAATTTTCCACAGAAAGCATTTCGGATCAACCGATTTTCAAACTCGGTGATACCGAAGCAGTTTTGGAACCTAAACTGATGAACTCGGTTGGACTGAGTCACGGTTCGGTGGCACCGAGACTGCTAGGGTTTCACAAAGTCCTAAAATCGGTCGCACCGATTAGCAATTCTCGGTCAGACCGAGAGTTACTAGTGCAATGACATAAGCCAAATCGGTGGGACCGAGTTTTTCAACTCGGTGGGTCCGAGATGGTTTCGGCGGAAACCTAACCCTAAATTTTCAAATCTCATCTAATCTACGGATTGCATTGACTGGATAGGAGTGTTTCAATCGTGGCAAGATTCAATAAGAACACAATGTGCTAGGAATCGGACGAGGATAGCACTGTGATCGAGTCCATACCCTAGCTCGGCGATGAACTCGCTACGGCGGCAACGGCGGGGTTGAATTCCGTTGACGGCGGCGGAGACCAGCGACAGGAGGCGGCTGGCGACGAGGAGACGATCCGGAGACCTTGGAGGCAGAGCGAGCTATTGCGGGGGCCAAGGGGTTCGGAGAAATTTCCAAATTTTTGCCCGTGACCATATATAGCCCGACCCTGTCGGTGTGACCGAGTGGAATCGGTCAGACCGAGAATCACAAAGAAGTTTTGGAAGTTTAAGCCTATGACGAATCGGGGACTCCGAGTGCTCCTCACACAGAGTGGTCCGAATCTGACTTGATCAAATTTTGTGATGTAGCATGAATAGAGTTAGAGACGAGAAAAGCATAGATAGCTAGAGAAGGTTCTTAGGCATTCTTGTCCATCCACTTGGCCAAAAGAAGAAAGAGCCAAACAATCAAAACAACAAGTGGATGTCCTCGAATGAGTAAATATGCGACCAACATGCTCACACAATAAGATGACAAATAAAATATGTGACAAAGCATGCACAACCAATTCTAGCATCTATCAAACAATTGGCGATGACTAGGTCATCTATATATGAGTATATTGACTTAGGAGTCAAATGAGAAACATTTGATCATAGGTCATACTCATCGTTTAAGCTCAAGTGGGGTTACCACTTTTACATAATGCATTGATGTGTTCACACCATTAGAGTTGCTTTGACTCAATTCTTAGAGTTAAGCTCCCCCTAGATGTGAGATCCCCCCTTAGAGGGATGAACTAACCTTGGGTTTTGTCGATGATGACTTCATGTAGGTGTTGAAGATGTGGATGCTCAGTGTTGATGTAGATCAATTGGAGCAATCCTTTGGAGTGAGTTGCACTTTCAACTTGCCTACATGGGTTAGTCCCAAAAGGAACAAACAAGAATATCCATAGACATAGAGTGATGCACACACAAGATGATGTCCATGAAATCATTAGGTTACCTTGTCCCTTGCCTTACCAACATGAGGGTTTGTGACTCCTTGAACTAGTGCAAGATGTGGAAGTTGATTGCACTTGTCCTTGCCATAATGATATGTGTGAAGAATGTTGGCGGAGTCACCCTCAAGAACTCTCTAGTTATTCTTCTTCGGGGTCCACATCATCTTGATGGGAATCCTTGGAGTTGTAGTTGTACTTCATGAAGTAAAACTTGACGTATGTCACAGCCCCAGAATTGGTTGCAAATAGTGGCATCTGCATCCATGCATCATGTTTGTTTTCGAAGGAATTTTGAAATGGGGATTGCTCAAACCCTAGCATCAGATCAAATCAACTAGGTTCAAATAAAAATATTTTCAATCAACCCAAAATGCCTTTGGAAAAGTTCATCATTTTTGAATTGGTCTAGAACCTCTGCCAAAAATGGTGCACATTTTTCTAGGCCATTCTGGATTTTTGAATTAATCCATAAAGTATTTGCATTTGGGCATTTAATTACTATAAATATTTTAATTTCCCAAATAATTCTGAAAATGGTTGAGGGCTGTTGAAAAACATTTCAACAGTGCCCACAATTTATTTCAAGATTTTATAAAGTGGTTTAGTATTTTACTAAATCAGAAACAAATGTCAGAAAATAGAAAATAGAAATAAAGACAGAGGAGAGAGTTACGGCCTACCTGGCGCCCACCTCTCAGCCCACCTGGCCCAATTCCAGCGGCCCAGCCCACCACTGCCGCCACCGTCTTCAACCTCCTGCCAGTAGGCAGGAGGGTGTGTAACCACTGGCACGCAAGACGCGCCGAGCCACTTCTGCTTCCGCCGCTTCGAACCGCCCCGAGTGCCACGCCTCCCCTCGCCCCGCACCTCTCCTCTCCCCTGACCCCATCCCTCCTCTGCTCCCCTCTCACAAGACCACCGAGCTACGAGTGCCGTGGCCACAGCCACCCCTCGCCTCGCCGATGCGCTCAAAGGCTCCGCCTCGACCCCCTCTTCCTCCTCACCGAACCACGCCCCGCGGGAGCCGCTACAACGCCGTCATCGGCTCCGTCTTCAACCTCGGGACACCGGAGATCGTCATCGCTGTTCCGTCGCCTCTGACCCGTCCCCGAGCGCGCTGAGCCTCCCTACGACATCACCGTGAGCCCCTGAGCTTTTCCCCTCACCTCCCCCTCTCGCTAGCTTCCTCTAGCCACCGCCCCCATGAGCTCCCGAGGCCTCCGTCCACCATGGCCGACCTCCTGCTCACCGCTGAGCTTACCACGCCCAGCTGTGCTGTCCACCGTGCTCAGCACATCACCAGGAGGCCGTAGCACTCGGCCGTTCGCCCCGCCGTGCCCCATTGCAACAAAACCACGAGCACCCGAACTCCGGCCGCCGCCGATTTGGTCGCCGCCGTCGATCCCGACCACCGCAGCTCCTACCACCGCCACCAATGGATGCGCCTCACTCCCAGGAACCCATAGGTGCAACTCAGCGCATCAAGCGGTGCCTCAGAGCGCGAACCCGAGCCCTCCGCCGCAGATTATCGTCGCCGCCGGCGTCGAGCCGCCATGAGTTAGCCTCGATTGACCAGGGGTTGACCTCCCCACAGGTCCATGACATGCGGGCCCCGCCCGGCTAACTAATCTAGTTTAGGTTTAAACTAAATTAGCTTAACCTAGGTTAGTGCTAATTAAACTAGGTTAGTTTAGTTAGTCACTGACATGCAGGACCCACGCGTCAGGTTTGACCTGGACCGGGTCTGTTGACCTGCTGAGGTCAGCATGATGCAATGCTGACGCAGTAATAGGTTTTTCTGGATTAAATCTAATTCAGGAAATTCCAGAAAATGTTTAAAACTTGTAAAATTCATAGTAATTCAACCGTAACTCCAAATGAAATAATTTATATATGAAAAATTATCAGAAAAATCCAATCTATCCATCTGTACCACTTTCATGCATGATTGAACAAGTTAACCTCACTGAATAGGATGAATCATGATTAGGGCAATTTATGAACTAGCATTTGGAGTTGGAGTTTAACCTTGTTTGAATTCAACTTCAATTAACTTGGCTTACTGCTGCATTAGGTCAATTCAGTCCCTTAACATGACACGTCATTCATTTGTTTGTGCATTGCATTGATTGTGTTTCCTCTTGTTTGTCGGTCGTTGTTCTCTCTCGATAGACGTGGTTTCGACGATGAGTTCGATGACACCGATGAAGAACTATATTATCTTCAGAAGTGCCAGGCAAGCAAAACCCCCTTGTTCATTCCGATACAATCCCACTCTCTCGCTCCTGCTCTCTTTTACTGCATTAGGACAACAACGATTCATCTGTTACTTGTTGCGGTAGCTGAACCCCTTTATCCTCTGCATGACCTGTCATTCCACAGTAATTAGATGAAACCCACTAGCATGAGTAGGAGTTGATTGAGCCCTGTTGTGCCTACTCATTCATGCTTGTTTGTCATGCCTGCTACTGCTTAGAGTTGAGTCTGGTCTGATTCATCGGGGATGAATCGGAGGTGTGTGAACATGTCCTACTGTGTGTGAGCTAAGTGTGTGAACACGACTTGGTAAAGGTAGCGGTGAGAGACCATGTAGGAGTACATGGTGGGTTGTCTCATTGAAACCGTCCTCAGGAACTGAGTTCTGTGTTAGTGATCCATGAAACAGTTACTACCACACATTGGGATCCTTAATTGACTCTCTCGGCTTCTTAACCACCCTTGTCCTCTGTCCAGAAGTTGCAACTAGTTTTTGGTGTTTGTAGGATATGTGTTGGAGGCCTTGCGTAGCGCTGACCCTAGGGGTGGGCTATGATGCGGTAGATACACCGTGGCCCGGTGTACCGAATGCCCGTTTGGTATCTCGGGAACCCTACACACATCGTTCGGGGCCGTTAGTGGAAACCTCGGCCGGACTCCCTGCAGATGGAACCCGAGTAGGCGATAAACCTGGACTAGGGACTTGAGTGTTTAGGTAGGCGTGGCCGACACCCTCGCTGGGCTTCGCTGAAGGTTGTCGAGTACATGTCGGTAAACGGCGGTAAGTGGTGAGAGTGTGTGAAGCAAGTACACCCTGCAGGTTAATATGATCTATTCAATAGTCGTGTCCGCGTAAAGGACTTACGGGTTGCCTATATCAGTTCATAGACAAGTGAAAGTGGATACTCTAAAATGCGCAAGATAAGCGTGAGTGCTATGGATGGCGTTCTCGTAGGGAAGGCGGGAGCGGGTCCATAGTGGTGTATTGATATGGTGAATATGTGGACTCGTAGCGCCACCTCAAAAGAGTTACTTGCAATTGTAGTTCAGGATAGCCACCGAGTCAAAGCTGGCTTGCTGCATCCAAACTCCACCACCCCTTTGTTGATACCGATGCATATGTAGTTAGTTCTGATGTAAGTCTTGTTGAGTACATTTGTACTCACGTTTGCTTATTTTATGTTTTGCAGAGAGACGTCAGTCTCGCTAGTAGTTCCGCTTGGACTTCGACGTTTAGCTTGTTACCTCAGCTACGATCTTGTGCCCTCGGCAGATCTCGTAGATAGTCGGCTTCTCGGCCTTTTTCATTTGTAGATGTCTCGTACTCGGACATGTTAAGCTTCCGCTAGTGCTTTGACTTGTATGCTCTGAGTGTTGGGTCATGAGACCCATGTTTGTAATATCTCGCTCCTCGGAGCCTAATGAATAAATATTTGAGTCGTAGAGTTATGTTGTGATGCCATGTTGTATTTACACATATTGAGCATATTGTGTGTATGTTTGAAATGCTTGGTATGTGTGGATCCGACAATCTAGTTCTTTATCCTTGGCAGCCTCTCATATGGGGAAATGTAGTCTAGTGCTTCCTGAGCGATAGTAGTCCGCTACAGCCCGGTTCACGGAGTCCTGCTAGCCCAAAGACTACTGCTGCTCTGGACTCTTGACTGGCGGCATGTGTTTCACTTGTTCCTATGTTTGTCCTTCGGGAAATGTCACGCGGTGACATCCGAGTCCTGCCTAGCCTGCTACAGCCGGGTTACCGGAGTCCTGTTAGCCAGTGCTACAGCCCGATTCATACGTTGATGACCGACATGCTCGATGTGATTCATGTATGCCTGTCCCCATGGGTTAGTGCCGCTTTGGGTTCACGACTAGCCATGTCGGCCCGGTTCTCTCATCATATGGATGCTAGCGACACTATCATATACGTGAGCCAAAAGGCGCAAACGGTCCCGGGCCATGGTAAGGCGACACCCGTGGGAATACCGTGCGTGAGGCCGCAAAGCGATATGAGGTGTTACCAGCTAGATCGATGTGAATTGGAATCGGGGTCCTGACAACGTAGTCTTGGGAATCCACTTGAACGAGGCCTTAGGTGCTTCTTCAAATGCATCAATCTCTTCTTGAAGCTTGTCCTTACCTTTGTTCTTGTGGTCTTGTGGTGGAAGATCATCTTGTGCTTGTGTTCCCTTGAAGGAAGTAGGATCATACTTCTCTTGTTGAGGAACAAACTTTGTCTTGGGGTATTGATCTTCTTACCACTCAACTCCATTGGCATTGAACTTTCGTTCAAAGCCAACACCTTGATTCTTCCGGTGTCTTCCTTGCTTGCATACAATTTCCTCGAATTGCTTACTCCCGGCAAGGCTCTTGTAAACACCTTTCTCTATAATTCCCTTCAATAAGCTGTTTTCTTGCTCAAGTGTAACTTGGCTAAGAGAATCATTAGTGGAATCAAGAGAACTACTAGAAGCAACAATATTGGATTTGACATTATATTTGTTACTACTAGAGGAAGTATCTTTCTTGTACTTGTTACTAGACTTGACTTGAGGCATGTAAGTAGATAGGAGTAAACGCTTGGCAATGTAAGAAGAACTTTTCTTACGAAGATCATCATTGATTGCTTTTAAGAACTCATGCTCTTGCTCAAGATTGAGCTTTTCAAAGCGTAACTTCTCATGAGCCCTTAAAAGTTCTCGATAATCTTTGAAGATAGTTTCATGAGCCAACTTAAGAGTGTTTAATTCTTTAGTTAGAAGCTCAATCTTCTCCTTATCATTGTCATTCGTTTCATCTTGATTAGCATGATTAATTGACGTTTCATCATAGTATTCATCACTAGAGTTGTCAACAAGTAAATCATCATCCACAAGCAAGTCATCTTCATCACTATTGAAATCAACATACTTAGGATGTGTTACCTTTGGACCTTTGGCCATGAAGCATCTTCCAATTCCTTCATTTGGTGAATCAAATATGTCGTAGGAGTTGGTTGACACAAGTGCTAGACCGGCAACACCTTCATCTTGAGTATATTCGAGTCGGAGTGATAGCTTCTCTCGGAGTGTTTGTCGAGTCGGGCGGATACCCATTCACCAACATGAGCTTGATGTCTTCGCTTTGTGTAGCTCTTTGATGACTTGTCCTTCCTTTCCTAATCCTTGCTTCTCCGTGAGGATCTTCGTTCATAGCGATCATCTCTACTCCTCCTCTCTCTTGGTGGTGATTCTTCTCTTTTGCTTCTTCTTCTTGGAGAATCTTCTCTTCTTTTGTAGGGTGTCGTACACTCATTGGAATAGTGTCCAGGCCTCCCACAATTGTAGCAATTGCGCTCTCGACTAGAAGATCTTTTGTCATGGTAAGTCCTTGACTTGGAGCTTCTTTCTTTGCTTCTACTCTTGTAGAATTTGTTGAAGTTCTTCACCATTAAGCTCAATTCTTCATTGAAGGTTTGTTTCTCACTTGATGATGTGGGGGCTTCACTTGAGGCTTTGTAAGCACCACTTGACTTGTTATGAAGTTCCTCCTTATCCTTGAGTGACATCTCATGAGCAACAATTCTTCCAATGACTTCCGTTGGCTTGAGATCTTTGTAGTTTGGCATCATTTGGATCAATGTGCACACGGTATCATACTTTCCATCCAATGCTCTTAGGATCTTCTTGATGATGAATCTGTCGGTCATCTCTTCACTCCCTAAGACGGCAATCTCATTTGTAATAAGAGCAAGCCTAGAGTACATTTCAGCGACTCCTTCACCATCCTTCATTTTGAACTTGTCAAGCTGACTTTGGAGCACGTCCAACCTGGATTCCTTGACGGATTCGGTACCTTCATGCATATCAATCAAAGTATCCCAAATTTCTTTTGCATTCTCAAGATGGCTGATTTTTTTGAATTCTACGGGGCACAATCCATTGAAGATGATATCACAAGCTTGAGCGTTGTATTGCAACATCTTCAATTCTTCCACATTAGCTTCACGGTTCGGCTCTCTCCCATCAAAGAATTCACCTTGCAAGCCAATACAAATAATTGCCCAAACGGCGGGGTTATGTCCGAGAATATGCATTTTCATCTTATACTTCCAACTAGCAAAGTTAGTACCATCAAAGTAAGGACCTCTACGGTGATAATTTCCCTTACTAGACGCCATACTCTCCTAGGTTGTGAAACCAAGGCTATGACCACCAAAAGCTATGGAAATCAAAGCAAATGGAGACCAACGCTCTGATACCACTTGTAGGACCTTGAAGTATGTCTAGAGGGGGGGTGATTAGACTACTTGACCAATTAAAACTTAACCTTTTCCCAATTTTAGAGTTTGACAGTTTTTAGCTATCTTAGGACAAGTCAAGCAATCATCACACAAATCAAGCAAGCATGCAAAGAGTATATGGGCAGCGGAAATTAAAGCATGCAACTTGCAAGAAAGTAAAGGGAAGGGTTAGGAGGATTCAAACGCAATTGGAGACACGGGTGTTTTTGGCGTGGTTCCGATAGGTGGTGCTATCGTACCTCCACGTTGATGGAGACTTCAACCCACGAAGGGTAACGGTTGCGCGAGTCCACGGAGGGCTCCACCCACGAAGGGTCCACGAAGAAGCAACCTTGTCTATCCCACCATGGTCGTCGCCCACGAAGGACTTGCCTCACTAGCGGTAGATCTTCACGAAGTAGGCGATCTCCTTGCCCTTACAAACTCCTTGGTTCAACTCCACAATCTTGTCGGAGGCTCCCAAGTGACACCTAGCCAATCTAGGAGACACCACTCTCCAAGAAGTAACAAATGGTGCGTTGATGATGAACTCCTTGCTCTTGTGCTTCAAATGATAGTCTCCGCAACACTCAACTCCCTCTCATAGGACTTGATCTGGTGGAAAGAGGGTTTGAGTGGAAAGCAACAGGGGAAGGCTAGAGATCAAGATTCATATGGTAGGAATGGAATATCTTGGCCTCAACACATGAGTAGGTAGTTCTTTCTCGAGAAATGGTAAGTTGGAAGTGTAGGTTTAGTCGATGGCTCTCTCCACGAATGAAGAGGAGGTGGAGGGTATATATAGCCTCCACACAAAATCTAACTGTTACACACAATTTACCAAACTCGGTGGGACCGATTCAACAGACTCAGTCGGACCGATTTAGTAAACCTAGTGACCGTTAGTGATTTTCGGTGGGACTGACATGCAACTCGGTGAGACCGATTCGGTTAGGGTTAGGGCATAACGTAATCTCGGTAAGACCAATTACACAAACTCGGTGAGACCGATTTTGGTAATAAGCTTTCCAGAGAGTTGGTCAGGTAAACTCGGTGGGACCGATTTGCTATTTTCGGTGAGACCGAAATGTTACAAAAGGGAAACAGAGAGTTTACATTGCAATCTCGGTGGGACCGATCGCTCACTTTGGTTAGACCGAAACGTTACGAAGGGAAACAGAGAGATTACCCTCCCATCTCGGTGAGACCGAGATCCCTATCGGTAGGACCGATTTGCCTAGGGTTTGTGGCAGTGGCTATGACATTTGAAATCGGTGGCACCGGGTAGGAAGATTCGGTGTGACTGATTTTGGCTTTAGGTTTAGGTCATTTGTGGATTGTGAGAAAGTAGCTGAGGGTTTTGAAGCATATCACTAAGCACATGAAGCAAGAGGCTCATTAAGAAACACCTCATCCCTCCTTGATAGTATTGGCTTTTCCTATAGATTCAATGTGATCTTGGACCACTAAAATGTAAAATGAAGAGTCTTGAGCTTTTGAGCTTGAGCCAATCCTTTGTCCTTAGTATTTTGAGGGATCCAATTTCATCATCCATGACATGCCATTCATTGAGCTTTCCTGAAATAATAGTCTTGGAATAGTATTAGCTCAGTGAGCTATATGTTGTTATGAATTACCAAAACCACCTAGGGATAGTTGCACTTTCACCGTGGCCACAATATGGGATGTAATGCTAACAAAAAGAATATGTTGGGCTGTAAATTATTATAAATAATGGCAGATGGGTTGTATGCTGTTTTCCACAGATTTGAGGTTTTCCTAAAAGAAAAGGTTGGCGCACAAGCAGTGATTGTTGGATGTCCATCCAACGGCCGTCGTGCTTCTTCAATCTCTGCTCTTCCTGCTCCAGCCGCTCAAACAAGCGCCAAGCGGGACTGCTCTCCCTCCTCCCATGACGGCTTTGTCTTGCCTTGTGAGCCTCACCGCCCCACCGTACTCCCATCGCTGGCCTAGCCATCCCTCTACTCACCCACACCTGCTGTTATTTTCCGACGATGGCAGACGAACCAATAAACCCTCGTACAATCATACTCCCCTCCGCGTGGGAAACAACTGCCGAGTCTTCCCTGCCTCCGTGTCGTTCCCTTCCTAGGCCTCGCCGTCGTCCACCGCCCTGGTGCTCTCGGCGTGGCCTGGTCAACGTGGTCAACGACCGACATGCATCTGAAGTGGATTGTACGTGGAGAGGCCGACAGCTGGGTCCACGGCCGCACGCAAGGAAATGCCTCCTTATTACGCGCAAAATAATGATTCCTCCACCTGGCATCAGGGACCCACCGAAAGGGCCTCTGTATTTCGCGAAAACAACGTTACCGCCGCTGACAGCTCGGGCCCACCAGCTATATCTTCGCACGCAAGGAAGTGCCTCCTTATTACGCACAAAAAAATGAATACTCCCCCTGTTAGCTGGGACCCAGTATAGTGGCAGGCTGACTTGTGGGCCTACTAAGTTGATGGGGACGGAGGGCTTTGTCAATATGCACGATTCTAGATCCAGTGATCGTACGATGTCCATCCAACGGCCGTACTGCTTCTTCAACCTCTGGTCTTCTTGCTCCAGCCGCCCAAACCAGCGCCAGTCGTGCCTCGTGCTCCTGCCTCCGTGGCGGCTGCGATCGGCGAAGCCTCACCGCCCCTACTACTCCCACCGCTGGCGAGGCCATCCCTCTACTCGCCCACACCCCCGCTATTCTCTGGCGACGGCAGCCTCACACAAAGCGAACGGTGAACCTCGTACTCCTCTCGCATGGGCATCCATCGCCGCGTCTTCCCGGCTCGCGTTGTCCCCTTCCTAGGCCTCGCCGTCGTCCACCGCCTGGTGCTCTCGGCGTGGCGTGGTCAACGTGGTCAAGGAATGGCTTCCATCGGACGTGGATCAGACGTGGAGAGGTGACAGTGGGTCCACGGCCGCAGCAAGGAAGTGCCTCCTTATTACGTGCAAAATAATTATTCCTCCACCTGACAGCGGGGACCCACCGGACGGGCCACCGTATTTCGCAAAAAAAACGTTTCCCCCTGACTGCTGGGACCCACCAGCTACATCTTCGCACGTAAGGAAGTGCGTCCGGGCAAAAAAACGATTCTCCCCCTGACTGTTGGGACCCACCAGCTACATCTTCGCAGGCAAGGAAGTACCTGACAGTCGGGACCCACCTGGTCGAAGCGTACGTAGCGTTGTCATTCTGGTCGCGAACGTATGCATACATATATCTTGGTCGATGTAGAGGCGCCGCCGCGTGTCGTAGTAGAGGTGCGCCGTAGCATGTACACGTCGTCTGACAGCCGTGCAAGAAATAAAATCGACCACGTATGTGTACATACGGGCGGGATCACGAATGCCAACTCGCGCATACGTACATGGCTGGGTCGAAACGGAGAAACAGCGTCGTCGTCATGTTCATGGGGAGCCAACCGGCTGGGTTGGAACGGAATGCATGGTCATGTTCATCGGGAGGGCTTGGACGGAACGGGCGATGGAAAGGAGGCTGGCGTGCCGCTGGCGGAGAAGCGGACCTCCTCGTTGAGCGGGTCCCGTTGATCGGGAGGGGTGTGGCGTACCGCAAAACGAAGGAAACGGACCTCCTACGATCGAAACGGGGGTCATGTTGATCGGGAGGGGTGTGGCATACCACAAAACGGACGAAATGGACCTCCTACGGTCGAAACGGGGGTCCTGTTGATCGGGAGGGGTGTCGGTGTCAAAACCGGCGGATCTCGGGTAGGGGGTCCCAAACTGTGCGTCTAGGCGGATGGTAACAGGAGACAGGGGACACGATGTTTTTACCCAGGTTCAGGCCCTCTCGATGGAGGTAATACCCTACTCCTACTTGATTAATATTGATGATATGGGTAGTACAAGAGTAGATCTACCACGAGATCAAGGAGGCTAAACCTTAGAAGCTAGCCTATGGTATGATTGTTGTTCGTCCTACGGACTAAAACCCTCCGGTTTATATAGACACTGGATAGGTTAGGGTTACACGGAGTCGGTTACAATGGTAGGAGATCTACATATCCGTATCGCCAAGCTTGCCTTCCACGCCAAGGAAAGTCCCATCCGGACACGGGACAAAGTCTTCAATCTTGTATCTTCATAGTCTTAGAGTCCGGCTGTGATGATAGTTCGGCCATCCGGACACCCCCTAATCCAGGACTCCCTCAGTAGCCCCTGAACCAGGCTTCAATGACGATGAGTCCGGCGCGCATATTGTCTTCGGCATTGCAAGGCGGGTTCCTCCCCCGAATACTTCATAGAAGGTTTTGAACACCAGGATAGTGTCCAGCTCTGCAAAACAAGTTCCACATACCACCGCAGAGACAATAACTTTTGCACAGATCTGCTGAAGTATTCCGCGGCGTGACATCACACCACGGCCAGGCCTTTTTATGAATCGTTTTTTACCGCTCCACCTTAGCGCGTTTAGCGGGCGTTTCCTTGGCACGCCTTATCAAAGCATAGATCGTGCCCCTTATTCCGGGATTCTCATCAATACGGACGTGGGTAACCCATCCGCGCCATTGATTACGGCGCTTGGGAGATAAGCGAGTTTTACCAGGCGGTGGGGACGCATACCGTCCGTCCATATAAGGGATAAGGATCCACCTTTTCACCTCGCCTTCTTCCTCCTTTTCTCATCCATTTCACAAGACTCGAGCTCTAGCGCCCAAGTCCGCACATTCCTCCTCAACCTTCTCCAACCATGTCAGGAGCAGGAGGCAGATGGATGGCCTCCTCCGTCACGGAGGGGCACATCACAAGATCAAGGAGGCCGGATACTTGTCCGGCGATATCGCAGCCAAAGCTGCCCGACGAGGGGCAGCTCATTCCAACCCCTGGCCCCATGAGAGGGTGGTGTTTCTCCCCCACTTCCTCCGCAGGACTAGGTTTTCCACTTCACCCATTTGTCCGGGGGCTCATGTTCTACTACGGCCTGGACTTCCATGGCCTGGCCCCGAATTTTGTCCTCAACATCTCAGCGTTTATCGTCGTGTGCGAGGCCTTCCTCTGCATCCAGCCCCACTTTGGCCTATGGCTGAAGACCTTTAATGTCAGGCCGAAGGTTGTGGGCGGCCGTCAAGCGAGTCTTGAGGCGCCATGGTCGGCAAGATGGCCAAAGTCCTATGGCTCGAGGGCTCCTTTGTGGAGACAATAAAGGGGTGGCAATCGGGTGGTTCTACATCACCGAGCCACGCGACCCTGAATGGGTGGCGGCCCCGAATTCAGATCTGCTTCCCCACACGGCTCTCGCCATGGAAAGAGACGGGCTGAAGTGGGGGATTCGGACGAGCTATCCGGACTCCAAACATGCGTCCAAAACCTGGTGGACAAGAATCTCGGGCTTGTCGACGTAATCCGTGTGATGCTCATCCGCCGGATTCTCCCATGCCAACAGCGGGCCTTCAATTTGTGGGAGTTCGATCCGCACAAAGACGAACCTTGAGCCGCTCTTCGATACTACGTGTGAAGATGCCCGAAGGTGCTGTTCAAGGGCGCCAAGCCCCGCATCCGCTAACAAAGATCGCGGATACAGCTCGCGCGTCAAGCCGGCGAGGTAAGCTATTTTACCCTTTACGGACTCTTTTTCATAGATTGACTCTACGGGATCTAAAACTCCCTATTCTTTGACAGATCGATCAAGACGTCCGGACAGATTAACTGTCTGCCCTTTGCCGTAAGACCCAGCGGATGCTCAATTGACGGGGCTGCTGGCTCCGGCACCCCATGTGGTGCCGGAGAAGAAGGCCAAGAAGGAGACCGCGGGAACTTGAAGGAGCTCCCGACGCCAGGTGCTGTCAGATTCTGAAGCAGAATCTTCTCCTGAGGACGAGGAGGAGGAAGAAGAAGCTTCTCCCCCAGCGGGGGAGCAGAGGAAAAGGAAGGCCGCCCCAACTGGGGAGGCCGAAGGGTCCAAGAAGGGAAGAACCCTTCCTCCGGACTTCTCCACCAACGTCGACGACGACGAGGAGGATTGTCCAACAAGGGCCAAGCCCCTGGCGAGATCATAAGTATCCGGATACCCATGGCTTTTTTATCATTGCATAGTGTTCTCTAATACCGAACCATCATGCATCCCACCCAAGGGCGAGTTCGCCGCTTCGACAAGCGGGTCCCTGAGTTCGTCGGAAATGGAGAGTACTTCACTTCCGACCGCCTCCTCACCTCATGCCGCGGACGACGCCGCGGTGGGGCCCCAAGAGGGGCTTGGCCAAGAGGAAGTGGCGCAGGAGGCGCCACAAGGCAACCTCCCGGACTCCAGGCGCGTGGGGGGAAAGACCCCCAGGGGCTCTAAGCCCGACCCTTGTCCGGACTCCATGCCGGAACCTTCAGCGGTTCCGCAGTCCGGCAAGCGGTCCCTTCGCAAGAAGGGTAAGACGTTGGTGTCCTCCGTCCAACCGGAGAAACCGGATAGCTTACTGGAGGCGCTGAGGAGCACCGCACTGTTATGAGTGCGGTGATCCGGACAGTTCAGTCCGCCAAGAGCGGGCTGACTGAAGCTTGCACCAGCCTTCTAACAGGCTTTGAGGTAAGTTTAGAATATGTAAAAATATTACCGCATAGACAAGAGCCCTCGATGCTTAGTTCGTGTTCGGAAAGAAAAGCCGGACTAAGGATCTAAAAAGATATACGCAGGAGTCTAACATAAGTATGTCAATATGGAAATGCAGGTTGCGCTGCTGACCTTTGCCGCACTGACTGCAGAGGTCGATGCGTTAAAGCAGAGCCTCGAGCGGTCCGAGAACGAGCTCGGCCAAGCCAAGAAGCAGCTCGAGGACAAGGAAGGTACGTAGTACCTTATTAAAGAAATACCATATAGAAAGGTTTCGGTTGCAAAAGATAACAGGAATAACATGGGTACTGCAGGGGCCACGAACGAGGTGGCGACCACAAGGAAGCGTGTCGATGGCGAAAACAAAGCGGCTGCAGAAACGCACCGAGCGAGAGAAGGGGAGGCGAGCTGTCAAGATGCGGCAAGAGCTCCAAGCTCTCGTGGAAAAACACGAGTTTGGGCGTGACTCAAGACTCGAGAGTCCGAGCTCGCCTCGGCTCTTGAGAGTGCCAAAGCTGCTAAGGCCGAGGCCCAAAAAGCCCTCCAAGAAATTGAGTCGTTAAAGAAGATAGCGGCGGGTAAGGCATTCTTTATGCAAAGCAAGCATGTGAAAGTGAATTACCTATTACTTACCCGGATTCGGAGCTCTCCAGGAGCATTCGCAGATTTGCCCCGTAGTGTGTCTGATGCTGCCGCCTTCTACCGCACCAAGGAGGGGAGCTCGACGGAAAAGGTGTTCTGGTCCCAGTATGCTGAGGCCGAACATCCGGTGCCCCTGAGCGACCAGCTGAAGCAGCCGGTCGAGCTCCACAAGGTCGCCGAACAGGCCATGAAGGGCCTTATAGCGCGGCTGTGGCCATTGGAGGCCATGCCCAGGAGCTACTTCGGCTTGGTGCAGCGGCTGGTGGATGCCTGTCCACGGATTGAAGTCATCAAGCACTCCGTCTATATTGAAGGTGTCCGTCGGGCCCTTGCCCGTGCTAAAGTGCACTGGGGCAAGCTGGATGCGGAGAAGCTTGTGACGGACGGGCCACCGAAGGGCAAGGAGCATCGCACGCCCAAATGTACTATGAGGGCCTCTGAAGGGTGCCCACCGAATAGCGGATGAGTGCTCCAAAGATGTAATTTTGAATAGGCTCGCATTTGTTATCCCAGACGCTGAAAACTTGTTCATATGCGCTAAGCAACGCTTATTAATTTAAAATATTACCTTCTGTGGGCCGTTTATCAAATTTGAGAGATGGCAAGTCGTTGGCTTCAGCCCCATGCCACGAGTCTTTGGGTGTTCGGGATAAACTTGAGCACTCTTGTTCCCATTCTTGGGTCCATCTAGGAGGCGCTCAACACAACGAACAAGGCAACCGGACTTATAATTCTTGAACACTCTCACTTAGCCATAGAATTCTATAATTTTAAATTTCGTGAAGCCCCTAGTATTCGAAGACCGAGTTCGGGCGCTATCCACGCCTTGGCCGGACAATTCCGGTTCCTTGCTCTAAGTGGCATAAGTCTTTAGGGACCCGAAAAAACCTCTCGAACAGCGACCGGCTCTCGCCCTATCATGACGGTTAGTTTTAGGTTTCTCCACTGAGGTGTCGACCCAGCTCAACTGGGGCACAATCGCAGTGGTTCTCTCGGTGCTACCTTAGCCGATATAACAAAACGTAAGGTACCAAAACACGGGAGCCGGGCAAACCCAACTATCTACCCAAGACATGATTCGGAGCCGATTCATATAATGCTATAAGTTCGGGGTGCCGCACTTGTGAAAGTGTTCGGAGTTATCACACCGTAATTTTGGGATACTTAAGCCCCTGGTGTATTGGCCGTACCAAAGTGTACGGTTGCAACATGTCGTGAAATGAACATATGTATAGATAAAGGAAGTAGAGCAATAATAAGCAAAAGCTATGTATTTTTTATTCAAAAAGGTACTACGATGAAAGCAGAACGATACAAATAGTGCGATAAGCAAGGGATGGGACTATCTAACATGTCCCCCTCCAGGGGTAAGCTGCGGGATGGTATGTAAAACAGGTATAATGCTCGTAATAAAGACCACCTGAACACTTCGACGTGGCTTACTGCTTCCCTGGCTGTTGCATCGTGAGTTCGGCGATTCTAGTGCTGGACAGGACTTCTGAAAGACGGAGTCCTGAAAGTAAGAAAAAGGAAGAAAAAGGAAAAAAGGAAAAGAATGGCACAATCGGGAGCCCCTGGTGCGGTCGAGCCGCATTCTTGGCGTGTCGTGGTCTTGCCCCTCCCCATATGCCCATGGTATCTCCAGAGCGTAATTATGTACGCGTAACACTAGCTTCGCAATTTCGTGAGGGCTGGGGTTGGGGCCGGATTGCTATGCGTGCTTGAATCGTGTCAGGCGGTCTTGTTGTAGGTTACTCCGGGCGCGCTTGACAATGTTCGGACGCTTAATGGCCGGACTCGAGAGTTGCTGTGAGAGGCTGCTTTGTACCTCCGCCGCGAGGGCCGCCGTGTGCTCCTCCGTTCAGAGAGAGCATTCAGTGTTTCCATTGACCGTGATTACTCCTCGAGGGCCTGGCATCTTGAGCTTGAGGTATGCGTAGTGCGGCACCGCATTGAACTTTGCAATGCGGTTCGTCCGAGCAATGGCATGATAGCCGCCATGCGGAATGGGACGATGTCGAAGATTAACTCTTCGCTCGGAAGTTATCCGGGATCCAAGACCACTTCGAGTGTAACCGAGCCCGCATAACCGGCCTCTACACCTGGTATGATGCCTTTAAAGGTCGTCTTTGTAGGTTTAATCCTTGAGGGTCTATGCCCATTTTGCACATCAGTATCCCGATAAAGCAGGTTCAGGCTGCTGCCGCCGCCCATCGGACTCGGTTAGGTGAAATCCGTCGATAATTGGGTCAAGAACCAATGCGCGAAACCGCCGTGACGGATGCTAGTGGGTGGTCCTTCGATCGAAGGTGATCGGGCAGAAGACCATGGGTTGAACTTGGGCGATCGCTCCATCGCATATACGCCCCTTAGTGCATGCTTCCGCCCCTTTTGGGTATATGGGTTGCGATATCATGTTCACCGTCCGCACTTGCGTGGGAAAACCCTTCTGTCCTCTATTGTTCAGCGGCGGGGCTCTTCCTCGCCATCGCTATGCAGCCCTTGTCATTGAGTTCGCACTTAACTTGCTCGCTTGTTGAACACCCAACAGTCCTGTTGGTGTGATTGGCTGTTTTTCGGGTGCCATGTATCTGGCACAAGCGATCGAGTATTCGGTCCAAGTTGGACAGGCCATGGGTATTTCTTTTGAAAGGCTTCTTCCGCTGACCGGGTTTAGAGCCTCTGAATCCGGCATTGACGGTCGTATATTCAGTGTTATCGCCGTTAATGCGGCGCTTGTTCTTGTTGCGACGCGACCTGCCATTGCTATCCTTGGTATCCGGACTATCAGGATGTTTGGCCAAGTTGTTGCTTCGATCTAGCCAGCTGTCCTCTCCCGCACAAAAGCGGGTCATGAGTGTTGTGAAGGCTGCCGTGGATTTTGGCTTTTCCTGTCCTAGGTGCCGGGCAAGCCACTCGTCGCGGATGTTATGTTTGAAGGCTGCAAGGGCCTCTGCATTCGGACAGCCAACAATTTGATTTTTCTTTGTTAGGAACCGTGTCCAGAATTGTCTGGCCGATTCTTATGGCTGCTGGATTATGTGGCTAAGGTCATCGGCGTCTGGTGGTCGCACATATGT
Source organism: Aegilops longissima (assembly GCA_021605205.1). Taxonomy (NCBI): domain Eukaryota; kingdom Viridiplantae; phylum Streptophyta; class Magnoliopsida; order Poales; family Poaceae; genus Aegilops; species Aegilops longissima. Next base: position 628,856,571 of record CM038678.1, read on the forward strand.
GCCCTGGAAGTTATCAAGGAATGCGGCTTCCAGGTCCTCCCAACAACCAATTGATTCTGCTGGCAAGCTATTGAGCCAATGCCGAGCTGGTCCTTTAAGCTTGAGTGGGAGGTATTTGATGGCATGTAGATCATCGCCGCGGGCCATGTGGATATGGAGGAGATAATCCTCGATCCAGACCGCAGGATCTGTGGTACCATCGTATGATTCGATGTTTACGGGTTTGAAGCCCTCGTGGATTTGATGATCCATTACTTCATCCGTGAAGCATAGTGGGTGTCGGCGCCTCAGATTGGGCTATATCATGACGTAGCTCATATGAGCTTTCATCGTGTTCGCCCGGCTGGGTTTGCTGTATCCGCGCGACGGTAATCATCCCGCGTCGTTATGCCCACGCGATCCGTGGATCGATCTTGTATGTTTTGCCTTATCCTCCAATATATCTCGCAAGTCCGGTCGTTTTCCCGTGCCTTGGTACTTTTTGAGCGGCGTCGGGGTGTGGCTTGAGAGGAGGGCCGAGAGGCTTCTTTGTCGCGGCCACGGGGTGGCCGGTCTGCCATGTTGTGCGCTGGTGACTTGGGTGCTTCCTCCTCTGATCGAGGCAACGGCCTGCGTTTGGGGTAGCTTTTGGAGGGGCGCTCGAGTTCATACTCTTCGGCTGCAAGGACTTCATCCATCCGCCGCCTAGCAGGTCTTGGTCAGCTCTAAACTGTTGCTGCTTTTCTTGAGGCTGCTTGCCGTGGCTATAAGCCCGCGCTTGAAACGCCTCTGTTTGGCGGGATCCTCGTGCACGACAAATTGCCGTCGTCGAGGCTTGCCTCATCTTCGGAGGGAGGCGCGTAATTATCGCCCTCGACCTCCCTTTACTCGCAGACCGTCGTGCGGACATGCTTCTCCTCCTCCCGCATTGAGTCCTGCTTTGGGGGTTGTCTTCGTACAGTCCGGGTGTTATTATCTCCGCATCGGAATCACCGCTTTTGCTGTGGCGAGATTTAGAGCGGCGCCGGCGCTTCGGTTGCTTTTTGGAGGGGTCATCCTCCGTTGTTCCATCGCCGCTCCCATCTTTTGGGATATCCACCATGGATATGTCGTATGACGAGGTGGCCTTCCTGTGCCCTGTAGGCGCTCGGTCTTGGTCGTCTCCGGCATCGCCGTCCATACCGTCGATGTCTTGGAGTAGAAGTCAGCATGTCGGTTAAATCATCGGCAAAGGCTACAAAGTGGGTGGTGGGTGGGCGTTGAATTTCTTCGTCGTCAAGATCCCAACCTTCCAATCCGTAGTCCGCCAGGGCTCTCCGGATAAAGAGAGAGACTTTAGTGAATCCAGGATGTCACCAAAGGGCGAGTCTTTGAAAGATGTCCGCGGCGAGTGAACTCCATGACCGGCGCCCAATCGGATTCGATTGGCGGGGCGCGGAGGGTTCGGAGTCCGGAGAGGAGTCCGCACCACGGAGTCGAGGTCTTCGCAAAGGACAGGATGGACTTCGCTCAATCGCCAGAGATGGTAGCCCCGGCGGTGTCCAACCACCCGTCGGAGCGGAAGCGGTGCGCCTCCGTGGCAATTGTTCGCTGCAGAGCTAGATCATGCCCGTCGAGACAAGGCGGCACGCTTGGCTGCGGCTCGAATCCGTCAAGATCAAGTCTCCGCGGATATCGACCGTATAGTTCAAACTTCCAAATCGACCTGATGGCCAGGGCGAAGCTTCGATCTGCTCCGGATGGCCAAGCTTAATTGGCCCGCATTGCAAAGCCGCCGAATCTGAAGATCTATCCGGGAGAAAAGTCTCACCCTGGACCGCGTCGTTGTTGATGATCGGAAGGAGCCATCGGGCCTATCGGTGGCGACACGGAGGAACTCTCAATGAAAGCACCAATGTCGGTGTCAAACCGCGGATCTCGGTAGGGGGTCCCAATATGCGTCTAGGCGGATGGTAACAGGAGACAAGGGACACGATGTTTTACCTGGTTCGGCCCTCTCGATGGAGGTAATACCCTACCCTGCTTGATTAATATTGATGATATGAGTAGTACAAGAGTAGATCTACCACGAGATCGAGAGGCTAAACCCTAGAAGCTAGCCTATGGTATGATTGTTGTTCGCCCCACGGACTAAAACCCTCCGGTTTATATAGACATCGGATAGGGTTAGGGTTACACGAGTCGGTTACAATGGTAGGAGATCTACATATCCGTATCGCCAAGCTTGCCTTCCACGCCAAGGAAAGTCCCATCCGGACAAGGGACGAAGTCTTCAATCTTTATCTTCATAGTCTTGGAGTCCGCCAAAGATGATAGTTCGCTATCCGGACACCCCTAGTCCAGACTCCTCAAGAGTAGCCCCGAACCAGGCTTCAATGACGACGAGTCCGGTGCGCATATTGTCTTCGGCATTGCAAGGCGGGTTCCTCCTCCGAATACTTCATAGAAGGTTTTGAACACAAGGACAGTGTCCGGCTCTGCAAAACCAGTTCCACATACCACCGTAGAGAGAATAATTTTTGCATAGATCTGCTGACGTATTCTGCGGCGTGACATCACACCACGGCCAGGCCTTTATACGAATCATTTTTTAATGTTCCACCTTAGCGCGTTTAGCGAGGCGGTTTCCTTGGCACGTCTTATCAAAGCGGAGATCATGCCCCCTTATTCCGGGATTCCCATCAATACGGACGTGGGTAACCCATCCGCGCCATTGATTACGGCGCTTGAGAGATAAGCGAGTTTTACCAGGCTGGTGGGGGACGCATAGCTTCGTCCGTCCATATAAGGGGATAAGGATCCACCTTTTCACCTACGCCTTCTTCCTCCTTTGCTCATCCATTTTCGCGCACTCGAGCTCCAGCGCCCAAGTCCGCACATCCCACCTCAACCTTCTCCAACTATGTCCGGAGCGAGAGGCAGGTGGATGGCCTCCTCCGTAACGGAGGGGACATCGAAATGCTGCGGGAGGCCGGATACTTTTCCAGCAACATCGTGCACCGGCTACCCGACGAGGGGCAGCTCATTCCAACCCCCAGGCCCCATGAGAGGGTGGTGTTTCTCCCCCACTTCCTCCGCGGACTAGGTTTTCCACTTCACCCATTTGTCCCGGGGCTCATGTTCTACTACGGCCTGTACTTCCACGATCTGGCCCCGAATTTCATCCTCAACATCTCAGCGTTCATCGTCGTGTGCGAGGCCTTCCTCTGCATCCAGCCCCACTTCGGCTTATGGCTGAAGATCTTCAATGTCAAGCCGAAGGTAGTGGGCGGCCGCCAAGCGGAGTGCGGAGGCGCCATGGTTGGCAAGATGGCCAAAGTCCTATGGCTCGAGGGCTCCTTTGTGGAGACCATAAAGGGGTGGCAATCGGGGTGGTTCTACATCACCGAGCCGCGCGACTCTCAATGGGCGGCGGCCCCCGAACTCCGATCTGGCTTCCCCACACGGCTCTCATCATGGAAAGAGATGGGCCTGACGTGGGGGAATTCGGACGAGCTGTCCGGACTCCAAACCTGCGTCCGAAACCTGGTGGACAAGAATCTCAGGCTTGTCAACGTAATCTAGGTGATGCTCATCCGCCGGATTCTCCCATGCCAACAACGGGCCTTCAAATTGTGGGAGTTCGATCCGGCACAACACTCAACTCTAAAAAGGCTCTTCGACACTACGCACGGAGATGCCCGAAGGTGTTGTTCAAGGGCGCCGAGGTTCTACATCCGCCATCAAGATCGCGGATTCAGCTCGCAGCGTCAAGCCAGCGAGGTAAGTTATTTTACCCTTTATGGGACTCTTTTTTCATAATTTGACTCTATGCGGGATCTAAAACTCCCTAACCTTTGATAGGACTGGCTGAAGACGTCCGGACAGATTAACTGTCCGGCCCCTTGCCGAAGACCCAGCGGACGCCCGATTGATGGATGCTGGCTCGGCACCTCACGTGGTGCCGAGAAGAAGGCCAAGAAGGAGGCCACGAGAACTCGAAGAGCTCCCGGCGCCAGTGCTGTCGGACTCACCGCCCGACAACTCGAGATGGAATCCTCCTCCGAGGAAGAGGAGGAGGAAAAAGCCTCTCCCCAGTGAGAGAGAAGAAAAGGAAGGCCGCCCCAACCGGGAGGCCGAGGGTCCAAGAAGGAAGGACCTTCCTCCGGACTTCTCCGCCAACGCCGACAGCGACGAGGAGGAGTGGCCAACAAGGGCCAAGCCCCTGGCGAGATCGTAAGTGTCCGGATACCCATGGATGTTTTCATTGCATCGTGTTCTCTAATGCCGAACAATCATGCAGCCCGCCCAAGGACGAGTTCGCCGCTTCGTCGAGAGGGTCCCTGAATTCGTCGGAAGTGGAGAGTACTTCACTTCCGGCCACCTCCTCACCTCACGCTGCGGACGACGCCGAGGTGGGGCCCCGAGGGGGCCTGGTCAGGAGGAGGTGGCGCAGGAGGCGCCGCAAGGCAGCCTCTTGGACTCCAGGCGCGAGGGGAGCGAGACCCCCAGGGGCTCTAAGCCCGACCTCGTCCGGACTCCATACCGAACCTTCAGCGGTTCGAAGTTCGCAAGCGGTCCCTTCAGTAGGAAGGGTAAGGCGCCGTGTCCTCCGGCCCAACCGAGGCACCGGATAGCTTCTCGGAGGCGCTTAACAGCGCCTCCATCAAGGAGGAGCACCGCCTTGTTATGAGTATGGTGATCCGAGAAAGTTCACCCACCAAGAGCGGGCTGATCAAGCTGTACCAGCCTTCTAATGTGCTTTGAGGTAAGTTTAGAATATGTAAAATATTACCGCATACACAGAGTTCTCGATGCTTAGTTCGTGTTCGGAAAGAAAAGCCGGACTAAGGATCTAAAAAGATATACGCAGGAGTCTAACATAAGTATGTCGATATGGGAATGCAGGTTGCGCTGCTGACCTCTGCCGCACTGACTGCGGAGGTCAATGCATTGAAGCAGAGCCTCGAGCGGTCCGAGAACGAGCTCGGCCTTGCCAAGAAGCAGGTCGAGGACAAGGAAGGTAAGTAATACCTTATTAAAGAAATACCTTATAGAAAGGATTTGGTTGCAAAAGATAACAGGAATAACATGGGTACTGCAGGGGCCACGAGCGAGGTGGCGTCCCTGAAGGAGGCGGTGTCCGTGGCCGAAAACAAAGCGGCTGCGGAGCGCACCGAGCGAGAGAAGGGGGAGGCGCAGCTGGCGGAGGTACGGCAAGAGCTCCAGGCTCTCGTGGAAAAACACGAGGGTTTGGAGCGTGACTCGAAGACCCGAGAGTCCGAGCTTGCCTCGACTCTTGAGAGTGCCAAAGCTGCTAAGGCCGAGGCCCACAAAGCCCTCCAGGAGATTGTGGCAATAAAGAAGATCGCGGCGGGTAAGGCATTCTTTATGCAGAGCAAGAATGTAAAACTGAATTACCTATTACTTACCCGGATTCGGAGCTCTCAAGGAGCATGCACAGATCTGCCCCGTAGTGTGTCTGATGCTACCGCATTCTACCGCGCCAAGGAGGGGAGCTCGACGGAGAAGGTGTTCTGGTCTCAGTATGCTGAGGTCGACCGTCCGGTGCCCCTGAGCGACCAGCTGAAGCAGCTGGTCGAGCTTCACAAGATCGCTGAACAGGCCATGAAGGGCCTCATAGTTCGGCTGTGGCCATTGGAAGCCATGCCTGGGAGCTACTTTGGGCAAGTGCGGTGGCTGGTGGACGCCTGTCCATGGATTGAAGTCATCAAGCGCTCCGTCTGCATTGAAGGTGCCCGTCGGGCCCTTGCCCGTGCTAAAGTGCACTGGGGCAAGCTGGATGCGGAGAAGCTTGTGATGGACGGGCCACCAAGGGCAAGGAGCATCGACGCCCAAATGTACTATGAGGGCGCCTCAAGGGTGCCCGCCAGATAGCGGATGAGTGCTCCAAAGATGTAATTTTGAATAGACTCACATTTGTTATCCCAGTCGCTGAAAACTTGTTCATATCGCTAAGCAACGCTTGTTAATTTAAAATATTACCTTCTCAGGCGGCCGCTTATCAAATTTGAGAGATGGCAAGTCGTTGGCTTCAGCCCCATGCCACGAAAGTGGGGTGTTCGGATAAACTTGAGCGCTCTTGTTCCCATTCTTGGGTCCATCGAGGAGGCGCCAATGCAACGAACAAGGCAATCGGACTTATAATGCTTGAACACTCTCACTTAGCCATAGAATTCTATAATTTTAAATTTCGGTGAAGCCCCTAGTATTCGAAGACCGAGTTCGGGCGCTATCCACGCCTTGGCGGACAAAGCCGTTCCTCGCTCTAAGCGGCATAAGTCTTTAGGGACCCAAAAAACTTCTTGAATAGGACCGCTCTCGCCCTATCATGACGGTCAGTTTTAGCTTTCTCCACCGAGGTGCTCAACCCAGCTCAACCGGGCACAATCGCAGTGGTTCTCCCAGTGCTACCTTAGCCGATATAACGGAACGTAAGGTACCAAAACATGGGAGCCGCAAACCCAACTATTGACCCAAGACATGATTCGAGCCGATGCATATAATGCTATAAGTTCAGGTGCCGCACTTGTGAAAGTGTTCGGACTTATCACACCATACTTTTGGGGTACTTAAGCCCCTGGTGTATTGGCCGTACCAAATTATACGGTTGCGCAATGTCATAAATGAACATATATAATGGGAAAGAATGCAATAATAGGCAAGAGCTATATATTGGTTATTAAAAAGAAACTGCAAATAAAAGCAAAACGATACAAATTGTGCGATAAGCAAGGGATGGGACTATTTAACATGTCCCCCTCCAGGGGTAAGCTGTGGGATGGTATGTAAAACAGGTATAATGCTCATAATAGAGACCACCTGGACACTCGACGCAGTTTTCTGCTTCCCTGGCTGTTGCATCGTGTATTCGGCGCGAATGCCGGACAGGGCTTCTGGAGAACAGTCCTGAAAGTAAGAAAAAAAAGAAAAAAGAAAAAGAATGACACAATTGGGAGCCCGTGGTGCGGTTGAGCCGCATTCTGGGCGTGCCGTGGTCGTGCCCCTCCCCTTATGCCCATGGTATCTCCAGAGCGTAGTTATGTACGTGTAGTACTGGCTTCGCAATTTCGCGAGGGCTGGGATTGGGGCCGGATTGCTACGCGTGCTTGGATCGTGCCAGGCGGTCTTGTTGTAGGTTACTCCGGGCACGCTTGACAGTGTCCGTACATTTAGTGGCCGGACTCGAGAATTGTTGTGAGAGGCTGCTTTGCGCCTCCGCCACGAGGGCCGCCGTGTGCTCCTCCGTTCGGAGAGACCGTTCGGTGTTTCCATTGACCGTGATTACTCCTCGAGGGCCTGGCATCTTGAGCTTGAGGTATGCGTAGTGCGGCACCGCATTGAACTTTGCAAATGCGGTTCGTCCGGGCAGCGCGTGATAGCCGCTGTGGAACGGGACTATGTCAAAGATTAACTCTTCGCTTCGGAAGTTATCCGGGGATCCGAAGACCAATTCGAGTGTAACTAAGCCTGTACAATTGGCCTATACACCTGGTATTACGCCTTTAAAGGTCGTCTTTGTGGGTTTAATCCTTGAGGGGTCTATGCCCATTTTGGCGACCAGATCCTCGATAAAGCAGGTTCAGGTCTTTGGGCCGCCCATCGTGACTCTAGTAAGGTGAAATCGGTCAATAATTGGGTCAAGAACCAATGCGGCGAAACCGTCGTGACGGATACTAGTGGGGTGGTCCTTTCGACCAAAGGTGATCGGGCAGGAAGACCATGGGTTGAACTTCGGGGCGACTGGCTCCATCGCATATACGTCCCTTAGTGCACGCTTCCGCTCCCTTTTGGGTATATGGGTTGCGTATATCATGTTTACCGTCTGCACTTGTGTGGGAAATGTTGGGGAACGTTGCAGAAAATTAAAAATTTTCCTACGGTTTCACCAAGATCCATCTATGAGTTCATCTAGCAACGAGTCATGGGAGAGTGCATCTACATACCCTTGTAGATCGCTAAGCGGAAGCGTTCAAGTGAACGGGGTTGATGGAGTCGTACTCGTCGTGATTCAAATCACCGATGATCCTAGTGCCGAACGGACGGCACCTCCGCGTTCAACACACGTACAGCCCGGTGACGTCTCCCATGCCTTGATCCAGCAAGGAGAGAGGGAGAGGTTGAGGAAGACTCCATCCAGCAGCAGCAGCACAACGTGGTGGTGGTGGAGGAGCGTGAGCAATCCCGCAGGCTTCGCCAAGCACCTGCTTTGGAGAGGAGGAGGTGTCACGGAGGGAGGGAGGTGCCAAGGACTCAGGTGTGGCTTCCTCCTCCCTCCCTTTATATAGGTGCAAGAGAGGGGAGGGCGAACCTGCCCCTTCCTCCAAGGAAGGGGTGCGGCCAAGAGGGGTGAGGAGTCCATCCTCCCAAGGCACCCTGAGGTGCCTTCCCCCTTGGAATCTTCCCTCCCAAGTCTCCTTGGCGCATGGGCCTCTTGGGGCTGGTGCCCTTGGCCCATATGGGCCAAGGCGCACCCCCTACAGCCCATGTGGCCCCGGGCAGGTGGACCCCGTGGACCCCGGACCCCTTTGGCACTCCGGCACAATACCGATAATGCGCCAAACTTTTCCGCGACCAAAATAAGACTTCCTATATATAAATCTTTACCTCCGGACCATTCCGAACTCTTCGTGACGTCCGGGATCTCATCCGGACTCAACAACATTAGGTAACCACATACAAACTTCCTTTATAACCCTAGCGCCATCGAACCTTATGTGTAGACCCTACGGGTTCGGGAACCATGCGCATATGACCGAGACGTTTCTCCGTCAATAACCAACAGCGGATCTGGATACCCATGTTGGCTCCTACATGTTCCACGATGATCTCATCGGATGAACCACGATGTCAAGGACTCAATCGATCACGTATACAATTCCCTTTGTCTAGCGGTATTGTACTTGCCCAAGATTCGATCATCGGTATCCGATACCTTGTTCAATCTCGTTATCGACAAGTCTCTTTACTCGCTCCGTAACACATCATCCCGTGATCAACCCCTTGGTCACATTGTGCACATTATGATGATGTCCTACCGAGTGGGCCCAGAGATACCTCTCCGCTTACACGGAGTGACAATCCCAGCCTCGATTCGTACAACCCAATAGACACTTTCGGAGATACCTGTAATGCACCTCTATAGCCACCCGATTCGTTGTGACATTTGGTACACCCATAGAATTCCTACGGTATCCGGAGTTGCACAATCTCATGGTCTAAGGAAAAGATACTTGACATTAGAAAAGCTTTAGCATACTGAACTACACGATCTTTGTGCTAGGCTTAGGATTGTCTTGTCCATCACATCATTCTCGCTAATGATGTGATCCCGTTATCAATGACATCCAATGTCCATGGTCAGAAACCATGACCATCTATTGATAAACGAGCTAGTTAACTAGAGGCTTACTAGGGACATGGTGTTGTCTATGTACCCACACATGTATCTGAGTTTCCTATCAATACAATTATAGCATGGATACTAAACGATTATCATGAACAAGGAAATATAATAATAACTAATTTATTATTGCCTCTAGGCATATTTCCAACAGCTCCCACTTGCACTAGAGTCAATAATCTAGTTCACATCGCCATGTGATTAACATCGATAGGTCACATCGCCATGTGACCAACATCCAAAGAGTTTACTAGTGTCGATAAACTAGTTCACATCACCATGTTATTAAGACTCAATGAGTTCGGGGTTTGATCATGTTTTCCTTGTGAGAGAAGTTTTAGTCAACGGGTCAGCAGATTCAGATCTGTATGTACTTTGCAATTCTCTATGTCATATTGTAAATGATGCTTCCACGTTCCACTTGAAGCTATTCCAAATGGTTGCTCCACTATACGTATCCGGTTTGCTACTCAGAGTCACTCGGATAGGTGTTAAATCTTGCATCGACGTAACCCTTTATGCCGAACTCTTTATCACCTCCATAATCGAGAAACATGTCCTTATTTACTCCAAGGACAATTTTGACCGTTGTTCAATGATCCCCATTCCTAGATCATTCTTGTACCCCTTGACTGACTCATGGCAAGGCACACTTCCAAAGGCGGTACACAAAGATAGCATACTATAGAGCCTATGTCTAAAGCATAGGGACGACCTTCGCCCTTTCTCTCTTTTCTGCCGTGGTCGAGCTTTAAGTCTTAACTTCATACCTTACATCTCAGGCAAGAACTCCTTCTTTGACTGATCCATCTTGAACACCTTCAAGATCATGTCAAGGTATATGCTCATTTGAAAGTACCATTAAGCATTTTTGATCTATCCTCATAGATCTTGATGCTCAATGTTCAAGTAGCCTAATCCAGGTTTTCTATTGAAAAACACTTTTCAAACAACCCTATATGCTTTCCAGAAATTCTACATCATTTCTGATCAACAATATGTCAACAACATATACTCATCAGAAATTCTATAGTGCTCCCACTCACTTCTTTGGAAATACAAGTTTCTCACAAACTTTGTATAAACCCAAAATATTTTATCATCTCATCAAAGCGCACATTCCAACTCCGAGATGCTTACTCCAGTCCTTAGAAGGATCGCTGGAGCCAGCATAACTTTTAGCATCCTTAGGATCGACAAAAACTTTCTGATTGTATCACATACAACCTTTCCTTACAAAACTGGTAAGGAAACTCGTTTTGACATCCATCTGCCTGATTTCATAAATGCAGCTAATGCTAACATGATTCCGACGGACTTAAGCATCGCTACGGATGAGAAAATCTCATCGTAGTCAACTCCTTGAACTTGTGAAGAACTCTTTGCCACAAGTCGAGCTTCATAGACGGTGACATTACCGTCCACGTCCGTCTTCTTCTTAAAGATCCATTTATCTCAATGGCTTGCCGATCAACGGGCAAGTCCACCAAAGTCCATGCTTTGTTCTGATACATGGATCCTATCTCGGATTTCATGGCTTATAACCATTTGTTGAAATATGGGCCCACCATTGCTTCTCCATAGCTCGTAGGTTCATTGTTGTCTAGCAACATGACATTCAAGACAGGATCACCGTACCACTCCGAAGCAGTACGTGTCCTTGTCGTCCTACAAGGTTCGGTAGTGACTTGATCCGAAGTTTCATGATCACTATCATAAGCTTCTACTTCAATTGGTGTAGGTGCCACAGGAACAACTTCATGTGCCCTGCTACACACTAGTTGAAGTGATGGTTCAATGATCTCATCAAGTCTCCACCATCCTCCCACTCAATTCTTTCGAGAGAAACTTTTCCTCGAGAAAGGACCCGTTTCTAGAAACAATCCCTATTGCTTTCGGATCTGAATTAGGAGGTATACCCAACCGTTTTGGGTGTCCTATGAAGATGTATTTTATCCGCTTTGGGTTCGAGCTTATCAACCTGAAACTTTTTCACATAAGCGCCGCAGCCCCAAACCTTTAAGAAACAACAACTTAGGTTTCTCCAAACCATAGTTCAAACGGTGTCATCTCAACGGAATTACATGGTGCCCTATTAAAGTGAGTGCGGTTGTCTCTAATGCCTAACCCATGAACGATAGTGGTAATTCGATAAGAGACATCATGGTACGCACCATATCCAATAGGGTGCAACTATGATGTTCGGACACACCATCACACTATGGTGTTCCAGCGGTATTAATTGTGAAACAATTTCCACAATGTCTTAATTGCGTGCAAAGCTCAGAACTCAGATACTCATCTCTATGATCATATCATAGACATTTTATCCTCTTGTCACAATGATCTTTAACTTCACTCTGAAATTACTTGAACCATTCAATAATTCAGACTTTGTGTTTCATCAAGTAAATATACTCAACATCTACTCGAATCATCTGTGAAGTCGATCATAACGATATTCATCGCATGCCTCAAAGACTCATTGGACTGCACACATCAAAATGTGTTACTTCCAACAGGTTGCTACCTTGTTCCATCTTATCAAAACCGAGGCTTTTCACTCATCTTGCCCATGTGGTATGATTTGCATATCTCAAGTGATTCAAAATCAAGTGAGTCCAAACGATCCATCTACATGGAGTTTCTTCATGCGATACACCAATAGACATGGTTTGCATGTCTCAAACTTTTCAAAACGAGTGAGTCCAAAGATCCATCAACATGGAGCTTCTTCATGCGTTTATACCAATATGACCTACATGGCGATGCCACAAGTACGTGGTACTCTCATTACTATCTTATATCTTTCGGCATGAAAATGTGTATCACTACGATCGAGATTCAATAAACCATTCCTTTTAGGTGCTAGACCATTGAAGGTATTATTCAAATTAACAGAGTAACCATTATTCTCCTTAAATGAATAACCAGATTACGATGCACATAATCCAATCATGTCTATGCTCAACGCAAACACCAAATAGCAATTATTTAGGTTTAACACCAATCTTGATGGTAGAGGGAGCGTGCGATGCTTGATCATATCAACCTTGGAAACACTTCCAACACGTATCGTCAGCTCACCTTTAGCTAGTCTCCGTTTATTCCGTAGCTTTTATTTCGAGTTACTAACACTTAGCAACCGAACCGGTATCTAATACCTCGGTGCTACTAGGAGTACTAGTAAAGTACACATTAACATAATGTATATCCAATATACTTTTATCGACCTTGCCAGCCTTCTTATCTACCAAGTATCTAGGGTAATTCTGCTCCAAAGGGCCGTTCCCTTATTACGTAAGCACTTAGTCTCGGTTTGGGTTCAACCTTGGGTTTCTTCACCGGAGTAGCAACTGATTTGTCGCTTCATGAAGTGTCCCTTCTTGCCCTTGCCCTTCTTGAAACTAGTGGTTTCACCAACCATCAACAATTGATGCTCCTTCTTGATTTCTACTTTCGCGGTGTCAAACATCGTGAATACCTCAAGGATCATCATATCTATCCCCGACATGTTATAGTTCATCACAAAGCTCTAGCAGCTTGGTGGCAATGACTTTGGAGAAACATCACTATCTCATCTGGAAGATCAACTCCCACTCGATTCAAGTGATTGTTGCACTCAGACAATCTGAGCACAAGCTCAACGATTGAGCTTTTGTCCCTTAGTTTGCAGGCTAAGAAAATCGTCGGAGGTCTTATACCTCTTGACGTGGGCACGAGCCTGAAATCCCAATTTCAGCCCTCAAACATCTCATATGTTCCGTGACATTTCAAAAACGCCTTTGGTGCCTCAACTCTAAACCGCTTAACCGAACTATCACGTAATTATCAAACGTATGTCCGATGTTCGTAACATCCACAAAAGACGCTTGGGGTTCAGCACACCGAGCGGTGCATTAAGGACATAAGCTTTCTAATGACCGCATAATTGCTATCACAACTTTCAACTATATTTTCTCTAGGAACATATCTAACAAGAGAACTAAAGCACGAGCTTTTACATAATTTGCAAAGATCTTTTGACTATGTTCAGATAATTAAGTTCATCTCATGAACTCCCACTTAGATAGACATCCCTCTAGTCATCTAAGTGATTACATGATCCGAGTCAACTAGGCCGTGTCCGATCATCACGTGAGACGGACTAGTCATCATCGGTGAACATCTTCATGTTGATCGTATCTACTATACGACTCATGCTCGACCTTTCGGTCTCTTGTGTTTCGAGGCCATGTCTGTACATGCTAGGCTCGTCAAGTTAACCTAAGAATCTATCACACCCGATCATCACGTGGTGCTTCGAAACGACGAATTTTAGCAACGGTGCACATTTAGGGAGAACACTTTCTTGAAATTGTTATGAGGGATCATCTTATTTACTACTGTCGTTCTAAGTAAACAAGATGCATAAACATAATAAACATCACATGCAATTATATAGTAGTGACATGATATGGCCAATATCATATAGCTCCTTTGATCTCCATCTTCGGGGCTCCATGATCATCTTGTCACCGGCATGACACCATGATCTCCATCATCATGATCTCCATCATCGTGTCTTCATGAAGTTGTCACGCCAACGACTACTTCTACTTCTATGGCTAACGCGTTTAGCAATAAAGTAAAGTAATTTACATGGCGTTCTTCAATGACACGCAGGTCATACAAAAATAAAGACAACTCCTATGGCTCCTGCGGTTGTCATACTCATCGACATGTAAGTCGTGATTCCTATTACAAGAACATGATCTCATACATCACATATATCATTCATCATTCATCACAACTTTGGCCATATCATATCACAAAACACTTGCTGCAAAAACAAGTTAGACGCCCTCTAATTGTTGTTGCAAGTTTTACGTGGCTGCAATAGGGTTCTAGCAAGAACGTTTTCTTACCTACGTGAAAGCCACAACGTGATTTGTCAACTTCTATTTACCCTTCATAAGGACCCTTTTCATTGAATCCGCTCCAACTAAAGTGGGAGAGCAGACACCGCTAGCCACCTTATGCAACTAGTGCATGTCGATCGGTGGAACCGGTCTCACGTAAGCGCACGTAAGGTCGGTCCGGGCCGCTTCATCCCACAATACCGCTGAAGCAAGATAAGACTAGTAGCGGCAAGAAAGTTGACAACATCTACGCCCACAACAAATTGTGCTCTACTCGTGCAATAGAGAACTACACATAGACCTAGCTCATGATGCCACTGTTGGGGAACGTTGCAGAAAATTAAAATTTTTCCTACGGTTTCACCAAGATCCATCTATGAGTTCATCTAGCAACGAGTCATGGGAGAGTGCATCTACATACCCTTGTAGATCGCTAAGCGGAAGCGTTCAAGTGAACGGGGTTAATGGAGTCGTACTCGTCGTGATTCAAATCACCGATGGTCCTAGTGCCGAACGGACGGCACCTCCGCTTTCAACACACGTACAGCCCGGTGACGTCTCCCATGCCTTGATCCAGCAAGGAGAGAGGGAGAGGTTGAGGAAGACTCCATCCAGCAGCAGCACAACGGCGTGGTGGTGGTGGAGGAGCGTGGCAATCCTGCAGGGCTTCGCCAAGCACCTGCGGGAGAGGAGGAGGTGTCACGGGAGGGAGGGAGGTGCCAGGGACTCAGGTGTGGCTTCCCCTCCCTCCCCTCCCTTTATATAGGTGCAAGAGAGGGGAGCAGCCTTGCCCCTTCCTCCAAGGAAGGGGTGCGGCCAAGAGGGGGGAGGAGTCCATCCTCCCCAAGGCACCCCAGGTGCCTTCCCCTTGGACTCTTCCTCCCCAAGTCTCCTTGGCGCATGGGCCTCTTGGGGCTGGTGCCCTTGGCCCATATGGGCCAAGGCGCACCCCCTACAGCCCATGTGGCCCCCCGGGGCAGGTGGACCCCCCCGGTGGACCCCCGGACCCCTTTTGGCACTCCCGGTACAATACCGATAATGCGCGAAACTTTTCCGGCGACCAAAATAAGACTTCCTATATATAAATCTTTACCTCCGGACCATTCCGAACTCCTCGTGACGTCCGGATCTCATCCGGACTCAACAACATTAGGTAACCACATACAAACTTCCTTTATAACCCTAGCGTCATCGAACCTTATGTGTAGACCCTACGGGTTCGGGAACCATGCGAACATGACCGAGACGTTCTCCGGTCAATAACCAACAGCGGGATCTGGATACCCATGTTGGCTCCCACATGTTCCACGATGATCTCATCGGATGAACCACGATGTCAAGGACTCAATCGATCACGTATACAATTCCCTTTGTCTAGCGGTATTGTACTTGCCCAAGATTCGATCATCGGTATCCGATACCTTGTTCAATCTCGTTACCGACAAGTCTCTTTACTCGTTCCGTAACACATCATCCCGTGATCAACCCCTTGGTCACATTGTGCACATTATGATGATGTCCTACCGAGTGGGCCCAGAGATACCTCTCCGTTTACACGGAGTGACAAATCCCAGTCTCGATTCGTGCCAACCCAATAGACACTTTCGGAGATACCTGTAATGCACCTCTATAGCCACCCAGTTACGTTGTGACATTTGGTACACCCATAGAATTCCTACGGTATCCGGGAGTTGCACAATCTCATGGTCTAAGGAAAAGATACTTGACATTAGAAAAGCTTTAGCATACGAACTACACGATCTTTGTGCTAGGCTTAGGATTGGGTCTTGTCCATCACATCATTCTGCCAATGATGTGATCCCGTTATCAATGACATCCAATGTCCATGGTCAGGAAACCATGACCATCTATTGATAAACGAGCTAGTTAACTAGAGGCTTACTAGGGACATGGTGTTGTCTATGTACCCACACATGTATCTGAGTTTCCTATCAATACAATTATAGCATGGATACTAAACGATTATCATGAACAAGGAAATATAATAATAACTAATTTATTATTGCCTCTAGGGCATATTTCCAACAGTCTCCCACTTGCACTAGAGTCAATAATCTAGTTCACATCGCCATGTGATTAACACTGATAGGTCACATCGCCATGTGACCAACATCCAAAGAGTTTACTAGTGTCGATAAACTAGTTCACATCACCATGTTATTAAGACTCAATGAGTTCTGGGGTTTGATCATGTTTTCCTTGTGAGAGAAGTTTTAGTCAACGGGTCAGCAGTATTCAGATCTGTATGTACTTTGCAATTCTCTATGTCATATTGTAAATGATGCTTCCACGTTCCACTTGAAGCTATTCCAAATGGTTGCTCCACTATACGTATCCGGTTTGCTACTCAGAGTCACTCGGATAGGTGTTAAATCTTGCATCGACGTAACCCTTTATGCCGAACTCTTTATCACCTCCATAATCGAGAAACATGTCCTTATTTACTCCAAGGACAATTTTGACCGTTGTTCAATGATCCCCATTCCTAGATCATTCTTGTACCCCTTGACTGACTCATGGCAAGGCACACTTCCAGTGCGGTACACAGCATAGCATACTATAGAGCCTATGTCTAAAGCATAGGGGACGACCTTCGTCCTTTCTCTCTTTTCTGCCGTGGTCGAGCTTTAAGTCTTAACTTCATACCTTACATCTCGTGCAAGAACTCCTTCTTTGATGATCCATCTTGAACACCTTCAAGATCATGTCAAGGTATATGCTCATTTGAAAGTACCATTAAGCATTTTGATCTATCCTCATAGATCTTGATGCTCAATGTTCAAGTAGCCTAATCCAGGTTTTCTATTGAAAACACTTTTCAAACAACCCTATATGCTTTCCAGAATTCTACATCATTTCGATCAACAATATGTCAACAACATATACTCATCGAAATTCTATAGTGCTCCCACTCACTTCTTTGGAAATACAAGTTTCTCACAAACTTTGTATAAACCCAAAATATTTTATCATCTCATCAAAGCGCACATTCCAACTCCGAGATGCTTACTCCAGTCCTTAGAAGGATCGCTGGAGCCAGCATAACTTTTAGCATCCTTAGGATCGACAAAAACTTTCTGATTGTATCACATACAACCTTTCCTTACAAAACTGGTAAGGAAACTCGTTTTGACATCCATCTGCCTGATTTCATAAATGCAGCTAATGCTAACATGATTCCGACGGACTTAAGCATCGCTACGGATGAGAAAATCTCATCGTAGTCAACTCCTTGAACTTGTGAAGAACTCTTTGCCACAAGTCGAGCTTCATAGACGGTGACATTACCGTCCACGTCCGTCTTCTTCTTAAAGATCCATTTATCTCAATGGCTTGCCGATCAGCGGCAAGTCCACCAAAGTCCATGCTTTGTTACGATACATGGATCCTATCTCGGATTTCATGGCTTATAACCATTTGTTGAAATATGGGCCCACCATTGCTTCTCCATAGCTCGTAGGTTCATTGTTGTCTAGCAACATGACATTCAAGACAGGATCACCGTACCACTCCAAGCGAGACGTGTCCTTGTCGCCCCACGAGGTTCGGTAGTGACTTGATCCGAAGTTTCATGATCACTATCATAAGCTTCTACTTCAATTGGTGTAGGTGCCACAGGAACAACTTCATGTGCCCTGCTACACACTAGTTGAAGTGATGGTTCAATGATCTCATCAAGTCTCCACCATCCTCCCACTCAATTCTTTCGAGAGAAACTTTTCCTCGAGAAAGGACCCGTTTCTAGAAACAATCCCTATTGCTTTCGGATCTGAATTAGGAGGTATACCCAACCGTTTTGGGTGTCCTATGAAGATGTATTTTATCCGCTTTGGGTTCGAGCTTATCAACCTGAAACTTTTTCACATAAGCGTCGCAGCCCCAAACCTTTAAGAAACAACAACTTAGGTTTCTCCAAACCATAGTTCAAACGGTGTCATCTCAACGGAATTACATGGTGCCCTATTAAAGTGAGTGCGGTTGTCTCTAATGCCTAACCCATGAACGATAGTGGTAATTCGATAAGAGACATCATGGTACGCACCATATCCAATAGGGTGCAACTATGATGTTCGGACACACCATCACACTATGGTGTTCCAGGCGGTATTAATTGTGAAACAATTTCCACAGTGTCTTAATTGCGTGCCAAAGCTCGTAACTCAGATACTCATCTCTATGATCATATCATAGACATTTTATCCTCTTGTCACAATGATCTTTAACTTCACTCTGAAATTACTTGAACCATTCAATAATTCAGACTTTGTGTTTCATCAAGTAAATATACTCAACATCTACTCGAATCATCCGTGAAGTCGATCATAACGATATTCATTTGCATGCCTCAAAGACTCATTGGACTGCACACATCAAAATGTGTTACTTCCAACAGGTTGCTACCTTGTTCCATCTTCTCAAACCGAGGCTTTTCACTCATCTTGCCCATGTGGTATGATTTGCATATCTCAAGTGATTCAAAATCAAGTGAGTCCAAACGATCCATCTACATGGAGTTTCTTCATGCGTATACACCAATAGACATGGTTTGCATGTCTCAAACTTTTCAAAAGCAGTGAGTCCAAAGATCCATCAACATGGAGCTTCTTCATGCGTTTATACCAATATGACCTACATGGCAGTGCCACAAGTACGTGGTACTCTCATTACTATCTTATATCTTTCGGCATGAAAATGTGTATCACTACGATCGAGATTCAATAAACCATTCCTTTTAGGTGCTAGACCATTGAAGGTATTATTCAAATTAACAGAGTAACCATTATTCTCCTTAAATGAATAACCAGATTATGCATGACATAATCCAATCATGTCTATGCTCAACGCAAACACCAAATAGCAATTATTTAGGTTTAACACCAATCTTGATGGTAGAGGGAGCGTGCGATGCTTGATCATATCAACCTTGGAAACACTTCCAACACGTATCGTCAGCTCACCTTTAGCTAGTCTCCGTTTATTCCGTAGCTTTTATTTCGAGTTACTAACACTTAGCAACCGAACCGGTATCTAATACCCTGGTGCTACTAGGAGTACTAGTAAAGTACACATTAACATAATGTATATCCAATATACTTTTATCGACCTTGCCAGCCTTCTTATCTACCAAGTATCTAGGGTAATTCTGCTCCAAAGGCGTTCCCTTATTACGTAAGCACTTAGTCTCGGGTTTGGGTTCAACCTTGGGTTTCTTCACCGGAGTAGCAACTGATTTGTCGCTTCATGAAGTGTCCTTCTTGCCCTTGCCCTTCTTGAAACTAGTGGTTTCACCAACCATCAACAATTGATGCTCCTTCTTGATTTCTACTTTCGCGGTGTCAAACATCGTGAATACCTCAAGGATCATCATATCTATCCCTGACATGTTATAGTTCATCACAAAGCTCTAGCAGCTTGGTGGCAATGACTTTGGAGAAACATCACTATCTCATCTGGAAGATCAACTCCCACTCGATTCAAGTGATTGTTGCACTCAGACAATCTGAGCACAAGCTCAACGATTGAGCTTTTGTCCCTTAGTTTGCAGGCTAAGAAAATCGTCGGAGGTCTTATACCTCTTGACGTGGGCACGAGCCTGAAATCCCAATTTCAGCCCTCGAAACATCTCATATGTTCCGTGACATTTCGAAAAACGTCTTTGGTGCCTCAACTCTAAACCGTTTAACTGAACTATCACGTAATTATCAAAACGTGTATGTCCGATGTTCGTAACATCCACAAAAGACGTTTGGGGTTCAGCACACCGAGCGGTGCATTAAGGACATAAGCTTTCTAATGACCGCATAATTGCTACTGTCAACTTTCAACTATATTTTCTCTAGGAACATATCTAAACAGTAGAACTAAAGCACGAGCTTACGACATAATTTGCAAAGATCTTTTGACTATGTTCAGGATAATTAAGTTCATCTCATGAACTCCCACTTAGATAGACATCCCTCTAGTCATCTAAGTGATTACATGATCCGAGTCAACTAGGCCGTGTCCGATCATCACGTGAGACGGACTAGTCATCATCGGTGAACATCTTCATGTTGATCGATCTACTATACGACTCATGCTCGACCTTTCGGTCTCTTGTGTTTCGAGGCCATGTCTGTACATGCTAGGCTCGTCAAGTTAACCTAAGAATCTATCACACCCGATCATCACGTGGTGCTTCGAAACGACGAATTTTAGCAACGGTGCACAGTTAGGGAGAACACTTTCTTGAAATTGTTATGAGGGATCATCTTATTTACTACTGTCGTTCTAAGTAAACAAGATGCATAAACATAATAAACATCACATGCAATTATATAGTAGTGACATGATATGGCCAATATCATATAGCTCCTTTGATCTCCATCTTGGGGCTCCATGATCATCTTGTCACCGGCATGACACCATGATCTCCATCATCATGATCTCCATCATCGTGTCTTCATGAAGTTGTCACGCCAACGACTACTTCTACTTCTATGGCTAACGCGTTTAGCAATAAAGTAAAGTAATTTACATGGCGTTCTTCAATGACACGCAGGTCATACAAAAATAAAGACAACTCCTATGGCTCCTGCCGTTGTCATACTCATCGACATGTAAGTCGTGATTCCTATTACAAGAACATGATCTCATACATCACATATATCATTCATCATTCATCACAACTTTGGCCATATCATATCACAAAACACTTGCTGCAAAAACAAGTTAGACGTCCTCTAATTGTTGTTGCAAGTTTTACGTGGCTGCAATAGGGTTCTAGC
Source organism: Aegilops longissima (assembly GCA_021605205.1). NCBI lineage: Eukaryota > Viridiplantae > Streptophyta > Magnoliopsida > Poales > Poaceae > Aegilops > Aegilops longissima. The sequence goes on from CM038678.1 coordinate 628,877,642, forward strand.
AAGAACGTTTTCTTACCTACGTGAAAGCCACAACGTGATTTGTCAACTTCTATTTACCCTTCATAAGGACCCTTTTCATTGAATCCGCTCCAACTAAAGTGGGAGAGACAGACACCCGCTAGCCACCTTATGCAACTAGTGCATGTCGGTCGGTGGAACCAGTCTCACGTAAGCGTACGTGTAAGGTCGGTCCGGGCCGCTTCATCCCACAATACCGCTGAAGCAAGATAAGACTAGTAGCGGCAAGAAAGTTGACAACATCTACGCCCACAACAAATTGTGCTCTACTCGTGCAATAGAGAACTACACATAGACCTAGCTCATGATGCCACTGTTGGGGAACGCTGCGAGAAAATTAAAATTTTCCTACGGTTTCACCAAGATCCATCTATGAGTTCATCTAGCAACGAGTCATGGGAGAGTGCATCTACATACCCTTGTAGATCGCTAAGCGGAAGCGTTCAAGTGAACGGGTTAATGGAGTCGTGCTGTCGTGATTCAAATCACCGATGATCCTAGTGCCGAACGGACGGCACCTCCGCGCTCAACACACGTACAGCCCGTGACGCCTCCCATGCCTTGATCCAGCAAGGAGAGAGGAGAGGTTGAGGAAGACTCCATCCAGCAGCAGCACAACGGGCGTGGTGGTGGAGGAGGCGTGGCAATCCTGCGCAGGCTTCGCCAAGCACTGCGGGAGAGGAGGAGGTGTCACGGGAGGGAGGGAGGTGCCAGGGACTCGGTGTGGCTTCCTCCCTCCCTCCCTTTATATAGGTGCAAGAGAGGGGAGAGCGCAACCTTGCCCCTTCCTCCAAGGAAGGGGTGCGGCCAAGAGGGGGGGAGGAGTCCATCCTCCCCAAGGCACCTCGGAGGTGCCTTCCCCCCTTTGGACTCTTCCCTCCCCAAGTCTCCTTGGCGCATGGGCCTCTTGGGGCTGGTGCCCTTGGCCCATATGGGCCAAGGCGCACCCCTACAGCCCATGTGGCCCCAGGCAGGTGGACCCCCGTGGACCCCGGACCCCTTTGGCACTCCCGATACAATACCGATAATGCGCAAACTTTTCCGCGACCAAAATAAGACTTCCTATATATAAATCTTTACCTCCGACCATTCCGAACTCCTCGTGACATCCGGGATCTCATCCGGACTCAACAACATTCGGTAACCACATACAAACTTCCTTTATAACCCTAGCGCCATCGAACCTTAAGTGTGTAGACCCTACGGGTTCGGGAACCATGCGCATATGACCGAGACGTTCTCCGTCAATAACCAACAGCGGGATTTGGATACCCATGTTGGCTCCCACATGTTCCACGATGATCTCATCGGATGAACCACGATGTCAAGGACTCAATCGATCCCGTATACAATTCCCTTTGTCTAGCGGTATTGTACTTGCCCGAGATTCGATCGTCGGTATCCGATACCTTGTTCAATCTCGTTACCGTCAAGTCTCTTTACTCGTTCCGTAACACATCATCCCGTGATCAACCCCTTGGTCACATTGTGCACATTATGATGATGTCCTACCGAGTGGGCCCAGAGATACCTCTCCGTTTACACGGAGTGACAAATCCCAGTCTCGATTCGTGCCAACCCAACATACACTTTCGGAGATACCTGTAATGCACCTTTATAGCCACCCGATTCGTTGTGACGCTTGGTACACCCAAAGCATTCCTACGGTATCCGGGAGTTGCACAATCTCATGGTCTAAGGAAAAGATACTTGACATTAGAAAAGCTTTAGCATACGAACTACACGATCTTTGTGCTAGGCTTAGGATTGGGTCTTGTCCATCACATCATTCTGCCAATGATGTGATCCCGTTATCAATGACATCCAATGTCCATGGTCAGGAAACCATGACCATCTATTGATAAACGAGCTAGTTAACTAGAGGCTTACTAGGGACATGGTGTTGTCTATGTACCCACACATGTATCTGAGTTTCCTATCAATACAATTATAGCATGGATACTAAACGATTATCATGAACAAGGAAATATAATAATAACTAATTTATTATTGCCTCTAGGGCATATTTCCAACAGGAAAGCCCTTCTGTCCTCTATTGTTCGGGGGCCGGGGCTCCTCCTCGTCATCGCTATGCAGCCCTTGCCATTGAGTTCGCACTTAGCTTGCTCGCTTGTTTGAACACCCAACAATCCTGTTGGTGTGATTGGCTGGTTTTTCGGGGTGCCATGTATCCGCATGCGATCGAGTATTCAGTCCAAGTTGGGCGGCCCTGGTATTTCTTTTGAATGGCTTCTTCCACGACCGGGTTTAGAGCCTCTGAATCCGGCATTGATCGACGATCTTCATCATTATCGCCGTTAACGCGGCGCTTGTTCTTGCTGCGACGCGACCTGCCATTGCTGTCCTTGGTATCCGAACTACCGTGGTTTTGGTCAAGTTGTTGCTTGAGCTAGCCACTATCCTCTCCCGCGCAAAAGCGGGTCATGAGTGTGGTGAGGGCTGCCATGGATTTCGCTTTTCCTGTCCTAGGTGCGGGCTAGCCACGCGTCGCGGATGTTATGTTTGAAGGCTGCAAGGGCCTCTCGATCCGGACGATCAACGATTTGATTTTTCTTGGTTAGGAACCGTGTCGAATTGTCCGCCGATTCTTCCGCTGCCAATTATGTGGCTGAGGTCATCGGCGTCGGTGGTCGCACATATGTGCCCCGGAAGTTATCAAGGAATGCGGCTTCCGGTCCTCCCAACAACCAATTGATTCTGCGGCAAGCTGTTAAGCCAATGCCGAGCTGGTCCTTTAAGCTTGAGGGAGGTATTTGATGGCGTGTAGATCATCACCGGGGGCCATGTGGATATGGAGGAGGTAGTCCTCGATCCAAACCGTAGGATCTGTTGTGCCATCGTATGATTCGATGTTTACGGGTTTGAAACCCTCGGGATTTGATAATCCATCACTTAAATGCGTGAAGCATAGTGGGTGTCGGCGCCTCAGATATTATATCACGACGCAGCTCAAATGAGCTTTGTCTACTGTGTTCGGCCCGGGCGGAGTTGCAGTATCCGGCGTGACGGTTATCATCACGTATCATGGGGCGCCCACGCTATCCCGTAGATCGATCTTGTATGTTTTGCCTTATCCTCCAATATATCTCACAAGTCCGGTGCGTTTTCCCGTGCCTTTGTACTTTTTGAGCGGCGTCGGGGTGCGGCTTGAATGGAGGGTCTAGAGGCCTCTCTGTCACGGCCACGGGGTGGCCGGTCGGCCGCATCATGCGCTGGTGATGTAGGTTTGGGTGCTGCTTCCTCTGATCGAGGCAACGGCCTGCGTTTGGGGTAGCTTTTGGAGGGGCGCTCGAGTTCATACTCTTGGCTGCAAGGACTTCACCCATCCGTCACCTAGCAGTGTCTTGGTCAGCTCTAAGCTGTTGCTGCTTTTTCTTGAGGCTGCTTGCCGTGGCCATAATCCTGTGTTTGAAACGCTCATGTTCGGCGGGATCCTCAGGCACAACAAATTCGTCGTCGTCGAGGCTTGCCTCATCTTCGAGGGAGGCGATAATTATCGCCCTCTACCTCTCTTTTCGCCGCGACCGTCAGGCGGTCTTGCTTCTCCCTCCTCCTGCGCTGAGTCCTGCTGGAGGGGTCGTCTTCGGCACTGTCCGGGGTGTTATTGTCTCCCATGTCGGAATCACCGTTTTTACTGTGGCGGGATTTACAACGGCGCCGCTGACGTCGGCGCTTGGGTTGTTTCTTGGAGGGGTCGTCCTCCGCCGTTCCATCGCCATTCCCATCTTTTGGGATGTCCACCATGTATATGTCATATGACGAGGTGGCCTTCCAGTGCCCTGTAGGCGCTGGGTCTTGGTCGTCTCCGGCATCGTCGTCCATACCGTCAATGTCTTCGGAGTCGAAGTCGAGCATGTCGGTTAAATCGTCGACAGTGGCTACAAAGTGGGTGGTGGGTGGGCGTTGAATTTCTTCGTCGTCCGCATCCCAACCTTCCTGACCATAGTCTGGTCAGGGCTTTCCTGATAAAGAGAGAGACTTTGGTGAATTCAAGATGTCGCCAAAGGGCGAGTGCTGAAAGATGTCCACGGCAGTGAATTCCATGACCGGCGCCCAATCGGATTCGATTGGCAGGGGCGCAGAGGGTTCGGAGTCCGGAGAGGAGTCCGGCGCCTTGGAATCACGGTCTTCGCAAAGGACGGGGATGAAGTTCGGCTCAATCGTCGTTGAGATCGTAGCCCCCGAGGTGGTATCCAACCACTCATCCTCGATCGGGGGAGTCGGCTCCCAGCTAAGGGTCAGAGCGGACGCTGGTGCGGCCTCCAGGACACTGTTCGGCGGCAGAGCTAGATCGTGCCCATCGAGAAAGTGCGGCGCACTTGGCTGTGGCTCGAATCCGTCGAAGATCAAGTTTCCGCGGATGTCGGCCGTGTAGTTCAAACTCCCAAATCTGACCTGATGGCCAGGGGCGTAGCTTTCGATCTGCTCCAGATGGCCAAGTGAATTAGCCCACAGTGCAAAGCCGCCGAATCGAAGATCTGTCCGGGAGAAAAGTCTCACCGGATCTGCGTCTTTGTTGATGATCAAGGAGCCATCGGGCCTATAGGTGACGTAAACAGAGGAACTCTCAATGAAAGCACCAATGTCGGTGTCAAACCGGCGGATCTCGGTAGGGGGTCCCGAATCGTGCGTCTAGGCGGATGGTAACAGGAGACAAGGGACACGATGTTTTTACCTGTGTTCGGGCCCTCTCGATGGAGGTAATACCCTACCCCGCTTGATTAATATTGATGATATGGGTAGTACAAGAGTAGATCTACCACGAGATCGTGAGAGGCTAAACCCTAGAAGCTAGCCTATGGTATGATTGTTGTTCGTCCCTCACGGACTAAAACCCTCCGGTTTATATAGACACCGGATAGGGTTAGGGTTACACAGAATTGGTTACAATGGTAGGAGATCTACATATCCGTATCGCCAAGCTTGCCTTCCACGCCAAGGAAAGTCCCATCCGGACAAGGGACGAAGTCTTCAATCTTGTATCTTCATAGTCTTGGAGTCCGGCCAAAGATGATAGTTCGGCTATCCGGACACCCCCTAGTCCAGGACTCCCTCAACCGCCCACAACTCTTTGTGTCCTACTCGTGCATATCATCTACGCATAGACCTGGCTCTGATGCCACTGTTGGGGAACGTAGCATGCAATTTCAAAAAAAATCCTGCGCTCACGCAAGATCTATCTAGGATATGCATATCAACGAGAGGGGGAGAGTGTGCCCACGTACCCTTGTAGACCGAAAGCGGAAGCGTTTGACAACGCGATTGATGTAGTCGAACTTCTCCTCGTTTCGACCGATCAAGTGTTGGAAATATGCCCTAGAGGCAATAATAAATTGGTTATTATTATATTTCCTTGTTCATGATAATCGTTTATTATCCATGCTATAATTGTATTGATAGGAAACTCAGATACATGTGTGGATACATAGACAACACCATGTACCTAGTAAGCCTCTAGTTGACTAGCTCGTTGATCAACATATGGTTACGGTTTCCTGACCATGGACATTGGATGTCGTTGATAACGGGATCACATCATTTGGAGAATGATGTGATGGACAAGACCCAATCCTAAGCCTAGCACAAAGATCGTGTAGTTCGTATGCTAAAGCTTTTCTAATGTCAAGTATCTTTTCCTTAGACCATGAGATTGTGCAACTCCCGGATACCGTAGGAATGCTTTGGGTGTACCAAACGTCACAACGAATCGGGTGGCTATAAAGGTGCAATCTGGTGTCTCCGAAAGTGTCTCATGGGTTGGTACGAATCGAGACTGGATTTGTCACTCGTAAACGGAGAGGTATCTCTGGGCCCACTCGGTAGGACATCATCATAATGTGCACAATGTGACCAAGGGGTTGATCACGGATGATGTGTTACGGAACGAGTAAAGAGACTTGCCGTAACGAGATTGAACAAGGTATCGGTATACCGACGATCGAATCTCGGGCAAGTACAATACCGTTAGACAAAGGGAATTGTATACGGGATCGATTGAGTCCTTGACATCGTGGTTCATCCGATGAGATCATCGTGGAACATGTGGGAGCCAACATGGGTATCCAGATCCCGCTGTTGGTTATTGACCGAGAACGCCTCGGTCATATCAAGATGGTTCCCGAACCCGTAGGGTCTACACATTAAGGTTCGATGACTCTAGGGTTATAGGGAATAGATATACGTGGCTACGAATGTTGTTCGAGTCCCGATGAGATCCCGGACGTCACGAGGAGTTCCGGAATGGTCCGGAGGTAAATATTTATATATGGAAGTCCTATTTGGCCACCGGAAAATGTTCGGATTTTTCGGTATTGTACCGGAAGGTTCTAGAAGGTTCGGAGTGGGGCCCACCTGCATGGGGGACCCACATGAACGTGGGTAGTGGAGGCAAGGCCCCACACCCCTGGTCAAGCGACCAAGATCCCCCTTAGAAGGAATAAGATCATATCCCAAGGATAAGATCAAGATCCCTAAAGGGGGATAACAAGCGTGGGGAAAGGAAAGGATGGGATTTCTTTCCTCCCACCTTTGCCAACGCCCCAATGGACTTGGAGGGCAAGAAATAATCCCCTCCACCCCTATATATAGTGAGGAGGCGCATGGGAGCTGCACCTTGCCCTGGCGCAGCCCTCCCTCTCCCAAGCCCTCCTCCTCTCCGCGGTGCTTGGCGAAGCCTGCAGGATTGCCACGCCCTCCATCACCACCACACCGTCGTGGTGCTGCTAGATGGAGTCTTCCCAACCTATCCCTCTCTCCTTGCTGGATCAAGGCATGGGAGACGCCACCGGATGTACGTGTTGAACGCGAGGTGCCGCCCATTCGCACTAGGATCTCCGGTGATTTGGATCACGACGAGCACGACTCCTTCAACCTCGTTCTCTTGAACGCTTCGCTTAGCGATCTACAAGGGTATGTAGATGCACTCTCCTTCCCTCGTTGCTGGTTTCTCCATAGATAGATCTTGGTGACACGTAGGAAAATTTTGAATTTCTGCTACGTTCCCCAACATCAAGTACCGAACGTACGGCACCTTTGAGTTCTGCACGGGTTCAGCTCGATGACGTCCCTCGAACTCTTGATCCAGCAAAGTGTCGAGGGAGAGTTCCTTCAGCACGACAGCATGGTGGCAGTGATGGTGAAGTGATCCGCGCAGGGCTTCGCCTAAGCACTACGTGAATATGACCGGAGGCGTAAACTGTGGAGGAGGGCGCCGCACACGGCTAACAATGTTTGTTGTGTGTTCTAGCGATGGCCCCCTCATATATATATATATATATATATATATATATGTTGGAGGGAAGGAGAGGCAGCCAAGGGGGCACCCCAAGTAGGAGGAATCCTACTTGGGGTCCTCCCAATTCGGCCTCCCCCCTTTCCTATTCCTATTCGGAGTAGGAAGGGAAGAGGGGGAAGGGGGAATCCTATTCCCTTTTTTCCTTTCCTTCTCCAATTTGGCCAGCCCATATGGGGGGGCGTACCAGCCCCTTTGTGGCTGGTGTGTTTCCCCTCTTGGCCCATTAGGCCCATATAGCTTGCGTGGGGTTGCCCGGAACCCCTTCCGGTGACCCGATACGTAGCCGGTACCGCCAGAATACTTCCGGTGTTCGAATACTATCGTCATATATATGAATCTTTACCTCTCGACCATTTAGAGACTCCTCGTCATGTTCGTGATCTCATCCGGGACTCCGAACAACATTCGATCACCAAATCACATAACTCGTATAATACAAAATCGTCATCGAACGTTAAGCGTGCGGACCCTACGGGTTCGAGAACTATGTAGACATGACCGAGACACCTCTCCGATCAATAACCAATAGCGGAACCTGGATGCTCATATTGATTCCTACATATTCTACGAAGATCTTTATTGGTCAAACTGTAATGACAACATACGTTATTCCCTTTGTCATTGGTATGTTACTTGCCCGAGATTCGGTCATCGGTATCTTCATACCTAGTTCAATCTCGTTACTGGAAAGTCTCTTTACTCGTTCTGTAATGCATCAGCCCGCAATTAACTCATTAGTCACATTGCTTGCAAGGCTTATCATGATGTGCATTACCGAGAGGGCCCAGAGATACCTCTGCGATACTCGGAGTGACAAACCCTAATCTCGATCTATGCCAACCCAACAAACACCTTCGGAGATACCTGCAGAGCATCTTTATAATCACCCGATTCGTTGTGACGCTTGATAGCACACAAGGTATTCCTCCCAGTATCCGGAGTTGCATAATCTCATAGTCAAAGGAATATGTATAAGTCATGAAGAAAGCAATAGCAATAAAACTTAACGATCATTATGCTAAGCTAATGGATGGGTCTTGTCCATCACATCATTCTCCTAATGATGTGATCCCGTTCATCAAATGACAACACATGTCTATGGTTAGGAAACTTAACCATCTTTGATTGACGAGCTAGTCTAGTAGAGGCTTACTAGGGACACGGTGTTTTGTCTATGTATTCACACATGTATCAAGTTTCCGGTTGAATACAATTCTAGCATGAATAATAAACATTTACCATGATATAAGGAAATATAAAATAACAACTTTATTATTGCCTCTAGAGCATATTTTCTTCATATACCTAGTTCAATCTCGTTAGTGGCAAGTCTCTTTACTCGTTCCGTAATACATCACCTCGTGACTAACTCCTTAGTCATTTGCTTGCAAGTTTATGATGTGTATTACCGAGAGGGCCCAGGGATACCTCTCTGATACTCGGAGTGACAAATCCTAATCTCGATCTATGCCAACTCAGCAAACACCTTCGAAGATACTTGTAGAGCATCTTTATGATCACTCAGTTACGTTGTGACGTTTGATAGCACACAAGGCATTCCTCCGGTATCTGGGAGTTGCATAATCTCATAGTCGAAGCAATATGTATTTGACATGAAGAAAGCAATAGCAATAAACTAAACGGTCAATATGCTAAGCTAACGGATGGGTCTTGTCCATCACATCAGTCTCCTAATGATGTGATCTCGTTATCAAATGACAACACATGTCTATGGTTAGGAAACCTTAACCATCTTTGATCAATGAGCTAATCTAATAGAGACTTACTAGGGACACGGTATTTGTTTGTTTATTCACACATGTATTTAAGTTTCCGATCAATATAATTCTAGCATGAATAATAAACCTTTATCATGAATAAGGAAATATAAAATAACAACTTTATTATTGCCTGTAGGGCATATTTCCTTCATAAACATAGTCCAAATGGGTTGAATCTTTGTGTGTGGCCTTTTTTACAGTGTAGAGATGCCACATATAAAATTTCGTCCGAACCAAATTTATTTGATGGCCCAACGATCAAATATGGAAGCAATATAGCATGTCTAAATAATAAAAGAATTTGCTTTTTTTAATTGTAAATAGGCCAACTAAGCCTTTCTCTCATCTAGCCTAACCCACTTAGTCACTTAGCCCATCTAACACTAGCTATATAATGCAACGCCCTCTCCTCTAATTGGGCAAAACCCTAAATTTTAGGAGGGAAACCCTCCGCCTACATATGGTCATCCGCCACTCTAGTCCCTACCTCCAGCTTCAGCACAAGGTTGGTTCTCTTGGATAGTTGGCTAACCGAAGAAGAGAGAGAGAGAGAGAGAGAGAGAGAGAGAGAGAGAGAGAGAGAGAGAGAGAGAGAGAGAGAGAGAAACTAGTTCATCACCCTGTAACATATCTCATACACACATATATCCAGAACAAAGCAGAAGTAGAGTTTTACCCTATGTGGTGGCCTAAACCTAGGTGTCGAGGCAACGAACCTGACAATGAGTAATAGGGGTACGAATAAGGTTGATCCTAGCTACGGCACAGGTGTGACACTCGGCTTTTACGAGTCCAGGCCCATCACAGAGAGGTAACAACCCTACGTCTTAAGCATGGAGGCTATGTTTCTTTGGTGTCTGGTGATTACAATAGAATGTGAACCATTGTCTCAGCGCTACGGGGCGGCTTATATAGAGTTCGTCGCTCCTCATCATTACTACATTACAAGGGGAGATGAAGGATGAAGTTTATTACATGTGTTACTGGTAACTGATGCTTTAACTACACTTTATGCCAGGTATTGTGCTCCTCGGACGCTCCAGATCTCGTTCAGCCTCTTTGCCTCCCTTGTCCGAGTGCGAGTGAGTACAACCAAGTGACTGCAGTGTGTCCGAGTGGAAGAATAGCATCCGAGGGAATATCCCGAAGCGGGTACCCGATGTGCTTATGGCCCAGGAGCCTGTTGGTTTACTGACGTTGGGTCTCAGGTGGGTCCAAGATGATAGCTCCGTGACCCCACTGTTAGTAGGTGACCCCATCATTAGCCCTTGAATCGGTTGAGGTTTTGCAGGACAACTTAGTTGAACGCTTGGTGCACCGGCGGCGGGCGTGGGTGCCGAGGAGGAAGGGGGCAAAGGTGGGCGTGGGCGAGGGAGCGGCAGAAAATTTATTCCAACCTCAGTCGAGTGAGTATATTTAAAGAAATGGTTGGCATTGGAGGATAATTTTTACTCCACTAGGCAGACCGAGAATCGGTTAGGTGTGCGTTAGAAGAGTAAAACCAATTTTTTACTCTCCTAAAGCCGGATAAGGGATCGGTTAGAAATGCCCTAAAAGATTAACGTAAAATACTAACAAATTCGGACGGAGAAAGCACATCGAGCAGAGGTAGACACAAATAATAATCTGATGTGCACTATCAAAGCGAAAGTGCCTCCTTTGAAGATTGCGAGAGGCCTAACTTTTGCTAACCACACATAACAGATTATCTTAAAAAGGCGACAAGTGGCACTTGCAACGACAGTAGACACTAGACAGTGGCACCCGGTGCCGGCCACACACGCATCGGCTCTTGCGATCACCGGTCTCGAGGCGACGGCTCCCACCCCAACCTACCGGCCGAAAGGCGCCAACGAGGCGAGATCAACGAGCTATGCGCCGGCGGCTTGCGTTTTTTTGTCTGACTCCACGAAAACGCGCGGGCCCGCCTGCTCCGGCCGATCAACCATCGTCCGCTCCGGCGGCATTGAAGGCGCTCGTTGTCGTCACTGCAGAGTGAGGAAGACGGATCCGAGCGTCCGAGGGAAAACGAGATCTGGATCGCGGGATTGGCTGTACCTGTACCTGTACCTGATCTGGGCAGATGCTGACCCCGGGCCATGTTACCCTTGTCTCGTCTCACGCCACGTCCCGATTGGACGAGGCACCAGCGAGCCCTATGTTTTCTAGCCCTGTGCTTCTAGTAGTATGGGCGAAAAGGGTCTGGGCTTCTGCTATGCGCACACCTCCGGCTTGGTGTGCCCTTTACATGGTTCATGTATTCAGATGGGTAAAACAGAATCTTTTTTTTTTGTACTGATTTAAGTGGCAAATTTTGGTATTGAAGTAATTATTTGTGTAGTAGTGATCTAAATGATCTTATATTTCTTTACGGAGGGATTACTGATCATCAAAGACACGTTGAACCAGGTCTTGAAAGATCACAGGTGTACGCCGTATTTCACTTTTTTTAACAAAATATAAACACAGATGCTCACAATTGAGATCATGCTTTGCATCGTAACCAGTATAGTTCAGCAACCACAACCGAGTATTAGCCTCTTGTTGGATTTATCAGATTGTTGTAGAATTCTTGTTTGCCAAATGCGGTGGTTATGCAGCGAATGCTCATATCTGGATTAACCATTCAATTTTACATTTGCATGGGCCATATGCTATAGTATAATTTACTCATTAGCGGTTGGTTACCCAACAAATGGTTCTCCCTAATACTCCTGCTATCATTAATTGACGTCCCTCTGCGATGCCCTTCACTCTTCTTGCAACACCTATCTTTGGTTCTTCGAGTCGAACACCACATTTGTTTGCGCCAATATTGTCTGGCCTAAGGGTAATCCTCCTTCTCGGTGCAAGTTCTTCATGTGGCTAGTGATTCACCAGCGTTGCCTCCCTACCCATAAAACCTCAAATGATGCAGCTAGCCCAACAATGGCATCGGTCGACTTTTTCATCTCTGGCAACAACTTTGAACAACAATGAGGACTAGTGGCTTCAGACTAGGAAGTTCTTTTAAGGCACGACTTCAACACAATGCTTATCCTAGTGTGTATGTGCATTTGGAAAGAGAGGAACATAATAACGTTGAACAGAACCTTCAGTAACATCTAAGATTTTATTTTTTTTGAATTGGTAACATTGAGCTGGGATGTGGATAGCTGTGAGGTTGCATGATTTACCTGCTAAACTACCACATTGCCGGAGCCTTGTGCTCCCTCTATCCATTGAAATATGTGTGTGTTTCCCCGCTTTGTTGGCAGGGCTTCACCGTCTCAATCATTGTTGGACCCTTTTGTCCGGTATTTTATAGTTGCTTATCCCTAATAAATACTGGCATCGTCCCTTTGAAAAACAAGGTTCTCGCTATGATAGAAACAAATATAAGACCACCAAAATAATAGACAACATTTACACACTAGAATTCGTTCAACAAAAATCCCGAATGCTTTTTTGATAAAAATATATATATTCCAAATGCCATGTATTTATCTTTACTACTAAAGGGGAGTTGATGTTTGTACGCCAGCAAATGTCCCCCCTCCCTCCTGTTTTAGAAAATTTTAAATTAAATCGGTGCTTTCCTTTGCTTGTCCCTATGAAAACCATGTTCTTGGCTAATCAATCAAATCTTACTAAAATCATGTCATGCATTAGCTCGATCAAATTAAATCTTACCAAAACCTCAACCAAGTCCAAAAAAAAAAAATACTCTTGACTTTCTCTACCCATGCCCAATCAAATCAAATCTTACCAAAAACCCAACTAAATCAAATTCTGGTTGCCTTCCCACACCCATACCCAAATAAAATCAAATCTTACCAAATTCTAGAATATAATGGGTATAATTGTTGTTGAACCACTAGAACATGTATGCCCCGTTGCACGATTAATTATCAGTATTACACAATACATATCTCTTGAAACACTCTTGTTTTCAGCTGCACTATCTAGAACGTGCCTTGACACGTACTATTGCATGATTGCTTGTATTGAAAACACAATAAAATAAAAATACAAGCTTGACTCAACCCCCTGAAATTTTTACTTGACCGCCAAGTCCCAAAGCACAAGTGGAACACGAAACTTTGATGTGGCGGGCCGGTGTGCCCCAAGCAATGTTAAAGGCGAAATGGAATGGAAAACGGGGGGCGTATAAATTCGAAAAATTCTCCACCCCCCCTTCTCTCTCTCCCCCTCCGTCGTTCGATTCCCGACGCCATCGTGCGCACCGCCGGCCAGGACAAGGCATACATACAGAGGCAGGCCCCTCGTAGAGAAAATAAGAGACCCACCCAGAGGCAGAGGCCCGCCTCAAATGCGCCGCCGGCCGCGCGCCGCCGCACGATGAGCCCCGCCGCGACGGACGCCGGCGGCGACCTCTTCGCCGCCAACCTCAAGGGCGCGCTCCTCGCCGTCGCCTCCTCCGCCTTCGTCGGCGTCAGCTTCATCGTCAAGAAGAAGGGCCTCCGCCGCGCCGGCGCCGTCGGCTCCCGCGCAGGTCCGTCCCCGGGGTCGCCGCTGTCGCTTTCGTGCCCCCTCGATGTAGCTCTAGGTCTTTCTGGTTCATGAGAAAGGCGGATCCTTTGCGCCCCGGTTCCGCGTATCTGCGGTGACGTGACCATCGCTGTCCTCTGAAAATTGCAGGTGTCGGAGGGTATGGGTACCTCTGGGAGCCGCTCTGGTGGGTCGGGATGGTCACCAGTAAGCCTCTCCTCATCCTCTTGCCCTTCGTCTGTTCCTTAGTCATGTGAGAATTGGATCCAGATGTCTCATTGCAACCTGACATTTTTTCAGTGCTTGTTGGGGAGACCGCCAATTTCGTGGCTTACATGTTTGCGCCAGCCGTCCTCGTCGCTCCGCTGGGAGCACTCAGCATCATTGTCAGGTAAAATTGCCCACGCTTTAGCTCGCACGTATAACATTTCGAATTCGATTGTCGGGTTCGTTTGACATATTCATGTCTGTGTTTCTTTGTTGATTTTTGGGGGCAGTGCTGTTCTGGCCCATTTCATGCTGAATGAGAAGTTGCAGCGGGTGGGCGTTCTGGGCTGTATTCTCTGCATTGTTGGGTCGACGGTGATCATCCTCCACGCTCCCGAGGAGAGGTCCCCGGACTCGGTGGAGCAGATTTGGCGCCTGGCAACGCAACCTAGTAAGCTCCCATGGTGTCTCCATCTAGCTACTTGCCGTTAAAATGGACTTGTCTTTTGACATGTCATCTGCAATGCTATTTCAGCCTTCCTTTGCTATGCTGCTCTAGCAGTGGCTGTTTCATTGCTTCTTATGCTATATTGTGCTCCACGGTATGGGCAGACGAACATAATGATCTATGTTGGTATTTGCTCGGTTATCGGATCCCTCACGGTAATGTTCTGCATGATTGTGTCTCTGGTTTCTTATAGGTTTGTTGCTATATGAGTATTGACATCTGTTTGATGCCGTCTCTTGTTAGGTAATGAGCATCAAGGCTGTGGGCATTGCGATTAAACTTACCATTCAGGGTGAAAACCAGGCTGGGTATTTCCAGACGTGGCTGTTTGTGACGGTTTCAGCTATATGCTTAATCATCCAGTTAGTTTACCTGAACAAGGTACTTCATTGCCTGATCTTGATATTAAAAAGGGAACTTCTGTTCCTTATAGTTTTTTCAGCAATATATTCGTAAAAAAGAAAAAAGAAGAAGCTCTGTTAGATAATGTGTCGCATGATCTGCCGATCACATCGTAATATCCTCATCTCTACATCACTTGTTATGTTCAACTTTCAGGCATTGGATACTTTCAATACAGCGCTGGTTTCTCCCATCTATTATGCCATGTTCACAACCCTCACTATTTTAGCAAGTGCCATAATGTTCAAGGTGAGCAATTTAAAACATCAGGCATTCTTGACCCCTGTGTTAATCGGTTAGCTTACCTGTGTTTTCCTGACTATCCAGGATTGGTCTGGGCAGAGCGCAAGCATTATTGCCTCCGAGACTTGTGGATTTCTCACAGTTCTTGCCGGTATTATTGTGCTACATTCCACCAAAGAACCCGATCAAAATCTGTCCCCAGGTACATGCTCGCGAAGCCTGGTACAATGGCAGGAGAAATATCATATTCCGACGTGCTGATCATTTTTCTCTCCATATGACTGCAGACCTTTATGCATCTCTCACTGCGCCCCTCCCTCCAAAGATATATTGGCACATCCAAGGAAACGGCGACGTAGGGAAGCAAAAGGAGGACGAGTCGCTTCCCTGCGATTTCATCACCGTCGTGCGCCAGGACTACTTCGTCTAGAAAATTCTCAGGACGGCATATGCGTTTCATGTGCCAGCCAGCCTCAAGGCCTTCATGTGCCAGCCAGCCTCAAGGCCTTCATGTGGAGAGGGTGGACACCGGGGCCTGTTACCGACGGCACAGCGCCCACAAGGCCATCCTGGCCTGAGAAAATGTGAAAATTTTGCAGAGACATCGTGTTGTACCATACCATGACCAAACCGGTTGCGTTGAAGCTAGGTGTTGTATACTTGTGGACTGTAGAAACCGCGCCGTCGTGTGAGGATGATGTTGTTGTAGGGGGTTTGTGAGGGATGTTGTAGATGATGTTGCCTGTCTGATGTGAATACCTAAGCACACAACGCTTTCTGTTGCTAGTGTGACATTTTGTTTCACCCTTGTCGGCCTCGGGATGTTTCAGTCGATGTATTGTTTGTTTTAGGTTTGCATTGTACACTCCGTTGATTGTGTCTGTGGAGAAGCAATTCCACCTTGGTGGTCATCCTGTTTTGCGTCTGGGTTGAGAAGGTTCTCTGTTGGGTCATACCGGTGTGCCTTCAGGTGTATAATGAAGAAATAATAACACAGCATTGTGTGCTGAGATCCTCTGCGGTATTGTACGGTGCTGTAGTGTGAATGACATGTGGGGCCGGGTCCACATGGCAGTGACTGTATTGCATGGTACTCCCTCTGTAAAGAAATATAAGAGCCTTTAGTGATCCTAACCCTGTGTTGTAATAACACAACAATAAGTTTTGAGTTTTTCCTCACAGCGTTGTGCAATATCTTCAAGAACAGGAGGTGGCGTCTGAAGAAGTCCATCTCGTTGCCAGGAAACAGGACGGAACAAACGTTCTGCAGGGTCTTTTTCCTCCTGCAGTGGTTGGGACTACTTATTAGAGACAAAAAAGAAGCCGAAATCCCCTAGATAGGTGCTTTTTTGCAAGGTGCAAAAGCCAGGGAAAAGCCCAACCAAACGTATGAACTGCCGTGAAATCTCGTATGTGAACCAGCGACAAGCTTTCTTGGATATGGACTCCGAACAGTGAGAAGTTCTTACTCTTTGGATGCTTTCCAGGATAGCAGACGCATTCAGACTCCTCTGACCGGAACGAGGTGTCCACTCCAAAAGCAAACCAACCATATCAGCAACTCATTGTTTGCTTCATCATCTAGTATAAGTTTACAGTTTTATTACACGGCTATTATTCACTTGCTGGCAGTACTGGTTCACATAGCATTACGACTTATAGCTCCCTAGACAAGTACACAGAGACAACAGGATCGTCACAATAGTCACAAACTTCAAAGCAGATGCTTACTAGCAACAACATGTCATACACGCACAGCACGGTAGCCATACTGTGAACCGGAGGTTCTGCTCAGACCCAGAGCTTGTGCAGCGCGTGCAGCTGGCCCAGAGAGGAAGATTTTAGAGACAGACGATACATCTCTTTCAGCTTGGCTGCGTCACCTCTGCCGCCGCCGTTGGCCTGACTGGCGGCGGAGGCTGCTGGCCTGCTTGTGTCCACGTTCTTCAGCATGCTCTTCAGCAGGCTCTGCAGCTGGCTCCAGAACTTTGGCTTTATGTCCAGGTTCACATCGTTTGAGCGTTCCTCGTTCGCTTCGACCACGTGGCGGCCTTCCAGCAAGTGCATCAGCGCGGCTTCAAGCATCTTCAAACAGATACCAAGAAACATGATTATGATATCACAGAAGAAATCCCGTTCCACATTCACAAATAAGACATCCTAGGCGCGCGCGTAAGTGAACACATACTCAAACCTAAATGCTCAACCGGTTTCGACCTGCTGTTACTAAACACAACCCAGAATGCAGTGAACTATTGTGATTTATGTACCGCTACAGATGCCTTCCCCCCCAAATATCCCTGCGTAGAACTCCTGCTGCTTAGCAGTAAAAAAACAGTACTCAGCAAAATTACTCTTAACACTACAATCATAATGTATTAACCAAATGCAAAATGCAACATAATAACGATTATAATCAAAAGACATTGCGCCGCTCGATTCTGCACGCAACTACTCCCTCTGTTCCAAAATAAGTGTCGTGGTTTTGGTTCAAATTGTATGACAGGTAACGCCCTTTCCGGAATGCCGGAAAAGAATAATCGTAACTAAGATCTACTCCCTCCGTTCCCAAATAATTGTCTTTCTAGCCATCTCAAATGGACTACAACATACGGATGTATGTAGACACGTTTTAGAGTATAGATTCACTCATTTTGCTCCGTATGTAGTCACTTGTTGAAATCTCTAGAAAGACAATTATTTGGGAACGGAGGGAGTAGCAGACTGAGTAACTAGAATAGGGGGAGATGGCAAGCCAGGAAGAACATACCGCACTAGAATGAAACGAATCAGAGATGCTAGTAGAAAGGGCAGATTGCGCCATAAGGATGTTAAGAAACATGGTAGGATGCGTCTTCGGACCATAGAATTCTAAAGCCTTCTGCCAGTTCTTCTCTGCTAGTGAACCATACCACTTAGCTTTCTTACGAAATTTATCCTCGTTCTTCTGTTTGACCTCCTTGTTAACCAAATCCAGGAACTTCAAGCACAGATCCCTTTGATAGCAACCAAGCTGAAAATGGCCAAAAGCAGCCTCCTGTTTGCGAAGTTCACCAAGGGACTCGTATGTAGACAAAGCCTCCCGAAAAGCATCACTTGCTGAAATCTCAAGAACTGTTCTGTTAGATGATTCATCAACAAGTCCACCTTCGTAGCTGCCAGTTAAAAAGCTTTCCCTTGCCAAAAGCATTCCGAGCCTCAGGTGGGTATGGGCATACTGGGTGTAAACTTCGTTGTACAGTGATTTATCAACTTCATTGTCAGCAATAGCATACTTCAGTTGCCTCTTAGCTGCGGTATAGTAGTTTATTGCTTGAAAATATTCCGACTTGGCAGACTTAACAGATTGCATATATGAGCCTTCAGGAAGATCATACATCTGAAATTCTTCTATCTTCGATGCCAATTTCTCTGCTAAAGCTCTTCTACCATGAGCTAAGTTACAGTTGATCAATATAACATTTGTGTGATCAGAGACCTCTTGAAATGCACAAATAGCATCAGCAAAAGCAATCTCAGCCCTACTCAGATTTTTACTCTCAAGTCTAATGCGGCCAAGTTCATTGAATGCCCAACCTCTTTTCTTAAGGATGGTGGAGAACTCTGCCGAGCGCACAGGAAATGTAAACATGGCTCCCTTAGCTGCACCATAGCAGTGAATAGCAGAACACAAGTTGTATTCAGCATCTCCTGGTTTAGGACCTCCAAGGTACTTGAAAATACCACCGCACGAACTGGAAACATCGCCATTAGGTTTATCAGGAATAGCATAAGCATTACTTGACTGATTATCCATGGTGTGATCATGATCAAGTTCAGCATTTGCCACCGTCCTTTTCTCAAGACGAGTATCATTCGTGCTGTTCTGAGTTTCTTCAGAACTCTCCATAGCTTCCTGCGCATTAGGTTTCTCTTTAATTTCAGTAGATTGTGAATGAATGTTCCTGCCAGATGCTTTTTTATTTTTCTTTCTTCCATGCAATGTAGAGGCCTCAGGACTACTACTGCTTGCACTACTGCCACTATTTGCCCTATCACTTTGGCAGCTACAGTTTATCAGTGAGCATGTTCCACAATTCTGCTTATCTTTTCCCAATTTTCTCTTAAGACGTTTGACTTCCATTGCAACTTCATTTGACATCCTAAGTTCACCTTCAGGCTTTTGCTCCTGGAGCACCGGTGCTTGATGGCTGCCCAATCGGTGATATTCCGCATAGACATCGCCTACAAGCATCCACACATTGGCCCAGAATAAATAGTTCGGAGGCAACTGTTGAGCAGAAATATCATAACCAAAGCATTTTGCATTCTTGAAATATTCTGCTTCATCCAATACAAGGCTTGAGTTTAGATCACCATCTTCAAGGCACAGCGAACTATTGGACATGGATGAGATGAATTCATCACCATCTAGATGTTTAGGCATAGACCCATAAACCATGCAAGCTAATTCCACAACTTTCAGAGTGCGATGAAGCTGCCCATCATTTTTATACGCCTCTCCCAGTGCCAGATAAGATTCCCCCAGCAAAAGAACAAGTTTCCACAATTTATGGTCCATTTTCAGTTTTGGTAGCCACTCCCTAATGTCGCAAACTTCAATGCAATCAACATCACCACATCTACATAAAGAGAAGTCAACAGGTCTCTCCCAAATGGTGTCTGCATTGTCAACACAATCATCCTGAGTGTTCTGCAGCTGCCGGTTCCATCTTAGAGATTTGATAGCTTGTGATACGTGATGTATAGCTGCCAACTTTGAGGAGATAGCATCAGCAATTGGTTTTGATATCTGAGAGTTTCCAGCCTGACACATTAGCAAGCTATCATCAGAGACATCTTTTGTAGTTGAAGATGCAGTACCAGTATCAACATGACCACGTGAAGATTCTGATTGTGAATACTCCAACATAATATCTACGGCCGCTGGCTCATCCTTGCTTATCTCTGTCAATACATCATCTTGCTTTGATGGTAAATTCTGAAGGCTCAACTGTGGAGACTCGTCATCCAAGTCGGTAAGAGTAACTTCCGATTCAAGCAGAAATGATTCTGTTGTCAGTTCCAATTCCTCGTAACATTTAAGGATGAGCCTTGCAAACTGTTCATGAGCATATGCCCTGACAACCTAAAAGACGAAAGAATAAATCGCGAGACAAATTTCTCACTGAGAATATAACAGATATGTAGAACGGTGAGATGATAGATAAGTACCAGGTGATCCTGCTTGCTGAGGAAATCTAAACATTTTCTGAAGAACTTTGCACATTTTGCTCTATTACTAGGTACCTGCAAACATATAAGGCCTTTAACAATCAGTAAAGCTGTACTAAGTACATCTTCAAAAAAAAACTGTACATGAGCAAAGTAAGAGTGACAATTCCCTGGCACCTTCGATAAAGACATCCTATGCGCAACACGATAGAGGAGTGTGCCCAGAGAGAAGAGTGATTCCCTTCTCCCCTTGTTCATTAAAGAAGACACAGGACTGCACGTAGATATATGATCACCAGCAGTACGTTTTTCAGGTAATATGGACAAGTCATATAACTGCACAACATCTTCTTCAGCGCCTTTGTAGAGCTGAGAAAGCAAACCTTCAGTATAAGTGCACAAGAACTAGCATTGGTGGTTACCAGTCTATTGCTAAATAAATCAAGTTGTACATAAAAATATCCAGAGACTAAAAGGTTGAACAGGAACATATCTAACACATGTTGACTATCATAACTTCATAAGTAGGTTCAAAAGCCATACCCAATATGCACCAGGGTCTTGCTTACAGTTATTCTGAAGGAACCTTAGGACAGCTAGGCCATTTTGCTGGGCGACCTGTGGATGAAATGCAGGTGTGCCATCATCGGACACACCCTTAAGTAGAAATATATCATCATTTTTTAGAAGCTCATAGCCTTGGACAACACCATTCTGATGATAACATATGGCCAATTCTGGCACACTTGCCATAACATTGTCAAGCCAAGCTTCTAGCCAGTTCAATGGAGTAACCTATCAAAGGCAATTTGTCAACAGAGAGAGTAAGGCAATTTGTCAACAGAGAGTAAGGAAAGAAAATATCAAGCCATATTAAAAAAAAAGCATACCTGTCTAGAAACATCCCATAGGTGCAAGCTGACTGCGATATATTTCTCATTGCTAAATATAAGCAAGTCGCTACCCAAGAGAATATGGAAATTGTGGAACTGCCAAAAGCAAACCTTCCGAAATCCATTGTTCCCCACTCTCCTACTCTTCTCAGATTCTTGCACCTCACAACTGGGGGTTTCACCAACACGAGTGGTTTTCCTAATGGGGTCCGATCCTGGAACTTTTTGCTTATTTTCCCTTGCACCCCAGTACAGGCTTTCACAAGTACCATGTGACGGTTTTCTACTTTTACTGATATTCTGATCCAAATACGGCGACGTGCTAAAATTAGACGAGGAGGACGAATCCAAGGAACCCTCCCTATGACCGAAGGGTCCATGCAACATGGATGCTGTTTTCTTGTCCTGTGATGGTTGATGACTTGGTGGGCAATCACAAGCCTCTGCCCTAACCGAGTGCATCGCGAAGTTCTTTAAAATTGATGGATCAGATCCTTTAGGTTGGTTATTTTGTCTTCTAAATATCTTTTCACCTTCATCAACATCAGGCCTGCAACACAATGTGGAGTGGAGCATTAGCATCCACAACATTGAGTATGGTCGTTTTAAAGTAGTGAGCACCTTACCCTGAGTTTAAAATGAGTGTGTCCCCAATACGGCTAACAGCAATAGATACTTGTGCCTTAGAGTAAGGTATTTTAAAGATCTGCTTTAGAATATCAGTTGGAGCAATCACATCTATTTCATCGCCATATTCGGCTAGGCCTGACACAGCTAGTGCTTCACACTTCCTTGATAAGTTTTGGTTGAAAAGTCCGCTTCCACACCGTAATCCTGAAGAATATGAACAAACATATATCAACAGAAATTTATTTCATGCCAAACAACTTTAATAATTTGAGACTATTGGATCATGCGGACAGCGGTGTGATAAGCACACTGCCTAGATGGTAGTCGGACGCGTATTTGGTGCTAGTGAGGAACCACGAATACCTGATCCAGAGGCCTATCAGCACCATTAGATGTTTATAATCGCCTGACTAATGCAATTAGTCCGATAATTTCTGTGCAATCACGCAACGAATTCGTAAAGTCCAAAAAAGAACACAAGGTTTTTACCAGATCTGCTGACACGAAGCAGATCAATCACGGACGGGTACCATCGGAGATGTCAGTACCACCCCATGATGTCGCCTAAGCCTTTTGAACCTGTTCGTGTGCTAGATGGAATGCTCGCCTCACAGTTTATCCCTTGAGCCGATGGGGTTAGAGCTTTTATTGGAAACGGCAAAGGGAAGGTGGAGAGCTAAGAACGGGAACAGGAAGATAGATGAAGAAGGGAAAGGCGAAGGCTCACATAACCAAAAGGGGAGGTGCTTCCTTATCTTATTACGTAGGATCGCCTTTATCATCTGTTGTTTGTTTGTCTGAAGCGGCTTGCTAGGCTTTCTACTAACCACCCCGATATTCTTTAGTCTGTTTTTATTAATTCCAAATATATCAATGCATTAATGCGAGCACATAGTTCTCCATATAATCGGTAGGCAGCAGCGCGGCGCATTTAAGTCCGCCACCCGTATTTTGCCTTCAGCAAAACTGGTGGACAGCAGATCACTTTTGCAAATTGTAGGAATGATGTGGCAGTGGCCTAGGTGGCATCCTGCGGGTAAGTGCCGTTTCAGATAATTAGAACAAGGTTAGTGGGCTGGAAGATAGATGTTGTCGACAGCAATAGGAAGAGAGAACTATGTTTCTTGCCTGCCTTTGAAGACAATAACCCACTACTATGAATTCCCAACATGATACAGATTCTTAGCTATTTCTATATCTCTAGCTTGCATAATCTTCTTCTGGACTCTTTCTAATATGCCTAACTCTCCTCCTGGATTACTAATTTATGTACTGTTCCTGCTGTGCGCCATGGACTACTACAGTTTCACCTCCTGTGCTTTACAGAGTTACACTACACCACTGGTATCTCAAACAGACTGATTCCCGTTATTTGAAAGGTTTTGCTGCTGCATGTACCACTGCAGCAAAAGCTCATCGGATGAGATAGAAAGGTTTCATGAACATGAAATAGCAAACCCCAAAGCTGGTATTTTCACTCTCTCACAGCCTCACTTCTTACCTCAGATTTACAAGGGTAATACTCACAAGAAGAAGCATATACAAGTTTGTTAACCGGTAACAATGCACCGGGGTGTTTATTGCTACCGACCAAATGTGCTTGAATAATAATTCACCAGGTCATGTTACCTAGAGTTTTCACAGGTATAGCATCCATCAACTGTAAATACCAAACATCATTTAATTATATAGGGTGTGGCTGAGAAATCACTTGGATACATGCAAAAGGCAGCCAATCGTGACAGTTTTGACTCACATATGCTTACCACACGCTAAAACAGTTATAATTTTAATAGCACGCGCATGTTTTTACCATCAGTAATGCTGCCTTATACTAGAAACTGCCAAGAAGCCTAGAATCTTGTTTTGATGATCAAACTATAACAACGAAGGCTCGACAGAGGTCACCTTCAGTACTCTTCGCATCCGTTGGGAAAACCTTCTCCGGGAGGTTTGGAATCACGGGGAGTGTGTTGAGGTCAGTCTCCAGTGGCAGCATTTGATACCTTGGAGCTCCAGTCCCAGTCCTACAACATTAGTGACAATAAGAGCAAGATTAAACTAGTGATTCTCCTTACTCGGACATTTGCAGACAAGGGGAAATCTCATTTGATAGCAGTAATGTGTCACTTTACACTTCCCAACATGATTTTGCCTACATACTCCTTAGCTGATGCTGTCTGAATGCAAAAGAGAGAGAGAGAGAGAGAGCGCGCGCGCACGCGTGTGTGGAAATAGTGTCCACCACCATTCTATGTTCCAGTAAAAATATCTATATTCTGCAGGTTTGTAAGTTGTAACTGCTCCATTGATATACGGTGCATTCACGATCACTGGACCAGTCGTTGCTAAAAGCAGCAAGCCCGCCCGTAATCACTTCACCATAGTCACTCTACCCCCAAATATACCATAACAAACCACTAACCAAAGAAGCAATTGACATTTCATCTCCAGGCTCTACTTGGACATTAGCGGACTACAAGAAATTTCATTCGGTAACAGTTACGCGTCACTTTACACTTCCCAGCATGACTGTGACTACATTCTCGTTAGTTGATGCTGTCCAAATGAAAAGAGAAAGGGTGGAGATAGTGTCCCCCACCACTCTAGGTTGTAGAGTAGGTTCCAACACAAAATCTATGTTCTGCTAGTTTGTAAGTTGTAACCGCTACAATGAGATACAGTGCGTTCACCATTCGCTAGACCGATCTTTGCTGCAAGCAGCAAGCACGCCGGTTGATCGTTCGCCATAGTCACTCTCCCCCAAAATAATATCATAACAACCCAGTAACTGAAGAAGGGATTCTCATTTCATCTCCAGGATCTACTATACAAGTACCGTCTTAAGCCCTCACAAACGAATCACAATCAGGAACAATTCTAACTGCACAAGCAAAGCAGATAGTGCTCTCCCCCAATCGCATTCTACCTCAAATTCGCCAGCACAGCCCTCGACATCCCACAACCGCATTCAACACGCAAGCCCTAAGCAACATAATCGCTCGGGTGATTCGGATTGAACAGCCTCCCGATGGATTTGATCAGGAGCCTGCATGAGAGCCCATCAAATCGCACCAAGCATCAGCTAGAGGCGCCTAGGCTTGCACACGCGCCACTTCGATCGAACAAGCGCAGGGGCGCGGAGAATAGAGAGGAGGGGGAGCTCACGGGGAAGCGGAGGGGAGGAGGGCGGGGAGGTAGGCGGAGTCGTCGGTGGGGACCGGGAGGGAGCCCACGCGGAGGTAGCGCGCCGGCGGGGGCGCGGCGATCTCCAGCCGCCCCACGCACTGCAGCTCCCCCGACGCGTCCATCGGAGCCGTCCTTCCTCCTCGCCGCCGGCGTCGGCTTGTGGAGCTCGCTCGGATCGCGGCAGCGGCAGCGCGTTCCGTGCCCGGCTTGACGAACGCCCACGGAGTCAGTGGAGAGTGCTAGACGCTTCTACCGCTCCCCTTTGGGCCTGTCATGGAGTCAGACCTGGCCAGATGGGCTGGCACGGCCTGACCTGGGCTAAAGCATGCTTACTACACGGGCCAAATTGAGGAGTACTCCTTCATCGTAGCATGAGAGTTTTTCCCTGAGCACATGCATAGAGGATGCCCTCAAAAAAAAAACATGCATAGAGGAAAACGCAAAAAGATGGTTGTTCGTCATGCACGAAGCGCTCAACCAAGATGATTTCCTTACTTTGGTTGTCACCCTATGGGCACTATGGGGCGCTCGAAGGAAGGCAATGTATGAGGATATCTTCCAGACTCCTTATGCCATCAATGGGTTTGTAAATTCCTACATAGCATAACTCAAGGCTATCCAGAAGCCGAGTGTCGCTGGTGTGAGGGTGCCACAAGCTCGAGTTAACCGCTGGATTGCACCGCCACAAGGAATGGTCAAGATCAATGTAGATGCCGCAGTAGGCCGGGCGAGAGGTGCAGCGGGAGCAATCTGTAGAGACCAAGACGGAGCCTTCTTGGGAGCTTCGGTGGTGGTTTTCTCCCATCTTTCAGACCCAGGCACCTTGGAGATGCTCGCAATTAGGGAGGATCTGGCTTTGGCAAATGACATATATGTCAGAAGGGTTCATGTTGCTTCGGATTGTAAAGTGGTCGTCGATGACATCCAACAGCAAAACAAAGGAAGCTACGGGGCTATTGCACATGAAATCATACAACATAGGTCTGAATTTGAGGCTTGTAATATACTTCATGGATTTAGGAGCTCGAATATCGAGGCTCACAAACTAGCAAAGCACGCTTTATCTCTCGGGGTTGGCCGCCATGTTTGGTTAGGCCAGCCCAACGATATTGATTTCGTCCCTGTAAACATTGTGACGACGCAATAAAGCTTTGTAGTTTGTCTAAAAAAAAAGAGAGAGTTTTTTCCTTTTTCGAAAATCCAATTATTTACCCTAAAAAATGAGTGTTTTTCCTTTTTTTGAAAATCCAATCATTTAAAACGTTTTATCTCTTAAACTGTGCGTCCAAATCTCAAACCGTTTTCATCCTTGGATTCATCACGTCGAGATCATCCAAATCTCAAATTGTTTTCACCGTTGGATATATTGCGTCGAGATCTTCAAAACTAGATCCCATGTTGATAGATTTTGATGAAATTTTTCATCATAAAAAAGGAGATCCCGTGTTGATAGATTTTGACGAACTTTTTCTTCATAAAAAAGGGGACGAAAAAATCATGCCTCTCATGAAAGAAAAATAGAAAACAAGTTTTTTTCCGGTTTCCGAGAAGCACGGTCGTGTCTCTCGCGAAAGTAAAACCGTGTCTCCCACGGAAGGAAAAAACGTGTTTTTTTGTTTTCGAGAGGCACGACCGTGCCTTCTCACGAAAGAAACAAAAAAAAAAGTAGAAAACGCGTTTTTTTTACGTATCCGAGTGCCTCTCATGGGGGCAAAATCATATCTCTCATGAAAGAAAAAAAGAAAATGTGTTTTTTTCCTTTCCGAGAGGCACGGCCATGCCTCTCGCGAAAGCAAAACTATGCCTCTCGTGGAAGCTAAACCGTGCCTCCCGCGGAAGGAAAAAAGCGTGTTTTTTTGTTTTCAGGAGGCACAGTGCCTCTCGCGAAAGCGAAATCATGTCTTTCGCAGAAGCAAAAAAAAGTTTTTTCTCGCTATTTTTTCGAATTATTTTGCCCAAAAGCTAAGAAAGAACAGTGAAAAACCAAAAGGCCGAAAAAACAGTCTAAAAAATTGAAAACTCGTGCGAAAAATAAAATAAAAAACCATAGGAAATGCCCATAGCACTCTTAGCCCACCCCAAGTGATCGTTAGGAGACTCCCGAAGGAGCCATCGTTAACTAGTTGCTCTCATATACCGACTGAGCTTCTTGGCGCCCACACGCCACCGCTCGTGGGCCGACCCAAGAAGAAGGTTGATGCTCGAGTGTTTTCCCAAATGATTCTAAAAAAGGGACTGGTTTCCCAAATCCCTCGATCTCGTTGACTTTTGAAAAAAAATGTTTTTTAAAGTAAAAAATTCAAAAAAAACATGAATTCAATAATGTCCATGAATTTCAAAAAAAATCACAACCTTAAAAATGCGAGGAACACTATGTTCGCCATTTAGGCAATAACTATCAATTATGCTCATTTTACGGGTACTCCACCGCCAACTACAAGATGGAAAAAACTCTCTCGAGGGTATTATGAATACAGATGCAGCTTTCTTTGAGGACAGAAGTGGAGCAGTAGCTGTTGTTATGCGAAACTGCAGAGACGAGACAATCGCCAGAGCCGCGAAGCCTATAAATCATACATTGAATGCTCCAACTGCTGAAGCTCTAGCACTAAGAGGCTCAAATTGCTATTTGAGAGCATCTATAACCGGACCCCTCATACCCATCTTAAATGCCCGGACAGTGTAACATCCTAAAATTCTAAATTTTGGAATGTTATATTAGATAAATAACTATGCTTGTTGTCTGATTGTTTGTTTGATTGATTGAGTGAAATTGAGTGGAATTTGAAATTTTTGAAATTTGGATGAGAGGGAATAAAATGACTTTCCCAAAACTATCCCCTTTGCCTTTTTGGGATCTCAATGAATTCAATTCCATTCCAACACCAAAACCCTAGAGTGAAGATGACATGACTTCTTCCATTTGGAATGAAAAGGGTTTTGGAAAAGATTTGAATTTCATCTGGGAATATTTCAAATTCAAAGCTTTATGCAACTCAATGATTTTCATGAGGGAAGATAAAATGACTTCTTTAATTATATGAAATATGAGTTGGAAGTTAAAAAGTATCAAATTGAAAGTCATTTGAAAGTGCCTTGAAACCCCCTTTCAAAAAATTGAGTTTTGGTATTTGAATTCAAATTTTGGCAAGTGGAATTCATTTCAAAACTATGCCTGACAACTACTTGAGAAAAAGTATGAGAGGAGTACCATGACACTCCAAAAATATCAGAGGAAAACCTTGCCAAAAGTTTTGAATTCAAATTTGGGTTTTATTTGAATATTGAAAAAATGGATTTTTATAAAGTTTGGATTTTGCCTTTGGAAAAATGTTCAAATGATAGGGAATATTCCCCTGATCATTTTGGTATATATATGTCCTATATAAAATATTTATATTTTAAAAGATATCTCTGTTTTTGTTTTATTTAAAAAATAAAAATTTAAAAAGAGAAAACCCCCCCAGGCGCCAGCCAGAACTCTCTGGCCAGCCCATACTTGCAAGCCACCAGCCAGGCGCCCAGTGCCCACTGCCACCGAGCCCGCCCAAAGACCGCCTCACCTCACCCCTCGCACTGAAGCCCCTTGGCGGTGCCTGACCGCACCGCCCTCTCTCTCTCACCGATAGGCAGGCCCCACCCATCTTCAACCCCCCCCACGCCACGCCCGCCTCGATCGCCGGATCCGGGATCCGGATGCCGATCTCCCCGATCGCCCCGGAACGCCGAGGCCCCGCCTATATAAGCCGGGCCCCACCCCATTTCCCCTTACCCCTCGCGGAGCCCTCCTCTCTCTCTCACGCGTCCGGGAGCGAACCTCCCGCCGCCATTTTCGTCGCCGTCGCCGCCTAGCCCTCCCGAGCTCGCCTGACTCCACCAGACGCCTCCCAGAGCTCGTCACTTTCCCGAGCCACCACTCCGCCGCCCTCCCGACGACCGGAGCTGTCGGCACACTACATCACCGCCGCCGCCGCCGCCGAGCGCCGAGTCAACGGAGACCCCCGGCCGTCTGATCACCGATCTCGGTGTAGATTAGAACCGAAGGGTATGTTTTATAAAAAACGGCCGGTTCGTTCCGGTTTAGTTAAGTTAGGGTTTTTATTATTAGAGCCGGCCCGATTCGTTTAACCCTAGGTCCATTTTAGTTATATTACAGCATGCGTTAGTTAGGCCCATTTAGCCTTTTTTTCTTTATTTTCGTTTTTCTGTTTTAGCGAATAGTTCCATTTGAAAAATTCATATCTTTTATTATGTTTAATATTTTAGGTGATTCTTTTTTGTTGGTTTGCAAATTTCGTATAGTTTCTGTAGAAAATATAATTAGCTATGTTAATTTTTTTATAATTGCTTTAATTTAGTTTTAGTCAGAATAGTAAATCTGTCATAAAATGAGCTAGGAAAATTATTTTTATATGATTCTTTTGTCCCAACTTTGTTTTGACATTGCCAAACCATAGGAATTAATTTGGGTATTTTAGGATTAATAAAAATTAGTTTTAAACAGAATCTTGTTATTCTTAATTAATTAACTAGCCACTGTTTTCCTATTATTTTAATTAGTAAATAAATTTATTTTTCACATGTGATTGATTATTCTAGGTTAGTTTCTGTCACTTCATAGCATGAACTTTTATTTATAATAAATAAAAGTTTTATTTTATTTTCTTAATAAAAATTTAATTAGGCCTAATAGGAGTTTCATAATAGATTTTTAATTAATTCTTTTTGCTCCTAGTTGCTTAATGAATTCTTTTACATTAAGTTAACATAAACCCAGGAATAGGTTATGTTAGGGAAATTTTTGTTGTATAAAACTATTCTAGTTGTTGTTTGAAGTAGGAAACTTGAGTTGATTTTCTTTGAGTTTTCCATTTGGGTTTTGATTTGGTTGTTTTGATGTGTTATGTTGCTATTGCTATGCTATTGTGTTATGTGGTCCTATGCTATGTGCTTATTGTGATTATTTGTTTGTCTCGGTAGAATTTTCCGGTCTGAAGCTTGCTACTCTGAATCCTAGTTTTGAAGATCGTCAACAAGGCAAGTTCACTTTGACCATGCTTTCATACCTATGTTTTATTGCATTTAGTGACATCTTTGCAACCACCCCTCGGTAGTGTTATTGAATCCTTGTAGTTGAGTAGTATGCATGAGGTAGGAACCCATCCCCTTGTTACCAAGCCGGGGCGATATTTTATTTAATGCTACGCTATAGTAGGCGGGGTTTGGTATGAGTACTCGGGAGTGGTGTGAGAATGGAGGATTCTCGTCAATGGCGACAACTCCATGATGGAATCTGCAAGGACTGCATCTTCAAGGCCTCAAGACTTCAAGACTCAAGACAAGAATTCAATACACACTCTTGGGTGAAGGGCGGTTGACGGGCACCTGGAGAAACCAGTGGTTGGCGGGATGCATGGAGAAGCGCCATGACATCTTGCGGAAAGCTTCACCCAGACTCAAAGAGACGGAAGAATACTTCACGCCGGAAGCTTACATGCAACCGCAAGTCATTATGGGCTCTGGCTTGGTTGACCTTAGTTGTGACTCTGGCTGGGGCGGTACTAGCGGATGTAGAACTACGGTAGGATGGGTTGAGTACCGGACGGTGGTCGGAGGAACTCTTTGGAAGACCATGTTTGGTCATCTTGTTCTCAAACACTCGAAGTGCGAGAGCGTAAAGAGAGGATCGAATCTTGCGGGTAAAGTGTACAAACCTCTGCGAGAGGTTATAACCTAATCGATTAGCCGTGTCCCGATTCACGGACAATTTGAGCATCTGGACTTGGATCTATCTCCGAACTCTCAACACGGATTGATAACTTAATTGTGGGCAACTTATGATGATTTTGGGCTATGGGACATCGGTTGGCGGAACCATGTCATGATAGAAAACTCCATAGTACAGACTTCATTTATTCCTTTGATGTAGGGAAAATAAAATCAGCTTTTACGCAAACAAAACTCGAATCTGAGCCACAAAGCCAAATTGCATATAGTATAGTTTTACCATCTGTTTATTCATGTTGTGATCTTGCGGTACATTCAATGTCTTGACCCACACGGCTGCAACGTATCATGTTGCAGGATTTTCTTCGACGAGTAAGAGTTACGATCAGAGGTTACGGTCTACACTCAACTGCCGATGGCGTTGATGGGACTCCATACCCGTTTGATTGTTTCATTGAGTATTAAGAGGTATATATCATTTCGTTATTTATACATGTGATTGCACTTTGATATATACATTGATGTACTGTGTGTGCCGACATCTTGATCCGAGGATGGCACAGATACGAGGCTTGACCGTCGAGGTCGGGTCGCTCTGAATATGGTATCGAGCACATGTTGATATGAGGACGTGACCCTAGAAATCGGAAAGCCCTTGGACAGGATATCTCAAAAACTTTATTTTCAAAAAGACTCTTACTCCTCATCCTTTCTGATTTTATAAAGTAGACACTCTCACCCCAAATAGTTAGAATATACCCCTTATCCTTTGATCACCCGGAGGATCAATCAAGACGCTCAAGAAGGATTTGATATCGGAGAACCGATGACCCCTTGAGTAAAAAGGATTTCACCATGTATTAGAAGCTACAACAGTTGAAGACTCAAGATTTGAAGTTCTGAAGAAATATTTGACCTTTAGAAGACCAAACCCATTACACACTTACGTTAGATGCGACGATTTGTGAGCTGTCATTTGTTTGATGTTTTCCGACAGCCACAAAGTAAAACCTGTTTCTTCAAAACTATTGTTTGTATTATGTATTCTTCCCCACCTCTATCATATCTCATCCCAAAACCTTGAACCCCATAGATGATGAATGAAGTTGGACTGATATTCTCGGATCAAGACCCAGCCGAGGCAGAGCTATGGATGCGAACATGGAAAATCACTTGGGAGCAATTTGGTTTCAAGGAAGTATGAGGTTCAATTTGCTCTTCAATACTTTACGAAAAGTGCTGCAACCTGGTGGAACATGCATCAAGCCATACAGGATTTAATGGAGCAAGAACTTGGGAGGAATTCAAGAAGACCTGTTGAAATCACGTCTTATCCGGAAGCACAATGATGCACCAAGAAGTAAACCTTGTGCTGCAAGATTTGCAGAGAAATAGGACACACCGGGAGGAACACAAAGATGGATGCCCTCATTGTGAGGAGAAACACCCACCGAGGAATGCCCAACTAGTCGGTGACTTGTTTCTTGTGTGAAGGAACCACCCACTACCCAATCAGAAGCGACCCGACCTCGGGCGGTCAAGCCTGCGTATTCTTGTGCCATCCTCGGATCAAGATCTTTGTCACACACAAAGACATCAATGTATATATCAAAGTGCAATCACATGTATAAATAACATAAAATGATATATACCTCATAATACTCAGCGAAACAAATCAAGCGGGTGTGGAGTCCCATCAACGCCATCGGCGGGTTGAGTGTAGACCGTAACCTCAGATCGTAACTCTTACTCGTCGAGTAAATATCTCGCAACATGATACGTTGCAGCCGTGTAGGTCAAGACATTGAATGTACCGCAAGATCACAATATCAAAACAGATGATAAAATTATACTATATGCAACATGGCTTTATGGCTCAGATCTGAATTTTGTTTGCGTAAAAGCTGGTTTTATTTTACCTACATCAAAGGAATAAAATGAAGCCTGTACTATGGAGTTTTTTCTGTCATGACATGGTTCCGCCAACCGATGTCTCATAGCCCAAAATCATCATATGTTGCCCACAATTAAGTTATCAATCCGGTGTTGAGAGTTCCAGATAGATCCAAGTCCGGATGCTCAAATTGTCCGTAACCGGGACACGGCTAATCGATTAGGTTATAACCCTCTGCAGAGGTTTGTACACTTTTCCCGCAAGATTCGATCCTCTCTTTACGTTCTCGCACTTCGAGTGTTTGAGAACAAGATGACCAAACATGGTCTTCCAAAGAGTTCCTCGACCACCGTCGGTACTCAACCCATCCTACCGTAGTTCTACATCTGCTAGTACCGTCCCAGCCAGAGTCACAACTAAGGTCAACCAAGCGAGCCCATAATGACTTGCGGTTGCACAGTAAGCTTCCGGCGTGAAGTATTCTTCCGTCTCTTTGAGTCTGGGTGAAGCTTTCCGCAAGATGTCATGGCGCTTCTCCATGCATCCCGCCAACCACTTTGGTTTCTCCAGGTGCCCGTCAACCGCCCTTAACCCGGTAGTGTGTATTGAATTCTTGTCTTGAGTCTTGAAGTCTTGAGGCCTTGAAGATGCAGTCCTTGCAGATTCCATCATGGAGTTGTCGTCATTGACGAGAGCCTCCATTCTCACACCACTCGAGCACTCATACCAAGCCCGTCTACTATAGCGTAGCATTAAAATAAATAACGTCCGGGCTTGGTAACAGGGTGATGGGTTCCTACCCCATGCATACTACCCAACTACAAGGATTCAATAACACTCTCGAGGGGTGGTTGCAAAGGTGCCACTAAATGCAACAAAACATAGGTATGAAAGCATGGTCAAAGTGAACTTGCCTTGTTGACGATCTTCAAAACTAGGGATTCAGAGTAGCAAGCTTCAGACTCGGAAAAATTCTACCGAGACAAACAAATAATCACAATAAGCACTTAGCATAGGACCACATAACACAATAGCATAGCAATAGCAACATAACACATCAAAACAACCAAATCAAAACCCAAATGGAAAACTCAAAGAAAATCAACTCAAAGTTTCCTACTTCAAACAACAACTAGAATAGTTTTATATAATAAAATTTTTCCAACATAACCTAATCATGGTTTTAGGTTAACTTAACAGAAAAGAATTCACTAAGCAACTAGGATCAAAAAGAATTAATTAAAATCTATTATGAAGCTCCTTTTAGGCCTAATCCAATTTCTATTAAGAAAATTAAAATAAAACTTTTATTTATTATAAATAAAAGTTCATCCATTAAAGTGACAGAAACTATCCTAGAATAATCAATTACATGTTAAAAATAAATTTATTTACTAATTAAATTAATAGGAAAACAGTAGCTAGTTAATTAATTAGGATTAACAAGATTTTGCTTAAAACTATTTATTTATTAATCCTAAAATACCTAAATTAATTTTTATGGTTAGGTAATGTCAAAATAAAGTTGGGACAAAAGAATCATCCAAAATAATTTTTCTAACTCTAGTTATAGCAGATTTACTATTCTGACTAAAACTAAATTAAAGCAATTTTAATTAATTTTAACATAGCTAAATATATATTCTACAGAAACTATATAAAATTTGCAACCCAACAAAAAAAGAATCACCTAAAAATATTAAACAGAATAAAAGATATGAATTTTTCAAAACAGAAACTATTCTGTTAAAACAGAAAAACAAAAATAAAAGAAAAAGGCCTAATGGGCCTAAACTACGCACTGTGCGTCAAATAGCCTAAACGGGCCTAGGGCTAAACTAAAACGGACCGGGCTAAAATAAAAACCTAACTAAATAATAAACCGGACGAACCGGGCCGGTTTTCTAAATAAAACATACCCCTTCGGGGTCTAATCCTAGCCGTCCATTTGGGATCGGACGGGGTGGGAGTCTCCGGCGACTTATCAAGGCGTCCGACGGCGGGGCGGCGGCGGCGGCGAGAGTCGTGAGAGGCTTCAGGCGTCGGGAGGTCGGGAAGTGGTCGGGAGGATGCGGGGAGCTCGGGAGGGTCTGTGGAGTCGGGATGACCGGGGTGGTCTAGGGCGGCGACGGCGGCGATGGGCGGCGGAGCCTCGGTCTCCGTGATCTCGAACGAGAGGAGAGGGGTTTCAGCGAGGCTAGGGGAATGGGGTGCGGAGGCGGGGGTTTTATAGGTCGGGGCTCGTCTGCCCTGAGGGGGTGATCGAGCGATCGGGATCCGGATCCTTCCGGATCCGCGATCATGGCAGGCAGCGACGGCGTGGCGTGGGGGGGTAGACGATGGGGCGGGCCCATGATCGATGAGAGAGAGAGGGGAGGAGCGAGCGGCCGGCGATGCCGAGGGTTTGGGCGGGGGTGAGTGAGAGGAGCTGGGCGGCTCATTGGCCTGGGGCTGGTGGGCCGGGCTAAGCCAGGGCTGCTGCCGGGCTCTGGCAAGGCTGGGCAGAGGGCCTAGCTTAGGCGCTGGGGGGTTTCTTTTTTTTAATAAAACAAAACAGATATAAAACATAATCTATAAATATTTTATATAGGGTATATATATACCAAAATGATCAGGAATATTCCTTTCATTTGAACATTTTTCCAAAGGCAAAATCCAAACTTTATAAAATCCATTTTTTCAAATTCAAATAAAATTCAGATTTGAATCCAAAACTTTTGGCATTGTTTCCTCTGATATTTTTGAGTGTCATGTTTGCTCCTCTCATACTTTTGATCAAGTATTTATCGGGCATAGTTTTTGAAATGATTCCTACTTGCCAAAGTTTTGAATTCAAATTCAAAACTCAACATCCTCTGAAACTTCAAATGGCACTTTCAAATGACTTTCAACTTGATACTTTATTACTTCCAACTCATATTTCATATAATTGAAGAAGTCATTTTATCTTCCTCATGAAAATCATTGAGTTGCATAAAGCTTTGAATTTGAAATATTCTCAAATGAAATTCAAATCTTTTCAAAACCCTTTTCATTTCAAATGGAAGAAGTCATGTCATCTTCACTCTAGGTTTTGGTGTTGGAATGAATTTGAATTCATTGAGATCCAAAAAGCAAAGGAGAAAGTTTTGGGAAAGTCATTTCATTCCCTCTCATTCAACTTTCAAAAGTTTCAAATTTCAGTCAGTTTCACTCAATCAATCAAACCAACAATCAGACAACAAGCATAGTTATTTATTTAATATTCCAAAATTTGGGATGTTACAAACCTACCACACTTAAAATGAATCTCGTCCTCGAGATTCGAAGAGGCTAGCAAGAAAAGGTTAGGGGTTGGGGTCTTCTAGCAAATGTCTTGGTCAGAAAGGTCAGGGGTGCTACCACACTTAAAAACAAGGTCATGGTTCCAATAAACTCAGATATTTCTTCTGGAGGGCTGACAATGTATGTCTCTTCACATATCTTACAATAGCTCCTTCATTAAAGCTCTTCTGTCAGAAGCATAGAGTTTTCCTCAAAAGCTTGGGTCGGTTCGTCAAAGTTGAAGTTCGTCCGAGACCGGATCTTCTTAGTGATGGGTCTGTGTCCATTCTAAACAACTATCGAAACACTCATGGTGGTCTACAATTTTATGGTTTTCTCCTGCGAAAAACGGGTGCAGGTTGAACCTCACCGTATAACCTACGATTGGCATCGCTTTGCTGTAAAGGGTTCCATCGTCCTACCATCCTATGGTTTTATGGCTTGTAACGTCGACACTCTTCAAAGGTTTTCAAGTCTCTCGATTTTCCATCAACATATGATAGTTCATGATAGAAGTCTTGGTATGGGGCCAATCCATCCCGTGCTTGAATCATTACCACATACGTAAACAAAGAATCACGTATTCTAACACTTGGGCATACTCACGGGCATTGCAGAATTTCTCTTGTTCTCGAACTGTTTTCGAGTAAATCCATGGTTTCGCAAGCCAAACAAAACATCTATCGTTACTTCACCACTCTTAGGTTTTTATGTAACCTCCTACGGAACGATGCTGATTTGATTACCGCTTCTTCCAAGTTTCTTCCTTCATCAAGGTTACATCTGTTCCTTCTCAAAATCTCGGGCACGTGGGTTATGGCCCACTTCAAAGACTAGTGCAGCTTTAACTCATCTTTGGAGTAACTCTCTTATTACTCCTCCTTTTAATCCAAAGAGTACTCTGTTTCTTCATACCATCATATCAAAAACAAAACTCCAACTTATTTTGCCCAGCTTCCTTCTATGAACCGTCATGAATAACACATTTCTTTCTTCATTGATCCTGTGGCTTTACAGAGTACTATGACCAAAATAAATGCACAAGTTTATCCATAACATCTCATTATTCTCATATCAATCTTTCATTACATCCTTAATCATTTTTCGTGAATCCCAATTCCAAAAAGTTTATTACAAATGCTGCCACCCACATGGTTCGGTATGGTCAGACATTACTTCCAACTTTATTCATTTTTCCTCCTTGAGGATTCTTCAGTCCCACTGGAATTGTGCGACATGTGCCTTGAAATTTTCAATCTTCTGTTTCATCGTGGTGGCCTTGAGCTTCACCTCCATCATCTCCGTATGTACTTCGCTTAGGTATTCCTGAGTATAACGGAGTCTTGCTTCAAGTATTTCTCCGATCTGGCGTATGGCTTCCATGGCTGCTTCACGAACAGCATCGAAGAAAGTTGCTTGAGGCACCCGTGAAATGAAAAAGTACTGCCCCCTCATCTTTGGGCAAACTCCTTTCAAATGGTGGAGGTGTACCTCCACATACCAAAGTTCCACTCCCTTTGCATGAAGGGTAGCCTTTGTAGACCGCATCTCCTTCAAGGTGAATATGCTTCATCATGTCCTTCAGATCTTGGGTAATCATGATCACTCGTCGGGTCATGATAGTTTCCGGCCTTTAAGGAAAGACTCATAAAGGGTCGTCATCTGCAGCCAGAATCGAAATGATGCTCGAATAAGGTACATATCTCCGGGCACACATTCATATCATCCAAACAAAACTTCAAACTCAATTTCCAATTTCCGTTTATGCATCACAACTCACTTTCTTCCATGTTCATCCAGATTATTAATTTCCAAGATAAAATATGACAACTCCTTAAAGCTTTTCAAAGATGTGACATTACAACTTTATTGAGTCATGAACTATTACAATCTCGAGAAATCTATTACATAATTCAACTCATTGAGCTCATGAAAATGAAATTGCTTTCTACTACTCCATATCAAAATTCCAACTACTCAACTCCAGCTTTCATCTTGTCGGGACAGTTAATAGCATAATGTCCTCGCTTCCTTGCAAATAAAACAATCGACTCCGACATGTCTCGGGCTTCTTTGTGATTATGCGGGCTCCTTGGATTCTTGGCTTCTTTTACGACATTTACTAGCGTAATGACCTAAATCCTTGCATCTGTAACAAGTGATATGACTTAGGTCCTTCTTTGCAAAAATTGCGTTGTTCTCGGGTTGCCTTCCTTTTCTCTTCCTGGATTTCTCTGTAATGATCAGGGTTTCTATCTCCCGGGGATCAAACTTCACTTCTGCTGTCGGAAATATCCTGGATACTCCTTTCTTTCCTTGGTGCAATTCTGTGAAAATGTCCTTCTTCTCCACATGAATAGCGCATTGGAGTAAAATCTGTTGAGACCTTCTCCATCCGGTCTTCAACACTTTCATTCATTACTGGTTCTTCTAGATCTTCCTTGAGGGCTTCTTTCATTCCATCTTCCCGCTTGAATAGTTTGTTGCACCGTGGAGTAAATGTGACATTTGCACCGTGTAGTGGGTGGTTCCTTCACACAGAAGCAAGTCACACAGCTAGTTGGGCATTCCTCACCGGGTGTTTCTCCTCACAATGAGGGCATCCATCTTTGTGTTCTTCCAGGTGTGTCCTATTTCTCCGCAAATCTTGCGAGCACAAGGTTTACTTCTTGGTGTATCATTGTGCTTCCGGATAAGACGTGATTTCATCGGGGTCTTCTTGAGTTCCTCCCAAGTTCCTACTCCATTAAATCCTGTATGGCTTGATGCATGTTCCACCAGGTTGCAGCACTTCTGTAAAGTAATCAAGAGCGTATTGAACCTCATACTTTCTTGAAACCAAGTTGCTCCAAGTGATTTTCCATGTTCTCGCATCCATAGCTCGCCTCCTACTGAGTCTTGATCCGAAGAATATCAGTCCAACTTCATTCATCATCTATGGGGTTCAAGGGTTTTAGGGTGAGATGAGAGAGGTGGGGAGGATATACACACAATGCGATAATAGTTTTTTTTGAGGAATAAGTTTTACTTTGTGGCTGCGGAAAACATCAAACAAATGACAGCTCACAAATCATCGTATCTAACGTAAGTGTGTAACAGGGGTTTGGTCTTCTAAAGGTCAAATAATTCTTCAGGAACTTCAAATTCTTCAAGTCTTCAGAGTCTTCAATTGTTGCAGCTGCAATTCTTCCAACGCATGGTGAAATCCTCTTTACTCAAGTGGTCATCGGTTCTCCGATATCTAATCCTTCTTGGAGCGTCTTCAGTTGATCCTCCGGGTGATCAAAGGATAAGGGGTATATTCTAACTATTTGAGGTGAGAGGGTCTATTTGATAAAATCAGAAAAGATGAGAAGTAAGAGTCTTTTTGAAAATAATGTTTTTGATATATCCTGTCCAAGGGGCTTTTCCGTTTTCTAGGGTCACGTCCTCACACCAACATGTGCTCGATACCATTTACAGAGCGACCCGACCTCGAGACGGTCAAGCCTACGTATTCTTATGCCATCCTCGATCAAGTATGTTGGCACACACAGTACATCAATGTATATATCAAAGTGCAATCACATGTATAAATAACATAAAATGATATATACCTCATAATACTCGGTGGAAACAAATCAAGCGGGTGTGGAGTCCCATCAACGCCATCGGCGGGTTGAGTGTAGACCGTAACCACTGTATCGTAACTCTTACTCGTCGAGTAAATATTTGCAACATGATACGTTGCAGCCGTGTAGGTCGATTACATTGAATGTACCGCAAGATCACAATATCAAAAACAGATGATAAAATTATACTATATGCAACATGGCTTTATGGCTCAGATCTGAATTTTGTTTACGTAAAAGCTGGTTTTATTTTACCTACATCAAAGGAATAAAATGAAGCCTGTACTATGGAGTTTTTTTCTGTCATGACATGGTTCCGCCAACCGATGTCTCATAGCCCAAAATCATCATATGTTGCCCACAATTAAGTTATCAATCCGGTGTTGAGAGTTCCGAGATAGATCCAAGTCCAGATGCTCAAATTGTCCGTGAATCGGGACACGGCTAATCGATTAGGTTATAACCCTCTGCGAGAGGTTTGTACACTTTTCCCGCAAGATTCGATCCCTCTCTTTACGTTCTCGCACTTCAGAGTGTTTGAGAACAAGATGACCGAAACATGGTCTTCCAAAGAGTTCCTCTGACCACTGTCCGGTACTCAACCCATCCTACCGTAGTTCTACATCTGCTAGTACCGTCCCAGCCAGAGTCACAACTAAGGTCAACCAAGCGAGCCCATAATGACTTGCGGTTGCATGTAAGCTTCCGGCGTGAAGTATTCTTCCGTCTCTTTGAGTCTGGGTGAAGCTTTCCGCAAGATGTCATGGCGCTTCTCCATGCATCCCGGCCAACCACTGGTTTCTCCAGGGTGCCCGTCAACCGTCCTTAACCCGGTAGTGTGTATTGAATTCTTGTCTTGAGTCTTGAAGTCTTGAGGCCTTGAAGATGCAGTCCTTGCAGATTCCATCATGGAGTTGTCGTCATTGACGTAGAGCCTCCATTCTCACACCACTCTCGAGCACTCATACCAAGCCCCGTCTACTATAGCGTAGCATTAAAATAAATAATGTCCCGGGCTTGGTAACAGGGTGATGGGTTCCTACCCCATGCATACTACCCAACTACAAGGATTCAATAACACTACTGAGGGGTGGTTGCAAAGGTGCCACTAAATGCAACAAAACATAGGTATGAAAGCATGGTCAAAGTGAACTTGCCTTGTTGACGATCTTCGAAAACTAGGGATTCGTAGTAGCAAGCTTCGCACTCCGGAAAAATTCTACCGAGACAAACAAATAATCACAATAAGCACTTAGCATAGGACCACATAACACAATAGCATAGCAATAGCAACATAACACATCAAAACAACCAAATCAAAACCCAAATGGAAAACTCAAAGAAAATCAACTCAAAGTTTCCTACTTCAAACAACAACTAGAATAGTTTTATATAATAAAATTTTCCAACATAACCTAATCATGGTTTTAGGTTAACTTAACAGAAAAAGAATTCACTAAGCAACTAGGATCAAAAAGAATTAATTAAAATCTATTATGAAGCTCCTTTTAGGCCTAATCCAATTTCTATTAAGAAAATTAAAATAAAACTTTTATTTATTATAAATAAAAGTTCATCCATTAAAGTGACAGAAACTATCCTAGAATAATCAATTACATGTTAAAAATAAATTTATTTACTAATTAAATTAATAGGAAAACAGTAGCTAGTTAATTAATTAGGATTAACAAGATTTTGCTTAAAACTATTTATTTATTAATCCTAAAATACCTAAATTAATTTTTATGGTTAGGTAATGTCAAAATAAAGTTGGGACAAAAGAATCATCCAAAAATAATTTTTCTAACTCTAGTTATAGCAGATTTACTATTCTGACTAAAACTAAATTAAAGCAATTTTAATTAATTTTAACATAGCTAAATATATATTCTACAGAAACTATATAAAATTTGCAACCCAACAAAAAAGAATCACCTAAAAATATTAAACAGAATAAAAGATATGAATTTTTCAAAATGAAACTATTCTGTTAAAACAGAAAAACAAAATAAAAGAAAAAGGCCTAATGGGCCTAAACTACGACTGTGTCGTCAAATAGCCTAAACGGGCCTAGGGCTAAACTAAAAGCGGACCGGCTAAAATAAAACCTAACTAAATAATAAACCGGACGAACCGGGCCGGTTTTCTAAATAAAACATACCCCTTCGGGGTCTAATCCTAGCCGTCCATTTGGGATCGGACGGAGTCTCCGCGACTTACAAGCGTCCGACAAGGCGGCAAGGCGGCGGCGAGAGTGCGGTGAGGGCTTCGGGCGTCGGGGAGGTCGGGGAAGTGGTCGGGAGGATGCGGGGGAGCTCGGGGAGGGGTCTGGTGGAGTCGGGGATGACCGGGGTGGTCTAGGGCGGCGACGGCGGCGACAATGGCGGCGGCGGAGCCTCGGGTCTCCGGTGATCTCGAACGAGAGGAGAGGGGTTTCAAGAGGGCTAGGGGAATGGGGTGCGGGCGGGGGTTTTATAGGTGGGGGCTCGTCCCTGCTTGGGGTGATCGGGCGATCGGGATCCCGGATCCTTCGGGATCCGGCGATCCGCGGCGGCGACGGCGTGGCGTGGGGCGGGGGTAGACGATGGGGCGGGCCCATGATCGATGAGAGAGAGGGGGAGGAGCGGCGGGTGGCGATGCGAGGGTTTGAGTGGCGGGGGTGAGTGAGAGGGAGCTGGGCGGCTCGGTGGCCTGGGCTGGCAGTGGGCCGCTAGCCGGCCAGTTGGTGGGAGACTCTGGCTGGCTGGGCCAGGGGGCCTAGCTGGCGCCTGGGGGGTTTTCTCTTTTTTTTTAATAAAACAAAAACAGATATAAAACATAATCTATAAATATTTTATATAGGGTATATATATACCAAAATGATCAGGGGAATATTCCCTTTCATTTGAACATTTTTCCAAAGGCAAAATCCAAACTTTATAAAAATCCATTTTTTTTCAAATTCAAATAAAATTCAGATTTGAATCCAAAACTTTTGGCATTGTTTCCTCTGATATTTTTGGAGTGTCATGTTTGCTCCTCTCATACTTTTGATCAAGTATTTATCAGGCATAGTTTTTGAAATGATTCCTACTTGCCAAAGTTTTGAATTCAAATTCAAAACTCAACATCCTCTGAAACTTCAAATGGCACTTTCAAATGACTTTCAACTTGATACTTTATTACTTCCAACTCATATTTCATATAATTGAAGAAGTCATTTTATCTTCCCTCATGAAAATCATTGAGTTGCATAAAGCTTTGAATTTGAAATATTCTCAAATGAAATTCAAATCTTTTCAAAACCCTTTTCATTTCAAATGGAAGAAGTCATGTCATCTTCACTCTAGGTTTTGGTGTTGGAATGAATTTGAATTCATTGAGATCCAAAAAGCAAAGGAGAAAGTTTTGGGAAAGTCATTTCATTCCCTCTCATTCAACTTTCAAAAGTTTCAAATTTCAGTCAGTTTCACTCAATCAATCAAACCAACAATCAGACAACAAGCATAGTTATTTATTTAATATTCCAAAATTTGGGATGTTACACCAACTCAGTGTCACATTTACCCCATGGTGCAACAAACTATTCAGGAGCAGGAAGAAGGAATGAAAGAAGCCCTCCGAGAAGTATTGAAAGAACCAGTGATGAATGAATATGTTGAAGACCTTGATGGAGAAGGCCTCAACAGGTTTTACTCCAATGCCTGCTACTCATGTGGAGAAGAAGGGCATTTTTCGCAACATTGTCCCCAGGGAAGAAAAGAGTATCTGGGATATTTCCCGACAGCAGAAGTGAAGTTTGACCCTCGGGAAATAGAAGCTCGATCATTACAGAGAGAAATCCAGAAGAGAAAAGAAGGCAACCCGAGAACAACGCAATTTTTGCGAAAAGGACCTAAGTCATATCACTTGTTACAGGTGCAAGGATTTAGGTCATTACGCTAGTAAATGTCCGAAAAGAAGCCAAGAATCCAAGGAGCCCGCATAATCACAAAGAAGCCCGAGACATGTCGGAAGTCATTTTTTTTCACAGAAGGAAGCAGGACATTATGCTATTAAATGTCCCGACAAGATGAAAGCTGGAGTTGAGTAGTTGGAATTTTGATATGGATAATAAGAGTAGTAGAAAGCAATTTCATTTTCATGAGCTCGATGAGTTGAGTTATGTAATAGATTACTCGAGAGATTGTAATAGTTCATGACTCAATAAAGTTGTAATGTCACATGCTTTGAAAGGCTTTAAGGAGTTGTTATATTTTATCTTGGGAATTAATAATCTGGATGAACATGGAAGAAAGTGAGTTGTGATGCATAAGCGGAAATTGGAAATTGAGTTTGAAGTTTTGTTTGGATGATATGAATGTGTGCCCGAGGAGATATGTACCTTATTCGAGCATCATTTCGATTCACAATGCAGATGACGACCCTTTACGAGTCTTTCCTTAAAGGTCCGAAACAATCATGACCTCGACAAGTGATCATGATTACCCAAGATCTGAAGGACATGATGAAGCATATTCACCTTGAAGGAGATGCAGGTCTACAAAGGCTACCCTTCATGCAAAAGGGAGTGGAACTTTGGTATGTGGAGGTACACCTCAACCATTTGAAAGGAGTTTGCCCAAAGATGACGGGCAGACCTTTTCATTTCACGTGTGCCACAAGCAACTTTCTTCGATGCTGTTCGTGAAGCAGCCATGGAAGCCATCGCCGATCGAGAAATACTTGAAGCAAGACTCCGTTATACTCGGGAATACCTAAGCGAAGTGCATACAGAGATGATGGAGGTGAAGCTCAAGGCCACCACGATGAAACAGAAGATTGAAGAATTCAAGGCACATGTCGCACAATTCCAGTGGGACTGAAGAATCCTCAAGGAGGAAAAATGAATAAAGTTGGAAGTAATGTCTGACCATACCGAACCGTGTGGGTGGCAGCATTTGTAATAAACTTTTTGGAATTTGGATTCACAAAAAATGGTTAAGTATGTAATAAAAGATGATATGAAAATAATGAGATTTATGGATAAGATAGTGCATTTTTCTTTGGTGTCGTAGTACTCCGTAAAGCCACAGGATCAATGAAGAAAGAAATGTGTTATTCATGACGGTCCATAGAAGGAAGCTGGACAAAATAAATTGGAGTTGGTGTGATCGTCACCACAAGGGTATGAAGGAAGAAGTACTATTGGATTTACAGGAGATGTAACGTTGGAATATGGAATCCTAGGAAGGATGAATTAAGCTTGTACAAGAGCTGAAGTGGGCCATAACCCACAGGCCCAGGATTTTGAAAAGGAACAGTTGTAACCTTGATAAAGGAATACACTTGGAAG
This sequence comes from Aegilops longissima, assembly GCA_021605205.1. Classification (NCBI taxonomy): domain Eukaryota; kingdom Viridiplantae; phylum Streptophyta; class Magnoliopsida; order Poales; family Poaceae; genus Aegilops; species Aegilops longissima. The sequence continues at coordinate 628,922,382 of CM038678.1, forward strand.
AAGCAGTGATCAAATCAGCATACGTTCCGTAGGAGGTTACGCAAAAACCTGAGAGTGGTGAAGTAATGATAGATGTTTTGTTTGGCTTGCAGAAACCATGGAATTACTCGAACCCGGTTCGAGAACAAGAGAAATTCTGCCATCTTTGGTGAGTATGCCCAAGTGTTAGAATACGTGATTCACTGTTTACGTGTGTGGTAATGATTCAAGCACGGATGGATTGGCCCCATACCAAGACTTCTATCATGAACTATCATATGTTGATGGAAAATCAGAGAGCCTCGAAAACCTTAGAAGAGTGTCGACGCGATAAGCCATAAAACCCTAGAATGGTAGGACGATGGAACCCCTTTACAGGCAACCGTTGCCAATCGTAGGGTATACGGTGAGGTTCAACCCAGACCCGTTTTCTGCAGGAGAAACCTGTAAAGGTCGACCACCATGAGATCTCGATAGTTGTTTATTGGCGATAGACCTGTCAGCTAACAAGATCCAGTCTCGGACGAACCACAACTTTGACGAACCGACCCAAGATTCTGAGGAAAACTCTGTGCTTTTGACAGAAGAGCTTTGGTGAAGGAGCTATTGTAGGATATGTGAAGAGACATACATTGTCGGCACTCCAGAGGAAGTATCTGAGTTTATTGGAACTATAACCTTGCTTTTAAGTGTGGTAGCACACTAGACCATTCCGACCGAGCGGATCTGCTAGAAGACCCCAACCCCTAACCCTTTCTTGTTAGTTTCTTGAATCTCGAGGACTAGATTCATTTTAAGTGTGGTAGGTTTGTAACATCCCAAAATTCTAAATTTTGGAATGTTATATTAGATAAATAACTATGCTTGTTGTCTGATTGTTTGTTTGATTGATTGAGTGAAATTGAGTGGAATTTGAAATTTTTGAAATTTGGATGAGAGGGAATAAAATGACTTTCCCAAAACTATCCCCTTTGCCTTTTTGGGATCTCAATGAATTCAATTCCATTCCAACACGAAAACCCTAGAGTGAATATGACATGACTTCTTCCATTTGGAATGAAAAGGGTTTTGGAAAAGATTTGAATTTCATCTGGGAATATTTCAAATTCAAAGCTTTATGCAACTCAATGATTTTCATGAGGGAAGATAAAATGACTTCTTTAATTATATGAAATATGAGTTGGAAGTTAAAAAGTATCAAATTGAAAGTCATTTGAAAGTGCCTTGAAACCCCCTTTCAAAAAATTGAGTTTTGGTATTTGAATTCAAATTTTGGCAAGTGGAATTCATTTCAAAACTATGCCTGACAACTACTTGAGAAAAAGTATGAGAGGAGTACCATGACACTCCAAAATTATCAGAGGAAAACCTTGCCAAAAGTTTTGAATTCAAATTTGGGTTTTATTTGAATATTGAAAAAATGGATTTTATAAAGTTTGGATTTTGCCTTTGAAAATGTTCAAATGATAGGAATATTCCCCGATCATTTTGGTATATATATGTCCTATATAAAATATTTATATTTTAAAAGATATCTCTGTTTTGTTTTATTTAAAAAATAAAAATTTAAAAGAGAAAACCCCAGCGCCTACCAGTCCCTCTGCCCAGCCAGTGGCCACCAACCCAAGCAGCAGCCAGCCAGCCCACTGCCACCGAGCCGAGCCGCCCAAAGACCGCCTCACCTCACCCCGCACCTGAAGCCCCTTCACGGTCGCCCGACCGCACCGCGCCTCTCTCTCTCTCACCGACAGCAGGCCCCACCCGTCTTCAACCCCGCCCACGCCACGCCACGCGCCGCCGCCGATCGCGGATCTCATGAGATCCGGATGCCGATCTCCCGATCGCCTCGTTAACGCCGAGGCCCCGCCTATATAAGCCGGGCCCCGCACCCCATTTCCCCTTACCCCGCGGAGCCCTCCTCTCTCTCTCTCACGTCGAGCTCGAACCTCCCGCCGCCGCCATTTTTTTCGCCGTCGCCGCCCTAGCCCCTCCCGAGCTCGCCTGACTCCACCAGACGCCTCCCGAGCTCGTCTGCACCTTGCCAGCCACTCCGCCTCCCCGATGACCGGAGCTGCTGGCACACTCGCCACCGCTGCCGCCATTGCCGGCGCCGTGAGTCACCGAGACCCCCGCCGTCCGATCACCGATCTACGGTGTAGATTAGAACTCAAGGGGTATGTTTTTTAAAAACGCCGGTTCGTTCGGTTTAGTTAAGTTAGGGTTTTATTATTAGAGCCGCCCGATTCGCTTAACCCTAGGTCCATTTTAGTTATATTACGCAGCAGTCGTTAGTTAGGCCCATTTAGCCTTTTTCTTTATTTTCGTTTTTCTGTTTTAGCGAATAGTTCCATTTGAAAAATTCATATCTTTTATTATGTTTAATATTTTTAGGTGATTCTTTTTTGTTGGTTTGCAAATTTCTTATAGTTTCTGTAGAAAATATAATTAGCTATGTTAAATTTTTTTATAATTGCTTTAATTTAGTTTTAGTCAGAATAGTAAATCTGTCATAAAATGAGCTAGGAAAATTATTTTTATATGATTCTTTTGTCCCAACTTTGTTTTGACATTGCCAAACCATAGGAATTAATTTGGGTATTTTAGGATTAATAAAAAATTAGTTTTAAATAGAATCTTGTTATTCTTAATTAATTAACTAGCCACTGTTTTCCTATTATTTTAATTAGTAAATAAATTTATTTTTCACATGTGATTGCTTATTCTAGGTTAGTTTCTGTCACTTCATAGCATGAACTTTTATTTATAATAAATAAAAGTTTTATTTTATTTTTCTTAATAGAAATTTAATTAGGCCTAATAGGAGTTTCATAATAGATTTTTAATTAATTCTTTTTGCTCCTAGTTGCTTAATGAATTCTTTTCTGTTAAGTTAACATAAACCCAGGAATAGGTTATGTTAGGGAAATTTTTGTTGTATAAAACTATTCTAGTTGTTGTTTGAAGTAGGAAACTTGAGTTGATTTTCTTTGAGTTTTCCATTTGGGTTTTGATTTGGTTGTTTTGATGTGTTATGTTGCTATTGCTATGCTATTGTGTTATGTGGTCCTATGCTATGTGCTTATTGTGATTATTTGTTTGTCTCGGTAGAATTTTCCGGAGTGCGAAGCTTGCTACTACGAATCCCTAGTTTTCGAAGATCGTCAACAAGGCAAGTTCACTTTGACCATGCTTTCATACCTATGTTTTATTGCATTTAGTGACATCTTTGCAACCACCCTCAAGAGTGTTATTGAATCCTTGTAGTTGAGTAGTATGCATGAGGTAGGAACCCATCCCTTGTTACCAAGCCCGGACGATATTTTATTTAATGCTACGCTATAGTAGACGGGTTTGGTATGAGTACTCGGAGTGGTGTGAGAATGGAGGATTCTACGTCAATGACGACAACTCCATGATGGAATCTGCAAGGACTGCATCTTCAAGGCCTCAAGACTTCAAGACTCAAGACAAGAATTCAATACACACTCTTGGGTGAAGGATTTGTTGACGGGCACCTGGAGAAACCAGTGGTTGGCGGGATGCATGGAGAAGCGCCATGACATCTTGCGGAAAGCTTCACCCAGACTCAAAGAGACGGAAGAATACTTCACGCCGGAAGCTTACCTGCAACCGCAAGTCATTATGGGCTCTGGCTTGGTTGACCTTAGTTGTGACTCTGGCTGGGGCGGTACTAGCAGATGTAGAACTACGGTAGGATGGGTTGAGTACGGACGGTGGTCGAGGAACTCTTTGGAAGACCATGTTTGGTCATCTTGTTCTCAAACACTCAAGTGCGAGAACGTAAAGAGAGGGATCGAATCTTGCGGGTAAAGTGTACAAACCTCTGCAGAGGGTTATAACCTAATCGATTAGCCGTGTCCCCGGTTACGGACAATTTGAGCATCTGGACTTGGATCTATCTCCGAACTCTCAACACCGGATTGATAACTTAATTATGGGCAACTTATGATGATTTTGGGCTATGGGACATCGGTTGGCGGAACCATGTCATGATAGAAAACTCCATAGTACAGACTTCATTTATTCCTTTGATGTAGGGAAAATAAAATCAGCTTTTACGCAAACAAAACTCAGATACAGAGCCACAAAGCCAAATTGCATATAGTATAGTTTTACCATCTGTTTATTCATGTTGTGATCTTGCGGTACATTCAATGTAATGACCACACGGCTGCAACGTATCATGTTGCAGGATTTTCTTCGATGAGTAAGAGTTACGATACAGGGTTACGGTCTACACTCAACTCGCCGATGGCGTTGATGGGACTCCATACCCGCTTGATTGTTTCAGCTGGGTATTAAGAGGTATATATCATTTTACGTTATTTATACATGTGATTGCACTTTGATATATACATTGATGTACTGTGTGTGCCAGCATACTGATCCAGGGATGGCACAGATACACAGAGGCTTGACCGTCTGAGGTCGGGTCGCTACAGACAGGCAGTCCGATCAGTGGCCGGTCACAAAAACGCGGCCCAACCGAACCCCTCATATCCGTCTCAAACGTCCGGACTGACCGACACCCCTCATATCCATCTCAAATATGATGATGATATGAGCGCATGCGGACGCATCTGAACACGCGTGGTCAGTCTGCCACGTATGACGCGACCCCACTTCGGACCATCTTTTCTCTTTCTTTATTCATTCTTTTCTTTCTCTCTCTTCTTCTCTATCAAGCACGTGCAAGTGACTGGACATATGAGAAAAAAATGAAAAATATGGCTGCGCGGATAAAAAAGTAGGGGCTCAAAACGGACACGCTCGGTCACTGGCCGGGCGCGTCTGCGGGCATTTGAGTGGTCGAATTAGAGGTACGTGGCTAAATATGCTCTGATATTGGTTGCTCTAAGGTGGTGGTGAAATCTGATTGCCTTGAGCTAATGGATGCATGCAATGGAGATTCTGAGATCATGAGTCCATATGTACCCGTATTAGCTGGTTGCTTTGGGGCGTGTTTGGTTACATTGCCAATCCAGCCTGGCCCGGCGAGCCTGGCTCTAGTGAGCCGGTTTGAGGGGATGCATGCAAAAAGACCCCAGATGCACATAGTTTGGTTGCCTGCATGTACGTAGTTGCATGAGACAACCATTTTTGACCCGGCGTTTGGTTGCCCGCATTGCATTATGCAGAGACATGAGATGGTGTTTGGTTGAAACCTGCATAAGGTGTTGTCACCACTTCTAACTAGTGATGAGCTTACCACACACAATCTGAACATGTAGTGCCAGCTAGTTAAACAAATGACAGTTCATCCTAACTACTATCAAATGACAGTTGAAATTATTAAGAGCCATTGACTAAATAGGGGACAGTTCATCGGTGTTGCTGATGATGTCGCTTGAAGCTACGTCGGTATCTTCCCAAAGAGGAAGGGATGATGCAGCACAGCGGCAGTAGGTATTTTCCTCAAATATGAAACCAAGGTTATCGAACCAGTAGGAGAACCAAGCAACACAACGTAAACAGCCCCTCACACAGATAACAAATCCTCGCAACCCGACGTGTTAAAGGTGTTGTCAATCCCTTTCAGGTAACAGTGCCAGAAATTGGTGCGTGACGGGAGAAAGTTGTAATAGATTGAATAAATAGATCGCGAATAAAATAAAGTGCAGCAAAGTATTTTTGGGTTTTTAGATTAATAGATCTAAAAATAAAAATAGATCGTAAAGGCAAATAATATGAGAAAGAGACCCGGGGGCCGTAGGTTTCACTAGTGGCTTCTCTTGAGAAAAATAGCAAACGGTGGGTGAACAAATTACTGTTGGGCAATTGATAGAACTTCAAATACTCATGACGATATCCAGGCAATGATCATTACATAGGCATCACATCCAAGATTATAGACCGACTCCTGCCTGCATCTACTACTATTACTCCACACATCGACCGCTATCCAGCATGCATATAGTGTATTAAATTCATGGAGAAACGGAGTAATGCAATAAAAACGATGACATCATGTAGACAAGATCTATCTATGTAGAGATATACCCCATTGTTTTATCCTTAGTAGCAACGATACATACGTGTCGGTTCCCCTTCTGTCACTAGGATCAAGCACCGTAAGATCGAACCCACTACAAAGCACCTCTTCCCATTGCAAGATAAATAGATCAAGTTGGCCAAACAAAACCCAAATATCGGAGAAGAAATACGAGGCTATAAGAGATCATGCATAAAAGAGATCAAAGAAACTCAAATACTTTCATGGATATAAAAAGATAGATCTGATCATAAACTCAAAGTTCATCGATCCCAACAAACACACCGCAAAAGAGTTACATCATATGGATCTCCAAGAGACCATTGTATTGAGAATCAAGAGAGAGAGAGGAAGCCATCTAGCTACTAACTACGGACCCGAAGGTCTACAAAGAACTACTCACGCATCATCGGAGAGGCACCAGTGGAGGTGGTGAACCCCATCCGAGATGGTGTCTAGATTGGATCTGGTGGTTCTGGACTCTGCGGTGGCTGGATCAATATTTCGTCGACTCCCCTAGGGTTTTGGGGATATTGGGGTATTTATAGAGCAAAGATGCGGTCCGGGGGCACCTGAGGTGGGCAGAACCCACCAGGGCGCGCCTGGGCCTCCTGGCGTGCCCTGGTGGGTTGTGCTCCCCTTGGGGCACCCCCAGGCGCAGCCAGGGCCCGTTGTGTTCCTTTTGGCCCATAAAAATTCTTCGTAAAGTTTCATGGCATTTGGACTCCGTTTGATATTGCTTTTCTGCGATGTAAAAAAACAACAACTGGCACTTGGCACTATGTCAGTAGGTTAGTATCAAAAAATGATATAAAATGACTATAAAATGATTATAAAACATTCAAGATTGATAATACAACAGCATGGAACAATAAAAAATTATAGATACGTTGGAGACGTATCAGCATCCCCAAGCTTAACTCCTACTCGTCCTCGAGTAGGGAAGTGATAAAAACAAAAAATTTGTTGTGGAATGTTGCCTAACATGTCATATCATATTCTTTTCTTTGTAGCATGGACATTTGGACTTTTATATTGTTCAAAGCAATAGTCTAGTTTTGACATGATAATTTAAATACTCAAGCATATCAACAAGCAACCAAGTCTTTAAAAATATCAATGCTAAAATAAGCTATCCCTAGCCCATCATGCTCAACCATTGATCCATTCATGAAACACACTCACATATTAGCTACACCCAATACTCAAGTATGATCATATTGCCTCCTAGTTGGTGCTTTTATAAGATAAGATGGAGACTCAAATTCAAAATAAAAATTGCATAAAGTAAAAGAAAGGCCCTTCGCAGAGGGAAGTAGGGATTTGTAGAGGTGCCAGAGCTCAAAGCGAAAAACTTAGAGATAAAAACATTTTGGGAGGTGTATCCATCCCACGAACGAAAACGACTTAGAGTTACCAACACTTACCATGCTAGATATGTCATAGGCGGTTCCCAAACAGAAAATAAAGTTTATTCCTTTTTCCACCATACTTTCACTTTCCATGGCTAACTGTATCCACGGGTGCCCTCCATATCAACACTTTCCAAGGAGTTTATTATTTGACAACATAAAGTAAATTCATTTTTTTTTTCGGGACTGGGCATCCCTAATACCTTTGCCCTACTATCATGCAATGACAAGTGAATAAACACTCATCTTGAGAATAACACATCTAGCATGGAAAATATTAGCCACCCCTCACCGCTCCGCGAACGGAACGAACACGCAAAAGAGAAGTTTATTTTTGAAAATTAGAGATGGCACATGCAAATTTGCTTAGAACGGCAAAAGAATACCGCATATAGGTAGATATAGTGGACTCATGTGGCACAACTGGTTTAAAGGTTTTTGGATACACAAGTAGTGATCATACTTAGTGCAAAATGAAGGCTAGCAAAAGATTGAGAAGCGACCAACCAAGAAACGAATAATCTCATAAGCGAGCATTAAGCATAACTAACACCGAATAATGCACCACAAGTAGGATATAATTTCATTGCATAACTATTGACTTTCATGCTTGCATAGGGAATCACAAACCTTAACACCAATATTCTTACTAAAGCATAATTACTCATCAAGATGACTCACATATCACATCATCATATCTCAAAACTATTACAAACAATCAAGTTTATTTTGTCCAATGATCTTCATGAAAGTTTTTATTATATCCTTCTTGGATATCTATCACTTTGGGACTAAATTTCATGCGTTGCTATTAACAAGCTCAAACAAATATAAGTGAAGATCATGAGTATAATATTTCTTTCTCTCAAATTAATTAAAGTGAAGCAAGAGAGCATTTCTTCAAAAATACTAAAGCACACCATGCTAAAAAATATATAAGTGAAGCACTAGAGCAAGTCCATAGCTCATAAAAAATTTAAGTGAAGCAAAGAGAGCAATTCTAACAAGTCATGACATAATTTTGGCTCTCTCAAATAGGTGTGTCCAGCAAGGGATCAAGACTTAAAACACAAAATAAAACAAGCAAAGACTCATATCATACAAGACGCTCCAAGCAAAACACATAGCATGCGACGAATAAAAATATAGCTTCGAGTAAAATACCGAAGGTCGTTAGAAGAAAGAGGGGATGCCAGTCGGGAGCATCCCCAAGCTTAGTTGGTTGCTCATTTTTGGATAATAGCTTGGGATGCCGGGGCATCCCCAAGCTTAGGCTCTTCTACTCCTTATTCCTTCATCCATCGTAAGATAACCCAAAATTTGAAAACTTCAATCACACAAAACTCAACAAAACCTTCATGAGATCCGTTAGTATAAGAATAATAAATTACTACTATAAGTGATGTATCAAACCAATTCTTATTTTGTTCTTGCATTATATCTACTGTATTTCAACTTTTCTACGGCAAAAACTCATCAAAGAAAACCATAGAGCCATCAAAATAAGCACACAACACAAAGAAAACATAATCTGTCAAAACAGAATAGTCTGTAGAAATCCGACTATTTTGAATACTTCTGTAACTCCAAAAATTCTGAAAAATTAGGAAGGCCTGAGAAATTTGTATATTGATCTACTGAAAGTGGAATGGGTATTTTATCGCTCTGTGGTAAAAACTGAAAATTATTTTCGTGAGCGCAAAAGTTTCTGTTTTTTCAGCAAGATCAAACAACTATCATCCAAGAAGATCCTAAAGGCTTACTTGGCATAAACACTAATTAAAACATAAAAAACACAATCATAACAGTAGCATAATTGTGCTAACACTCAAAAACAAGAAGCAAAAAGCAAAAATAAATTTTATTCATTGGGTTGCCTCCCAACAAGCGCTATTGTGTTATGCCCATAGCTAGGCATAAGATTTCAATGATGCTCACGTAAAAGATAAGAATTGAAGCACAAAGAGAGCATCATGATACATGTGACAAACACATTTAAGTCTAACATATTTCCTATGCGTAGGAATTTTATAAGCAAACAAAATTATCAAGACAAGAAACATCTAACATATGCAAAGTAGAGGAATAAAACATTAACGATCTCAACATAACGAGAGGTAATTTAGTAACATGAAAATTTCTACAACCATATTTTCCTCTCTCATAGTAATTAGATGTAGGATCATATTCAAATTCAATAATATAGCTATCACATAACATATTCTCTACATGATCCACATGCATGCAAAGTTGATACTCTTCCAAAATAGTGGGATTATCATTAAATAAAGTCATGACCTCTACAAGCCCACTTTTATAAAAAAATTCATAAGATTGAACACTCTCCAAATATGTGGGATTATTTTTACCTAGAGTTGACACTCTTCCGAACCCACTTTTAATATTATTGCAAACATATTCATCATGAGACATAAATAAATTTTCAAGATCATAAGAATCATCACCCCAATCATGATCATTGCAACAAGTAGTGGACATAGCAAAATTAGCATCCTCAAGCTTGGGGTTTTGCATATTATTAGCACAATTGACATTAATAGAATTTATAGTAAAATCATTGCAATCACGTTTTTCATTCAAGGAGCTATCATTAATCACTTCATAAATTTCTTCATCACAATTTTCAGATTCACGAAAGAAAAACTTCATAAAGATAATCTAGTGCACTCAACTCACTAGCAATTGGTTCATCATGATTGGATCTTTTTAAAATATTAGCAAGTGGATGGAGATCCATATCAACAGATTTTTAGCAAGTGTAGATGCAAGCATATATATAGAGGGCACATGGCAACACAAGCAAACAAAAGATCCAACGAGAAAAAGGAGAACGAAAAAGAGGCGAATAAAACGGCAAATTTTTGTGAAGTGAGGGAGAGGAAAATGAGAGGCAAATGGCAAATAATGTAAATTGCGAGGAGATGAGATTTGTGATTAGGAACCTGGTATATGTTGAAGATGCTCCCCGGCAATGGCGCCAGAAATTCCTTTTGATGTCGCTTGAAGCTACGTCGGTATTTCCCCAAAGAGGAAGGGATGATGCAGCACAGCGGCGGTAGGTATTTCCCTCAGATATGAAACCAAGGTTATCGAACCAGTAGGAGAACCAAGCAACACAACATAAATAGCCCCTGCACACAGATAACAAATCCTCGCAACCCGACGTATTAAAGGGGTTGTCAATCCCTTTCGGGTAACGGTGCCAGAAATTGGTGCATGACGGGAGAAAGTTGTAATAGATTGAATAAATAGATCGCGAATAAAATAAAGTGCAACAAAGTATTTTTGGGTTTTAGATTAATAGATCTGGAAATAAAAGCAAATAAAGGTAGATCGCAAAGGCAAATAATATGAGAAAGAGACCCAGGGGTCGTAGGTTTCACTAGTGGCTTCTCTCGAGAAAAATAGCAAATGGTGGGTGAACAAATTACTGTTGGGCAATTGATAGAACTTCAAATACTCATGACGGTATCCAGGCAATGACCATTACATAGGCATCACGTCCAAGATTAGTAGACCGACTCCTGCCTGCATCTACTACTATTACTCCAGACATCGACCGCTATATAACATGCATCTAGTGTATTAAGTTCATGGAGAAACGGAGTAATGCAATAAGAAGATGACATGACGTAGACAAGATCTATCTATGTAGAGATAGACCCCATCATTTTATCCTTAGTAGCAACGATAAATACGTGTCGGATCCCCTTCTATCAGTGGGATCAAGCACCGTAAGATTGAACCCACTACAAAGCACCTCTTCCCATTGCAAGATAAATAGATCAAGTTGGCCAAACAAAAGCCAAATATCGGAGAAGAAATACAAGGCTATAAGACATCATGCATAAAAGAGATCAAAGAAACTCAAATACTTTCATGGATATAAAAAGATAGATCTGATCATAAACCCAAAGTTCATCGATCCCAACAAACACATCGCAAAATAGTTACATCATATGGATCTCCAAGAGACCATTGTATTGAGAATCAAGAGAGAGAGAGAGAGGAAGTCATCTAGCTACTAACTACGGACCCGAAGGTCTACAAAGAACTACTCACGCATCATCAGAGAGGCACCAATGGAGGTGGTGAACCCCATCCGAGATGGTGTCTAGATTGGATCTGGTGGTTCTGGACTCTGCGGCAGCTAGATCAATATTTCGTTGACTCCCCTAGGGTTTTGGGAATATTGGGGTATTTATAGAGCAAAGAGGCGGTCTGGGGGGCACCCGAGGTGGGCACAACCCACCAGGGTGCGCCTGGTCCTCCTGGCATGCCCTGGTGGGTTGTGCTCCCCTCAGGGCACCCCCAGGCACAACCAGGGTCCGTTGTTTTCCTTCTGGCCCATAAAAATTCTCCGTAAAGTTTCGTGGCATTTGGACTCCGTTTGCTATTGATTTTCTGCGGTGTAAAAAACATGAAAAAAAACAGCAACTGGCACTTGGCACTATGTCAATAGGTTAGTACCAAAAATGATATAAAATGACTATAAAATGATTATAAAACATCCAAGATTGATAATATAACAACATGGAACAATAAAAAATTATAGATACGTTGGAGACATATCAGCTGCTACCAGATCTTCCTCTTCTTCTACTTCTACTCCTACTGCTTCTTCTTCTACTTCTACTCCTACTGCTTCTTCTTCTACTTCTACTCCTACTGCTTCTTCTTCTACTTCTACTCCTACTACTTCCTCTTCTTCTTCTTCTTCTTCTTCTTCTTCTTCTTCTTCTTCTTCTTCTTCTTCTTCTTCTTCTTCTTCTTCTTCTTCTTCTTCTTCTTCTTCTTCTTCTTCTTCTTCTTCTTCAAATCCTGCACTGACATCTGTTAAGCCACATTGCCTCTGCCCACTCCAACCTTTTGTTCTTCCAAGCATCATTGTCAAATGCCTCCACACCTTGGCCGGAGCTAACAACATCGCCAGGCTCGACCTCTTCCTCCTCAGGTGCGTGTTCATCAAAGCCCCACAGGAGGATCCAGTTATGCAGAATGCAACAAGCAAGAACAAGATTAACCTGAGTGGAGTATGGGTGGAATGGCTTCTGATCCAGGATCTTAAACCTATTCTTCAGAGCTCCAAATGCCCTCTCAACAGTTACTCTAAGGCTGGAGTGTCTGAGATTAAACAGCTCATGTGCAGTCCTAGGATAGTTCCTACGAGAGTACTCGGTGAGATGGTACCTGGTTTTCCTGAAGGGTGGAAGAATACCCGGCCAACATGCATAGCCAGCATCTCCAAGGTAGAACTCGTCGTCGGGGATGTTGATCCCATCAGGTCGACTCATGCTGTCACTGAGAATGTTAGCATCATCCGCTGACCCCTCCTAGCCAGCCAGCACATATCTGAACTTCAGATCAAAGTCAATAGCACCAGGCACATTCTGGCTTGTGTAGTGCTTCCTCCCCCTGTATGTTGCAGACTGTGACCTAGGAACTCTGGCAGTGGCATGAGTACCATCTATTGCCCCAATGCAATCCTGAAAATGGCATCACAAGCCTGTGTTAGTGCTCAACTTGAACAATACAAGCATATCAAGCCATGAAAAGGGTATATTGTCAATTCTCACCTTGAAGTATAGATACCATCTTGGGCTTCCACGAATCTGGGGTGGAGGATGGCCAGATGGTCTCCTGATCATCTCTCCTCTAAGCTCCCCAATATCACAAAGCACCTGCTTGAAGTACCTAGAGATGGTCTCCATTGATCTCTTGAATGTGTTGTGAATGACCCTGAACCTGTGGTTATGGCCAACAACATGGAGGAACATGGCCACTTGCTCTTCGACACTAGTATTGATGTTATCTTGTAGCAGCCCCTGCTCCTTAAGGTATCGACAAGCCTGGCAAATGGTGCTCTTTTCATTCAAAGCATCCACAGAGCCTCGACGTCATTGTAGTTGTATATGTAGTTTAGATTTTGGATCCTCTCCTGTTCCCGGATAAAAAATGGACCATAGCAGATGAAAGGTCTCCCAGCACAACGAATAACTCTCTGGTGCATGAACATGGCCCATGCCCGAATCACACTAATCAGTGCTGCTGCCTGAATTATCAGCCTCATCAGTGCGTTCATAACCTAGTCGACATCGACGGTTCGTTCAGTGGGAAATTGATCCTACACCTAGCCTAATGGCCTAACCACCGAGCTAACAAAGGGGGGAGGGGGTGCTGCTGAAAGTGAAATCATGCCCTTAATCTTATTTTGATGTTTATGACAGTGTACTCATAGGGGACTAACAAAGTTTGTCAAGTATATCTCAGGTTTAAGTCCCCTCGGGATCATGTGTGTGTGTGTGTGTGTGTGGATTATGATTTCGGAAATATTTATCTTCATCAATAACGAAGAAACAAGTCGATATTTATGCTTATTCTTGAGTATAGGGATCCCGCACTATTAAGAGGGGAACATGGGGGTCTTATGAGAGTCTTGCTCAATATCTTCTTCTAAAAATCTCTCTATCTGATCTTCATCTCTGTCTGACGACCGGTATTCACCGGACGTCCGGCAACCTCTCATCAGTACCAAAACATCGGACGTCCGGTATTCTTCGGTTGTCCGGTACATTTTCAATAGAGCCAAAACATCGGTTGACCGGTGTCCATCAGACGTCCGGTACTTCCTCTACCGAACCAAAACATCGGGGGTCCGGGATCCTCCGGTTGTCTGGTACCTTCTATTCCGTGCCAAAACATCGGATGTCCGGTCCCTGTAGGACGTTCGGTGACTGCCGAGCCCTCGGTCATCCGTTGTGTACTGGACGTCCGACGCTGCAGTGTTGTTTTGGTCCCAATGGGCACTTGTTGGGGCATACTATAAATATCTCTCTCCCATCTCATGTGAGATTTGACCGATTCACTTCAAACATCCTCAAGAACACTTTTCACTCTCTCTCTCTCACTCACTCACTCTCCTACACCAAATCTTAGATTCCTAAGGGATTGAGAGCATTTGAGAGAAGTTGTCCACCCAAGTGATAGATCCACTCCTTCCCCTTCTTTGCACCAAAGGAATTCGTGATTTGAGCAAGTCTTGAGCTTTTCCCCATTGTTCTTGTTACTCTTGGAGGTTGGAGACTCCTAGGCGGTAGGATTCATTCCAAGAGGAATCGATCATTGTGATTACCATCGAAAAGTTTGTGAGGGTTTGGAGATCACCCCAATGTCTACCACTAGTGGTTGAGAAACGCCTTCGTGGTGTTGTCTCGAAGGGAGAATAGGGTGAGCCTTCGTGGCGTTGGTGTGCCATCGTGGTAACATCCACCTCTCTAATGGTGACGTAGCTTCCCTCCAAGGAAGTGAACATCGGCATACATCATCGTCTCTCGGAGTTGCGGTTATCCCTAACCCTAACTTCCTACTTGTGGTTACTTGTCTCTTAGGCCTTACGTATATCATATTGTGCTAGCTTACTCACATAGTTGTGTTACTTGTTTACCTTGCTTAGCTCTTAGCATCTTACTTGCAATTCTTAGTGAAGGAAATATGCCCTAGAGGCAATAATAAAGTTGTTATTTATATTTCCTTATATCATGATAAATGTTTATTATTCATGCTAGAATTGTATTAACCAGAAACTTGATACATGTGTGGATACATAGACAAAACACCGTGCCCCTAGTAAGCCTCTACTAGAATAGCTCGTTGATCAAAGATGGTTAAGTTTCCTAACCATAGACATGTGTTGTCATTTGATTAACGGGATCACATCATTAGGAGAATGATGTGAATGACAAGACCCATCCGTTAGCTTAGCATAATGATCATTAAGTTTTATTGCTATTGCTTTCTTCATGACTTATACATATTCCTCTGACTATGAGATTATGCAACTCCCGAATACCGGAGGAACACCTTGTGTGCTATCAAATGTCACAACGTAACTGGGTGATTATAAAGAGGCTCTACAGGTGTCTCCGAAGGTGTTTGTCCGGTTGGCACAGATCAAGATTAGTATTTGTCACTCCGAGTATCGGAGAGGTATCTCTGGGCCCTCTCGGTATTGCACATCACTATAAGCCTTGCAAGAAATGTGACTATAATGAGTTAGTTGCGGGATGATGTATTACAGACCGAGTAAAGAGACTTGCCAGCAATGTGACTGAACTAGGTATGATGATACCGATGATCGAATCTCGGGAAAGTAACATACCGATGACAAAGGGAATAACATATGTTATTATTGCGGTTTGACTGATAAAGATCTCTTATAATATGTAGGAAGCAATATGAGCATCCAGGTTCCGCTATTGGTTATTGACTGGAGATGTGTCTCGGTCATGTCTACATAGTTCTCGAACCCGTAGGGTCCGCGCGCTTAACGTTTTATGACGATTTGTATTATGAGTTATGTGTTTTGGTGACCGAAGTTTGTTCAGAGTCCCAGATGAGATCACGGACATGACGAAGAGTCTCGAAATGGTCGAGAGGTAAAGATTCATATATTGGAAGGTAGTATTCGGACATCGGAATGGTTCCGAGTGATTCGGGTATTTTACCGGAGTACCGAGGGGTTACCGGAACCCCCCGAGGGAAGTATTTGGCCTACATGGGCCTAAGGGAGAGAAAGGGAAGCCCGCGGGGGGTGGCGCGCGCCCCCCTCCTAGGGAGTCTGAATAGGACAAGGAGGAGGGGGCGTGGCCCCCCTTTCTTCTCCCTCTCCCTCCCCTTCCTTTTCACTCTGGTGGAGAAAGGAAAGGGGGGGGGGGGGCGAATCCTACTAGGACTAGGAGTCCTAGTAGGACTCCCCCATGGCGCGCCCCCTCCTGGCCGGCCGCCTCCTCCTCCCCCATTTATATATGGGGGGAGGGGGCACCCCAAAGGCACATCAATTGTTCTCTTAGCCGTGTGCGGTGCCCCTCCATAGTTTACTCCTCCGGTCATAGCGTCATAGTGTTGAGGTGAAGTCCTGCGCAGATCATGTTGGGAAAGACAGAAATTTCAAAAAAAAATCCTACGCACACACAGTATCTATCATGGTGATGCACAGCGACGGGAGGGGAGAGTGTTGTCCATGTACCCTCGTAGAACGAAAGCGGAAGCGTTATGACAACACGGTTGATGTAGTCGTACGTCTTCACGATCCGACCGATCCTAGTACCGAAAGTACGGCACCTCCACGATCTGCAAACGTTCAGCTCGGTGACGTCCCACGAACTCTTGATCCAGCTGAGTATCGAGGGAGAGTTTGGTCAGCCCGACGGCGTGATGACGGTGATGATGAAGTTACCGGCGCAGGGCTTCGCCTAAGCACTAAGACGATATGACTGAGGTGGATTATGGTGGAGGGAGGCACCGCACACGGCTAAGACAATGTCTGTTGTTGTGTTCTAGGGTGCCCCCTGCCCCCGTATATAAAGGAGCAAGGGGGAGGCCGGCCGGCCCTAGGGGCGCGCCAAGGGAGGAGGAATCCTCCTCCTAGTAGGAGTAGGATTCCTCCTTTCCTAGTCCTACTAGGAAGAGGAGGGGAAAGAGGGAAAGGAGAGGAAGAGGAGAAGGAAAGGGGGGGCGTGCCCCCCTCCCTAGTCCAATTCGGACTCCCTATAGGGAGGGGGAGCGGCTGCCCCTTGTGAGATGCCTCCCCTCTTCCCTATGGCCCATGTAGGCCCAATCTTTCCCCGGGGGGTTCCGGTAACCCTCCGGCACTCCGGTTTTCTCCGAAATCACCCGAAACACTTCCGGTGTCCGAATATAGTTGTCAAATATATCAATCTTTATGTCTCGACCATTTCGAGACTCCTCATCATGTCCGTGATCATATCCGGGACTCCGAACTACCTTCAGTACATCAAAACACATAAACTCATAATACCGATCATCACCGAACGTTAAGCGTGCGGACCCTACGGGTTCGAGAACTATGTAGACTGATGTCTACTACACAACCTTCTTCTTGTAGACGTTGTTGGGCCTCCAAGTGCAGAGGTTTGTAGGACAATAGGAAATTTCC
Source organism: Aegilops longissima (assembly GCA_021605205.1). Taxonomy (NCBI): domain Eukaryota; kingdom Viridiplantae; phylum Streptophyta; class Magnoliopsida; order Poales; family Poaceae; genus Aegilops; species Aegilops longissima. The sequence goes on from CM038678.1 coordinate 628,939,762, forward strand.
CTCAAGTGGATGACCTAAGGTTTATCAATCCGTGGGAGGCGTAGGATGAAGATGGTCTCTCTCAAACAACCCTGCAACCAAATAGCAAAGAGTCTCTTGTGTCCCCAACACACCCAATACAATGGTAAATTGTATAGGTGCACTACTTAGGTGAAGAGATGGTGATACACGTGCAATATGGAAGGTAGATATAGGTTTTTGTAATCTAAAAATATAAAAACAGCAAGGTAGCAAGTGATAAAAGTGAGCGTAAACGGTATTGCAATGCTAGGAAACAAGGCCTAGGGTTCATACTTTCACTAGTGCAAGTTCTCTCAACAATAATAACATAATTGGATCATATAACTATCCCTCAACATGCAACAAAGAGTCACTCCAAAGTCATTAATAGCAGAGAACAAATTAAGAGATTATTGTAGGGTACGAAATCACCTCAAAGTAATCCTTTCTGATTGATCTATTCAAGAGTCCGTAGTAAAATAACACGAAGCTATTCTTTCCATTCAATCTATACTAGAGTTTGTACTAGAATAACACCTTAAGACACAAATCAACCAAAACCCTAATGTCACCTAGATACTCCAATGTCACCTCAAGTATCCATGGGTATGATTATACGATATGCATCACACAATCTCAGATTCATCTATTCAACCAACACAAAGAACTCCAAAGAGTGCCCCAAAGTTTCTACCGGAGAGTCAAGACGAAAATGTGTGCCAACCCCTATGCATAAGTTCACAAGGTCACAGAACCCGCAAGTTGATCACCAAAACATACATCAAGTGGATCACGTGATATCCCATTGTCACCACAGATAAGCACATGCAAGACATACATCAAGTGTTCTCAAATCCTTAAAGACTCAATCCGATAAGATAACTTCTGAAGGAAATATGCCCTAGAGGAAATAATAAAGTTATTATTTATTTCCTTATATGATGATAAATGTTTATTATTCATGCTAGAATTCTATTAACCGAAAACATAATACTTGTGTGAATACATAGACAAACAGAGTGTCACTAGTATGCCTCTACTTGACTAGCTCGTTGATCAAAGATGGTTATGTTTTCCTAGCCATTGACATGAGTTGTCATTTGATTAATGGGATCACATCATTAGAAGAATGATGTGATTGACTTGACCCATTCCGTTAGCTTAGCACTCGATCGTTTAGTATGTTGCTATTGCTTTCTTCATGACTTATACATGTTCCTATGACTATGAGATTATGCAACTCCCATTTACCGGAGGAACACTTTGTGTGCTACCAAACATCACAACGTAACTGGGTGATTATAAAGTGCTCTACAGGTGTCTCCAAAGGTACTTTTTGGGTTGGTGTATTTCGAGATTAGGATTTGTCACTCCGATTGTCGGAGAGGTATCTCTGGGCCCACTCGGTAATGCACATCACTTAAGCCTTGCAAGAAATGTAACTAATGAGTTAGTTGCGGGATGATGTATTACGTAACGAGTAAAGAGACTTGCCAGTAACGAGATTGAACTAGGTATTGAGATACCGATGATCGAATCTCGGGCAAGTAACATACCGATGACAAAGGAAACAACGTATGTTGTTATGCGGTTTGACCGATAAAGATCTTCGTAGAATATGTGGGAGCCAATATGAGCATCCAGGTTCCGCTATTGGTTATTGACCGGAGACGTGTCTCGGTCATGTCTACATAGTTCTCGAACCCGTAGGGTCCGCACGCTTAAAGTTCGATGACGGTTATATTATGAGTTTATGTGTTTTGATGTACCGAAGGTAGTTCAGAGTCCCGGATGTGATCACGGACATGACGAGGAGTCTCTAAATGATCGAGACACGAAGATTGATATATTGGACGACTATATTCGGACACCGGAATGGTTCCGGGGGTTATCGGATATATACCGGAGTACCGGGGGCTTACCGGAACCCCCCGGGGGTTATCGGATATATACCGGAGTACCGGGGGTTACCGGAACCCCCCGAGGGTTATTGGGCCTCATGGGCCCAAGTGGTGGAAAGAGGAGAGGAGGCCAGGAGGTGGCGCGCAGCCCCCCTTGCCCCAATCCGAATTGGGAAAGGGAAGGGGGCGGCGGCCCCCTCTCCTTCCTTCTCTCCACCTCCTCCTTCCCCCTTATCCTAGTTGGAATAGGAAAGGGGGGAAAACCTACTTGGAGTAGGATTGCCCCCCCTTGGGCGCGCCTCCTCCCCTTGGCCGGCCCTCCTACTCCCCCCTTTATATACGGAGGAGGGGGGCACCCCATAGACACAACAATTGATCATTGATCTCTTAGCCGTGTGCGGTGCCCCTCCACCATAATCCACCTCGATAATATCGTAGCGGTGCTTAGGCGAAGCCCTGCATCGGTAGAACATCATCATCGTCACCACGCCGTCGTGCTGACAGAACTCTCCCTCAAAGCTTGGTTGGATCGGAGTTCGAGGGAAGTCATCGAGCTGAACGTGTGCTGAACTCGGAGGTGCCGTGCGTTCGGTACTTGATTGGTCGGATCGTGAAGACGTACGACTACATCAACCGCGTTGTGCTAATGCTTCCGCTTTCGGTCTACGAGGGTACGTGGACAACACTCTCCCCTCTCGTTGCTATGCATCACCATGATCCCGTGTGTGCGAGGATTTTTTTGAAATTACTACGTTCCCCAACAAAGGGCATCCGAGCCTGGTTTTATGCGTAGATGTTATATGCACGAGTAGAACATAAGTGAGTTGTGGGCGATATAAGTCATACTGCTTACCAGATGTCATACTTTGGTTCGGCGGTATTGTTGGATGAAGCGGCCCGACCGACATTACGCCAGACGCTTACGCGAGACTGGTTCTACCGACGTGCTTTGCACACAGTGGTCTGGCGGGTGTCGGTTTCTCCAACTTTAGTTGAACCGAGTGTGGCTATGCCCGGTCCTTGAGAAGGTTAAAACAACACTAACTTGACGAACTATCGTTGTGGTTTTGATGCATAGGTAAGAACGGTTCTTGCTCAGCCCGTAGCAGCCACGTAAAACTTGCAACAACAAAGTAGAGGACGTCTAACTTGTTTTTGCAGGGCATGTTGTGATGTGATATGGTCAAGGCATGATGCTAAATTTTATTGTATGAGATGATTATGTTTTGTAACCGAGTTATCGGCAACTGGCAGGAGCCATATGGTTGTCGCTTTATTGTATGCAATGCAATCGCCCTGTAATGCTTTACTTTATCACTAAGTGGTAGCGATAGTCGTAGAAGCATAAATTGGCGAGACGACAACGATGCTACGATGGAGATCAAGGTGTCGCGCCAGTGACGATGGTGATCATGATGGTGCTTCGAAGATGGAGATCACAAGCACAAGATGATGATGGCCATATCATATCACTTATATTGATTGCATATGATGTTTATCTTTTATGCATCTTATCTTGCTTTGATTGACGGTAGCATTATAAGATGATCCCTCACTAAATTATCAAGGTATAAGTGTTCTCCCGAGTATGCACCGCTATGAAAGTTCTTCGTCTTGAGACACCACGTGATGATCGGGTGTGATAGGCTCTATGTTCAAATACAACGGGTGCAAAACAGTTGCACACGCGAATACTCAAAGTTAAACTTGATGAGCCTAGCATATAACAGATATGGCCTCGGAACACGGAGACCGAAAGGTCGAGCATGAATCATATAGTAGATATGATCAACATAGTGATGTTCACCATTGAAATTACGTCCTGGAAGCACCGCTAGGTGCCAGACCTGCTGCAGGAGCAACACCAGATGTTATGAACGTCTGGCAGAGCAAAGCTGATGACTACTCAATAGTTCAGTGTGCCATGCTTTACGGCTTAGAACCGGGACTTCAACGACGTTTTGAACGTCATGGAGCATATGAGATGTTCCAGGAGTTGAAGTTAATATTTCAAGCAAATTCCCGGATTGAGGGACATGAAGTCTCCAATAAGTTCTACAATTGCCGATGGAGGAGAATAGTTCACAAGGAGCATATACTCGTAATGTCCGGATATAACAATCACTTGATTCAACCGGGAGTTAATCTTCCGGATGGTAGCATCATTGATGAATTCTTCAATCACTGCCACCAAGCTACAAGAGCTTCGTGATGAACTATAACATGCAAAGGATGGATAAGACGATTCCCGAGCTCTTCGCAATGCTAAAGGCTGCGGAGGTAGAAATCAAGAAGGAGCATGAAGTGTTGATGGTCGACAAGACCACCAATTTCAAGAAAAAGGGCAAAGGGAAGAAGAAGGGGAACTTCAAGAAGAACAGCAAACAAGTTGCTGCTCAGGAGAAGAAACCCAAGTCTGGACCTAAGCCTCGAGATCGAGTGCTTCTACCGCAAGCGCATCGTCATTTGGAAGCGGAACTGCCCCAAGTATTTGGCGGATAAGAAGGATGGCAAGGTGAACAAAGGTATATGTGATATACATGTTATTGATGTGTACCTTACCAGAGCTCGCAGTAGCACCTGGGTATTTGATACTGGTTCTGTTGCTAATATTTGCAACTCGAAACAGGGACTACGGATTAATTGAAGATTGGCTAAGGATGAGGTGACGATACGCGTGGGAAATGGTTCCAAAGTCGATGTGATTGCAGTCGGCACACTACCTCTACATCTACCTTCGGGATTAGTTTTAGACCTGAATAATTGTTATTTGGTGCCAGCGTTGAGCATGAACATTATATCTGGATCTTGTTTGATGCGAGATGGTTATTCATTTAAATCAGAGAATGATGGTTGTTCTATTTATATGAGTAATACCTTTTATGATCATGCACCCTTGAAGAGTGGTCTATGTTTGTTGAATCTCGACAGTAGTGATACACATATTCATAATATTGAAGCCAAAAGATGCAGAGTTGATAATGATAGTGCAACTTATTTGTGGCACTGCCGTTTAGGTCATATTGGTGTAAAGCGCATGAAGAAACTCCATACTGATGGACTTTTGGAACCACTTGATTATGAATCACTTGGTACTTGCGAACTGTGCCTCATGGGCAAGATGACTAAAACGCCGTCCTCCAGAACTATGGAGCGAGCAACAGATTTATTGGAAATCGTACATACAGATGTATGTGGTCCGATGAATGTTGAGGCTCGCGGCGGGTATCGTTATTTTCTCACCTTCACAGATGATTTAAGCAGATATGGGTATATCTACTTAATGAAACATAAGTCTGAAACATTTGAAAAGTTCAAAGAATTTCAGAGTGAAGTTGAAAATCATCGTAACAAGAAAATAAAGTTTCTACGATCTGATCGTGGAGGAGAATATTTGAGTTACGAGTTTGGTCTTCATTTGAAACAATGCGGAATAGTTTCGCAACTCACGCCACCCGGAACACCTCAGTGTAATGGTGTGTTCGAACGTCGTAATCGTACTTTACTAGATATGGTGCGATCTATGATGTCTCTTACTGATTTACCGCTATCATTTTGGGGTTATGCTTTAGAGACGGCCACATTCACGTTAAATAGGGCACCATCGAAGTCCGTTGAGACGACGCCTTATGAACTGTGGTTTGGCAAGAAACCAAAGTTGTCGGTTCTTAAAGTTTGGGGCTGCGATGCTTATGTGAAAAAACTTCAACCTGATAAGCTCGAACCCAAATCGGAGAAATGTGTCTTCATAGGATACCCAAAAGAGACTGTTGGGTACACCTTCTATCACAGATCCGAAGGCAAGACTTTTGTTGCTAAATTTGGAATCTTTCTGGAAAAGGAGTTTCTCTCGAAAGAAGTGAGTGGGAGGAAAGTAGAACTTGATGAGGTAACAGTACCTGCTCCCTTATTGGAAAGTAGTTCATCACAGAAACCGGTTCCTATGACGTCAACACCAATTAGTGAGGAAGTTAATGATGATGATCATGAAACTTCAGATCAAGTTGTTACTGAACCTTGTAGGTCAACCAGAGTAAGATCCGCACCAGAGTGGTACGGTAATCCTGTTTTGGAGGTTATGTTACTAGACCATGACAAACCTACAAACTATGAAGAAGTGACGATGAGCCCAGATTCCGCAAAATGGCTTGAGGCCATGAAATCTGAGATGGGATCCATGTATGAGAACAAAGTGTGGACTTTGGTTGACTTGCCCGATGATCGGCAAGCCATCGAAAATAAATGGATCTTCAAGAAGAAGACTGACGCTGACGGTAATGTTACTGTTTATAAAGCTCGACTTGTTGCAAAAGGTTTTCGACAAGTTCAAGGGGTTGACTACGATGAGACCTTCTCACCCGTAGCGATGCTTAAGTTTGTCCGAATCATGTTAGCAATTGCCGCATTTTATGATTATGAAATTTGGCTGCATTCTTGAATGGATTTCTAGAAGAAGAGTTGTATATGATGCAACCGGAAGGTTTTGTCGATCCAAAGGGAGCTAACAAAGTGTGCAATCTCCAGCGATCCATTTATGGACTGGTGCAAGCCTCTCGGAGTTGGAATAAACGCTTTGATAGTGTGATCAAAGCATTTGGTTTTGTATGCAGACTTTTGGAGAAGCCTCAGATTTACAAGAAAGTGAGTGGGAGCTCAGAGCATTTCGATATTATATGTGGATGACATATTGCTGATTGGAAATGATATAGAATTTCTGGATAGCATAAAGGGATACTTGAATAAGAGTTTTTCAATGAAGGACATCGGTGAAGCTGCTTACATATTGGGCATCAAGATCTATAGAGATAGATCAAGACGCTTAATTGGACTTTCACAAAGCACATACCTTGACAAAGTTTTGAAGAAGTTCAAAATGGATCAAGCAAAGAAAGGGTTCTTGCCTCGTGTTACAAGGTGTGAAGTTGAGTAAGACTCAATGCCCGACCACTGCAGAAGATAGAGAGAAGATGAAAGATGTTCCCTATGCTTCAGCCATAGGCTCTATCATGTATGCAATGCTGTGTACCAGACCTGATGTGTGCCTTGCTATAAGTTTAGCAGGGAGGTACCAAAGTAATCCAGAGTGGATCATCGGACAGCGGTCAAGAACATCCTGAAATACCGAAAAGGACTAAGGATATGTTTCTCGTTTATGGAGGTGACAAAGAGCTCATCGTAAATGGTTACGTTGATGCAAGCTTTGACACTGATCCGGACGATTCTAAATTGCAAACCGGATACGTGTTTACATTGAACGGTGGTGCTGTCAGTTGGTGCAGTTCTAAACAAAGCGTCGTGGTGGGATCTACGTGTGAAGCAGAGTACATAGCTGCTTCGGAAGCAGCAAACGAAGGAGTCTGGATGAAGGAGTTCATATCCGATCTAGGTGTCATACCTAGTGCATCGGGTCCAATGAAAATCTTTTGTGACAATACTGGTGCAATTTCCTTGGCAAAGGAATCCAGATTTCACAAGAGAACCAAGCACATCAAGAGACGCTTCAACTCCATCCAGGATCTAGTCCAGGTGGGAGACATAGAAATTTGCAAGATACATATGGATCTGAATGTTGCAGACCCGTTGACTAAGCCTCTTCCACGAGCAAAACATGATCAACACCAAGGCTCCATGGGTGTTAGAATCATTACTGTGTAATCTAGATTATTGACTCTAGTGCAATTGGGAGACTGAAGGAAATATGCCCTAGAGGCAATAATAAAGTTATTATTTATTTCCTTATATAGTGATAAATGTTTATTATTCATGCTAGAATTGTATTAACCGGAAACATAATACTTGTGTGAATAAATAGACAAATAAAGTTTCACTAGTATGGCCTCTACTTGACTAGCTCGTTGATCAAAGATGGTTATGTCTTCCTAGCCATTGACATGAGTTGTCATTTGATTAACGGGATCACATCATTAGAAGAATGATGTGATTGACTTGACCCATTCCGTTAGCTTAACACTCGATCGTTTAGTATGTTGCTATTGCTTTCTTCATGACTTATACATGTTCCTATGACTAGGAGATTATGCAACTCCCGTTTACCGAGGAACACTTTGTGTGCTACCAAACGCCGTAACGTGAATCGGGTGATTATAAAGGTGCTCTACAGGTGTCTCCAAAGGTACTTGTTGGGTTGGTGTATTTCGAGATTAGGATTTGTCACTCCGATTGTCGGAGAGGTATCTCTGGGCCCACTCAGTAATGCACATCACTTAAGCCTTGCAAGTAATGCAACTAATGAGTTATTTGCGGGATGATGTATTACGGAACGAGTAAAGAGACTTGCCGGTAACGAGATTGAACTAGGTATTGAGATACCGACGATCGAATCTCGGGCAAGTAACATACCGATGACAAAGGGAACAACGTGCGTTGTTATGCGGTTTGACCGATAATGATCTTCGTAGAATATGTGGGAGCCAATATGAGCATCCAGGTTCCGCTATTGGTTATTGACCGGAGACGTGTCTCGGTCATGTCTACATAGTTCTCGAGCCCGTAGGGTCCGCACGCTTAAAGTTCGATGACGGTTATATTATGAGTTTATGTGTTTTGGTGTACCGAAGGTAGTTCGGAGTCCCAGATGTGATCACGGACATGACGAGGAGTCTCGAAATGATCGAGACATGAAGATTGATATATTGGACGACTATATTCGGACACCGGAATGGTTCCGGGGGTTATCAGATATATACCGGAGTACCGGGGGGTTACCGGAACCCCCCCGGGGGTTATTGGGCCTCATGGGCCCAAGTGGTGGAAAGAGGAGAGGCGGCTAGGAGGTGGCGCGTGGCCCCCCGTGCCCCAATCCGAATTGGGAAAGGGAAGGGGGCGGCGGCCCCCTTTCCTTCCTTCTCTCCACCTCCTCCTTCCCCCTTCTCCTAGTTGGAATAGGAAAGGGGGGTAAAACCTACTTCGAGTAGGATTGCCCCCCCTTGGGCGCGCCTCCTCCCCTTGGCCGGCCCCCTCCTCCTCCCCCTTTATATACGGAGGAGGGGGGCACCCCATAGACACAACAATTGATCATTGATCTCTTAGCCGTGTGCGGTGCCCCCCTCCACCATAATCCACCTCGATAATATAGTAGCGGTGCTTAGGCGAAGCCCTGCGTCGGTAGAACATCATCATCATCACCACGCCGTCGTGCTGACGGAACTCTCCCTCAAAGCTCGGCTGGATCGGAGTTCGAGGGACGTCATCGAGTTGAACGTGTGCAGAACTCGGAGGTGTCGTGCGTTCAGTACTTGATCGGTCGGATCGTGAAGACGTACGACTACATCAACCGCGTTGTGCTAACTCTTTCGCTTTCGGTCTATGAGGGTACGTGGACAACACTCTCCCCTCTCGTTGCTATGCATCACCATGATCTTGTGTGCGTAGGATTTTTTTTTGAAATTACTACGTTCCCCAACAACTTCAAAGGGAAAACTCAATCCATTACAAGAGAGTAGAGGGGGAGAAACATCATAAGATCCAACTATAGTAGCAAAGCTCGCGATACATCAAGATCGTGCCAAATCAAGAACACGAGAGAGAGAGATCAAACAGATACTACTGGTACATACCCTCAGCCCCGAGGGTGAGCTACTCCCTCCTCGTCATGGAGAGCGTCGGGATGATGAAGATGGCCACCAGAGAGGTATTCCCCCCTCTGGCAGGGTGCCGGAACGGGTCTAGATTGGTTTTCGGTGGCTACGGAGGCTTGCGGCGGCGGAACTCCCGATCTAGGTTATGTTCTGGAAGTTTGGGTATATATAAGAGGTTTTGGCATCGGGAAAAAGTTAGGGGGTCCTCGAGGTGGCCACGAGATAGGGGGGCGCGCCCCCACCCTCATGGTGGCCTCGGGACTCTTCTGGCCCATCTCCGGTACTCCGTGGGCTTCTTCTGGTCCAAAAATGATCTCCGTGAAATTTCAGGTCAATTGGACTCCGTTTGGTTTTCCTTTTCTGCGATACTCAAAAACAAGGAAAAAACAGAAACCGCATCGGGCTCTAGGTTAATAGGTTAGTCCCAAAAATCATATAAAACAGCATATAAATGCATATAAAACATCCTAGATGGATAATATAATAGCATGGAACAATCAAAAATTATAGATACGTTGGAGACGTATCATAGACATGACCGAGACTCATCTCCGGTCAATAAACAATAGCGGAACCTGGATGTTCATATTGGCTCCTACATATTCTACGAAGATCTTTATCGGTCAAACCGCGTAACAATATATGTTGTTCCCTTTGTTATCGGTATGTTACTTGCCCGGGATTCAATCGTCGGTATCATCATACCTAGTTCAATCTCGTTACCGACAAGTCTCTTTACTCGTTTCGTAATGCATCATCCCGCAACTAACTCATTAGTCACATTGCTTGCAAGGCTCATAGTGATGTACATTACCGAGAGGGCCCAGAGATACCTCTCCGATAGACAGAGTGACAAATCCTAATCTTGATCTATGCCAACTCAACAAACGCCATCAGAGACAATTGTAGAGCTTCTTTATAATCACCTAGTTAAGTTGTGACGTTTGATAGCACACAAGGTGTTCCTCCGGTATTCGGGAGTTGCATAATCTCATAGTCAGAGGAACATGTATAAGTCATGAAGAAAGCCGTAGCAATAAAACTGAATGATCATTATGCTAAGCTAACGGGTGGGTCTTGTCCATCACATCATTCTCTAATGATGTGATCCCGTTCATCAAATGACAACACATGTCCATGGCTAGGAAACTTAACCATCTTTGATTAACGAGCTAGTCAAGTAGAGCCATACTAGGGACACACTATTTGTCTATGTATTCACACATGTACTAAGTTTTCGGTTAATACAATTCTAGCATGAATAATAAATATTTATCTTGATATAAGGAAATATAAATAACAACTTTATTATTGCCTCTAGGGCATATTTCCTTCAGTCTCCCACTTGCACTAGAGTCAATAATGTAGTTCACATCGTCATGTGATTTAACACCAATAGTTCACATCTTTATGTGATTAGTTCACATCTCCATGTGACTAACACCCAAAGGGTTTACTAGAGTCAATAATCTAGTTCACATCACTATGTGATTAACACCCAAAGAGTGATCATGTTTTGCTTGTGAGAGAAATTTAGTCAACGGGTCTGCCACATTCAGAGTCGTATGTATTTTGCAAATTTCTATGTCTACAATGCTTTTGAAAGTGCAACTATCCCTAGGTGGTTTTGGTAATTCATAACAACATATAGCTCATTGAGCTAATGCTATTCCAAAGACAAATATTTCAGGAAAGCTCAATGAATGGCATGGCATGGATGATGAAAGTGGATCCCTCAAAATATTAAGGACAAAGGATTGGCTCAAGCTCAAAAGCTCAAGACTCTACATTTTACATTTCAGTGATCCAAGATCACATTGAGTCTATAGGAAAAGCCAATACTATCAAGGAGGGATGAGGTGTTGCTTAATGAGCCTCTTGCTTCATGTGCTTAGTGATATGCTCCAAAACCCTCCACTACTTTCTCACATCCACATATGACCTAAACCTAAAGTCAAAATCGGTCCTACCGATTCTTTCTATCCGGCGCCACCGAGTTCAAATGTCATAGCCACTGCCACAAACCCTAGGCAAATCGGTTTCACCGATAGGGATCTCGGTCTCACCAAGATGGGATTATAATCTCTCTGTTTCCCTTCGTAACGTTTCGGTCTAACCGAAGTGAGCGATCGGTCCCACCGAGATTGCAATGTAAACTCTCTGTTTCCCTTTCGTAACTTTTCGGTCTCACCGAAAGAGCGAATCGGTCCCACCGAGTTTACCTGACCAACTCTCTGGTTAGCTAATTACCAAAATCGGTCTCACCGAGTTTGTGTAATCGGTCTCACCGAGATTACGTTATGCCCTAACCCTAACCATATCGGTCCTACCGAGTTGCATGTCAGTCCCACCGAAAACCCTAACGGTCACTAGGTTTACTGAATCGGTCCGACCGAGTTTGTTGATTCGGTCCCACCGAGTTTGGTAAATTGTGTGTAATGGTTAGATTTTGTGTGGAGGCTATATATACCCTCCACCTCCTCTTCATTCGTGGAGAGAGCCATCGTAACAAACCTACACTTCCAACTTACCAGCCTCGAGAGAACCACCTACTCATGTGTTGAGGCCAAGATATTCCATTCCAACCACATGAATCTTGATCTCTAGCCTTTCCCAAGTTGATTTCCACTCAAATCTTCTTTCCACCAAATCCAAATCCTGTGAGAGAGAGTTGAGTGTTGGGGAGACTATCATTTGAATCACAAGAGCAAGGAGTTCATCATCAACACACCATTTGTTACTTCTTGGAGAGTGGTGTCTCCTAGATTGGCTAGGTGTCACTTGGGAGCCTCCGACAAGATTGTGGAGTTGAACCAAGGAGTTTGTAAGGGCAAGGAGTTCGCCTACTTCGTGAAGATCTACCGCTAGTGAGGCAAGTACTTCGTGGGCGACGACCATGGTGGGATAGACAAGGTTGATTCTTCGTGGACCCTTCGTGGGTGGAGCCCTCCGTGGACTCGCACAATCATTACCCTTCGTGGGTTGAAGTCTCCATCAACGTGGATGTATGATAGCACCACCTATCGGAACCACGACAAAAACATCCGTGTCTCCAATTGCGTTTGAATCCTCCAAACCCTTCCCTTTACATTCTTGCAAGTTGCATGCTTTAATTTCCGCTGCCTATACTCTTTGCATGCTTTCTTGAATTGTGTGAAGATTGCTTGACTTGTGCAAAGATAGCTAAAATCTGCCAAAGTCTAAAATTGGGAAAAGGTTGAGTTTTTAATCGGTCAAGTAGTCTAATCACCCCCTCTAGACATACTTCAAGGTCCTACAAGTGGTATCAGAACTTTGGTCTCCATTCGCTTTGATTTCCATAGCTTTTGGTGGTCATAGCCTTGGTTTCACAACCTAGGAGAGTATAGCGTCTAGCGAGGGAAATTATCACCGTAGAGGTCCTTACTTGGATGGCACTAATTTTGCTAGTTGGAAGCATAAGATGAAAATGCATATTCTCGGACATAACCCCGCCGTTTGGGCTATTGTGTGTATTCGTTTGCAAGGTGAATTCTTTGATGGGAGAGAACCGAACCGTGAAGCTAGCGCGGAAGAGTTGAAGATGCTGCAATACAACGCTCAAGCTTGTGATATCCTCTTCCATGGCTTGTGCCCCGAAGAGTTCAACAAAATCAGCCGTCTTGAGAATGCAAAGGAAATTTGGGATACTTTGATTGATATGCATGAAGGTACCGACTCCGTCAAGGAATCCAAGTTGGACGTGCTCCAAAGTCAGCTTGACAAGTTCAAAATGAAGGATGGTGAAGGTGTCGCTGAAATGTACTCTAGGCTTGCTCTTATCACAAATGAGATTGCCGGCTTAGGAAGCAAAGAGATGACCGATAGATTCATCATCAAGAAGATCCTAAGAGCATTGGATGGAAAATATGATACCGTGTGCACATTGATCCAAATGATGCCAAACTACAAAGATCTCAAGCCAACGGAAGTCATTGGAAGAATTGTTGCTCATGAGATGTCACTCAAGGATAAGGAGGAACTTCACAACAAGTCAAGTGGTGCTTACAAAGCCTCATGTGAAGCCCCCACATCATCAAGTGAGAAACAAACCTTCAATGAAGAATTGAGCTTAATGGTGAAGAACTTCAACAAATTCTAAAAGAGTAGAAGCAAAGAAAGAAGCTCTAAGTCAAGGTCCTACAATGACAAAAGATCTTCTAGTCGAGAGCGCAATTGCTACAATTGTGGGAGACCCGGACACTATTCCAATGAGTGTACGGCACCCTACAAAAGAAGAGAAAATTCTACAAAGAGAAGAAGTAGAAGAGAAGAATCACCACCAAGAGAGAGAAGGAGTAGAGATGATCGTTATGAACGAAGACCCTCACGGAGAAGCAATGATTCGGATAGGAAGGACAAGTCATCAAAGAGCTACACAAAACGAAGACATCAAGCTCATGTTGGTGAATGGGTATCCGCCCGACTCGGCAATCACTCCGAGAGAAGCTATCACTCCGACTCCGAATACACTCAAGATGAAGGTGTTGCCGGTCTAGCACTTGTGTCAACCAACTCCTACGACATATTTGATTCACAAAATGAAGGAATTGGAAGATGCTTCATGGCCAAAGGTCCTAAGGTAACACACCCTGAGTATGTTGATTTTAATAGTGATGAAGATGACTTGCTAGGTGATGATGATTTACTTGTTGACAACTCTAGTGATGAATACTATGATGAAACGTCAATTAATCATGCTGATCAAGATAAAACGAATGACAATGATAAGGAGAAGATTGAGCTTCTAACTAAAGAACTAAACACTCTTAAGTTAGCTCATGAAACTATCTTCGAAGATCATCGAGAACTTTTAAGGGCTCATGAGAAGTTACGCTTTGAAAAACTCAATCTTGAGCAAGAGCATGAGTTCCTAAAAGCAATCAATGATGATCTCCGTAAGAAAAGTTCTTCTTACATTGCCAAGCGTTTACTCTTATCTACTTACATGCCTCAAGTCTTGCCGGGAGGGGGGTTCTTTCTCTAGTCAAGTCTAGTAACAAGAACAAGAAAGATTCTTTCTCTAGTAGTGACAATAACAATGCTAAATCCAATATTGTTTCTTCTAGTAGTTCTCTTGATTCCACTAATGATTCTCTTAGCCAAGTTACTCTTGAGCAAGAAAACATCTTATTGAAGGGAATTATAGAGAAAGGTGTATACAAGAGCCTTGCCGGGAGTAAGCAATTTGAGGAAATTGTACGCAAGCAAGGAAGGCACCGGAAGAATCAAGGTGTTGGTTTTGAACGAAAGTTCAATGCCAATGGAGTAGAGTGGGAAGAAGATCAATACCCCAAGACGAAGTTTGTTCCTCAACAAGAGAAGTATGATCCTACTTCCTTCAAGGGAACACAAGCACAAGATGATCTTCCACCACAAGACCACAAGAACAAAGGCAAGGACAAGCTTCAAGAGGAGATTGATGCATTTGAAGAAGCACCCAAGGCCTTGGTCAAGTGGGTTCCCAAGACTACGTCAAGTGCTACTTCATCAAGTACAACTACTACACCAAGGATTCCCATCAAGATGATGTGGATCCCGAAGAAGAAGAACTAGAGAGTTCTTGAGGGTGACTCCGCCAACATTCTTCACTCATATCATTATGGCAAGGAAAAGTGCAATCATCTTCCATATCTTACACTAGTTCAAGGAGTCACAAACCCTCATGTTGGTAAGACAAGGGACAAGGTAACCTAAAGTTTTCATGGACATCATTTTGTGAATGCATCACTCTATGTCTATGGATATTCTTGTTTGTTCCTTGTGGGACTAACCCATGTAGGTATTGAAAGTGCAACTCACTCCAAAGGTTTGCTCCAAAAGATCTACATCAACATTGAGCATCCACATCTTCAACACCTACATGAAGTCATCATCGACAAAACCCAAGGTTAGTTCATCCCTCTAAGGGGGGATCTCACATCTAGGGGGAGCTTAACTCTAAGAATTGAGTCAAAGCAACTCTAATAATGTGAACACATAAATGCTTTATGTAAAAGTGGTAACCCCACTTGAGCTTAAACGATGAGTATGACCTATGATCAAATGTTCTCATTTGACTCCTAAGTCAATATACTCATATATAGATGACCTTGTCATCACCAATTGTTTGATAGATGCTAGAATTGGTTGTGCATGCTTTGTCACATATTTCATTTGTCATTTTATTGTGTGAGCATGTTGGTTGCATATTTTACTCATTCGAGGACATCCACTTGTTGTTTTGATTGATTGGTTTCTTCTTCTTCGGCCAAGTGGATGGATGAGAATGCCTAAGAACCTTCTCTAGCTATCTATGCTTTTCTCGTCTCAAACTCTATTCATGCTACATCACAAAATTTGATCAAGTCAGATTCGAACCACTCTGTGTGAGGAGCACTCGGAGTCCCCAATTCGTCATAGACTTAAAACTTCCAAAACTTCTTTGTGATTTTTGGTCTGACCGATTCATTCATTTTGGTCATACCGAGATCACTAAGTAGATCTAGGTTTTCATCTCGGTGCAACCGATTTGAACTTTTCGGTCACATCGAGTTGCTGTAACTGTCAACAGTTATGCATCTCGGTGCCACCGAGTTGTTCCTTTCGGACACACCGGCGAGTGTCGGGCTATATATTCACACGGCAAAATTTTGGAAAACTTTCTCCGAACTCTTCGCCACAAGATAGCTCGCTCTGCCTACTAGGTCTCCGGATTGTCGACTTAAATGCACCGCCTCCTGTCGCTGGTCTCCGCCGTCAACGGATTTCATCTCCGTCGTTGCCGCCGTGGCGAGTTCACCGCCGAACTAGGGTATGAACTCGATCACAAGTGCTATCCTTGTCGATTCTCAGACATTGTGTTCATTATGCTTCTTGCCAGATTGAAACACCTCTATCCAATCAAAACAATCCTTAGAATAGATGTGATTCGAAAATTTAGGGTTAGGTTTCACGAAACCATCTCGACCCACCGAGTTGAAAAACTCGGTCCCACCGATTTGGCTAACGCCATTGCACTAGTAACTCTCGGTCCGACCGAGAATTGCTATCGGTGTGACCGATTTTAAAACTTTGTGAAACCCTAGCAGTCTCGGTGCCACCGAACCGTGACTCGACCGACCGAGTTCACTAGTTTAGGTTCCAAAACTGCTTCGGTATCACCGAGTTTGAAAATCGGTAGATCCGAAATGCTTTCTGTGGAAAACTAAAACTAAGTTTTTTGAATCATTCTTTTGCAAAAATCTCTGCATTTTGTGATGCTCATCCACTCTACCTCATCTATAACTATTCACAGGGTCAGCAGTCAGGGTGTGCAGCATGTGAGACCAAAGTGACAGCCAGAACAAGTCAGAAGAGCAGAGTCACATGAGTGAGGGCACCAGTCCCTCTAGCAGCTCAGATGAGGGAAGCAGAAGCACTCCCAGCAATTTGCCCAAGGCTGCCACTAGGACAAGGAAGAAGAAAAACCTCAGAGTCTGAGGATGAGTATTATGTGGCAGTCGAGGATGAGGCTATGTCAAAGAAGAAAGCACTCAAGAAGGAGTATAGCTCAACTACAGTAAAGCCAGGGATGAAGATCAAAAGGCCTGCAGGAAGACAATCAATGTCCAAAGCCAGAGTCTCCACTCAAGCATCTTTGGAATCCCAACCCAAAGAGCCTGCTGCAGAAGGAAAGAAAAGGAAGGAAAGGGTCAAGAAGACCATGGCCAGAGTAATAGGAAAGCCTTCCATGATGGAAGAAGAGGAAGAAGAAGAGGTTGCTGCACCAGCACCTAAGGCACAAAAGCTAATGGGTGATGCTATAAAGTTAGGGGCTGCAACTTCAAAGCCCAAAGAAGCACCCAAAGCTGCCTCCAAGCCCAAGAGTGCACCTAAGAGGAATACCAGGAGTATACCAGCTGCTGAAAAGAACAATGCCCCAGTGCCTGATGTTGCTGCTGAGGAAGATGATGAAGGGCAAGTCCTAAGGAAGCTCAAACCCAAGATTCCAGACCACAATGATGCTCATCCTGTGGCTGAAAACATGAAGATAAGGAGAGACTTAGGGTTGAGGCTATGGAGAGAGTCAGATCCATATGCCACCAGGAGAAGGACTGCTGTTGATTACAGGTTCCACACAAAGGAGCATCAGGACTTCTATGAGACAATCTTGTTGGACAAGAAGCCCATAGTGTGTGATATGAGGTGGGTCGACTGGACCTACATTCAGGAAAATGAAGAACACTATCCTGGAGTGTATGACAGCTTCAGTTCGTGTGGAGTTGCAGACTTTGTTGGGCAGAAGCTCACAAACTGGAATGATGAGCTCATTATGCAATTCTACTCCACAGCACATTTCTATCCAGATGGTAGGATAGTTTGGATGTCTGAAGGAACGAGATACCAATCAACCATTGAGGAATGGGAAAGTCTGATCAATGCCCCAAAGGAGAGTGAAGATGACTTGGATGTTTATGCCAAGAAGAAGATGGATCACAACTCTATGTCACATGTACAAGGAGATCCCGATGAGGCACTTGAGACTTTCAAGTTTGGGTCAATTCATTTTCTTCTCATCGAGGGCTGGCAACGATCAAGCTGGATCCTAAGGCACACTCTGTTGCCCAAATCAGGTGACCACAACATGATCAGAGGGCATGCAATTAATTTGCTACACATATTTGATGTGCCCCAGAAATTCAAGGTCATGAGCCTCATAGTTGAAACTATCAAGAGGACAACAACAGACCAAAAGAGAAGTTGTGGATATGCCCCACAAATTCAGGAGTTAATTAACTCAAAGATGGGCATAGGGAAGTATCTGTTGGATAAGGAACACTTTGTTCTCTATCCTGAATTTGAGGACAATCAAGTTGTCATGACTGAGAATGAACCATCATCAGTACAAGCTCAAGAAAAGAAGGAGAAAGCAAGGAAAGACAAGGCTGCCAAGATGCCAACTCTAGCAGAGGCATCTGAGTACTTTTTGAAGAACAAGCAGGACCAACTTGGTTACTTGATAGCATCAACTCTGCGGATTGAGAAGGGGTTGGCCACCCTAACTCAAAATCAGGAGAGCCTGGAAAGAATCATGGAACAAAAATTCTATGATCTTGATGTCAAAGTAACTGAGATCCAGTCAGTTGTGGAGCAGCTACAAGATGACATGCAGGAGAGGAAGGGCAGGACAATAAGCGATGCATTTGCGAGTGCCTCGAGCTCGGAGATCAGCCGCAGAGCGACTGCAGACACCGTGAGTCACTTCATCTACTCCAGCTACAGCTCCAGCAAGAACCAGCTCCAAACCAACTCCTTCAGCTCCTTCCACATCAACTGAAGTCTTCGTCCAAGGAGCCATCTCTACGACACCAGCTGAAGACCAAGCCTAAGAGACGATATAGTCCTATGCATTTTCTAGGAACTTTTTGGTAACTTGTTGCCAAAGGGGGAGAAAAGTGTATAGATCATAGGGCTTCGAGAGAGAGAGAGAGAGTTTGTTTTTGTTCTCTCTTGTCTTCTTGGTTGAACTTTGTTTGCTTTTGATTGCTTGAGATACTATGCTATTACCTGTGAGACATTGATGATCATGTGGTTGATCATAAGCTACACTTATGCTTGTTAGATGATATTATCTTACTTATCCTTATATGATCATTCACTGTGCTTGGTGATGAGTGCATGTATTCAATCCTTATTATTTTGAGCGCTCCACCAAGATGTATGTGACATGGAAGAGTAACCCATGAGCCTAATTCCTTGTGCATTTGCAGTCCAAAGCAAATCTTAAAATATGCACAAATTTAGGGGGAGCTCTTGCTTATCACATACTTCTCAAAGCGACGATGTTTTTCAATCTTATTATCATTTGTCGAAGCTTTGATCTATATGTTGTCATCAATTACCAAAAAGGGGGAGATTGAAAGTGCAACTATCCCTAGGTGGTTTTGGTAATTCATAACAACATATAGCTCATTGAGCTAATGCTATTCCAAGACAAATATTTCAGGAAAGCTCAATGAATGGCATGGCATGGATGATGAAAGTGGATCCTCAAAATATTAAGGACAAAGGATTGGCTCAAGCTCAAAAGCTCAAGACTCTACATTTTACATTTTAGTGATCCAAGATCACATTGAGTCTATAGGAAAAGCCAATACTATCAAGGAGGGATGAGGTGTTGCTTAATGAGCCTATTGCTTCATGTGCTTAGTGATATGCTCCAAAACCCTCCACTACTTTCTCACATCCACATATGACCTAAACCTAAAGTCAAAATCGGTCCTACCGATTCTTTCTATCCGGCGCCACCGAGTTCAAATGTCATAGCCACTGCCACAAACCCTAGGCAAATCGGTTTCACCGATAGGGATCTCGGTCTCACCGAGATGGGATTGTAATCTCTCTGTTTCCCTTCGTAACGTTTCGGTCTAACCGAAGTGAGCGATCGGTCCCACCGAGATTGCAATGTAAACTCTCTGTTTCCCTTTCGTAACTTCTCGGTCTCACCGAAAGAGCGAATCGGTCCCACCGAGTTTACCTGACCAACTCTCTGGTTAGCTAATTACGAAAATCGGTCTCACCGAGTTTGTGTAATCGGTCTCACCGAGATTACGTTATGCCCTAACCCTAACCATATCGGTCCTACCGAGTTGCATGTCAGTCCCATCGAAAACCCTAACGGTCACTAGGTTTACTGAATCGGTCCGACCGAGTTTGTTGATTCGGTCCCACCGAGTTTGGTAAATTGTGTGTAATGGTTAGATTTTGTGTGGAGGCTATATATACCCCTCCACCTCCTCTTCATTCGTGGAGAGAGCCATCGAACAAACCTACACTTCCAACTTACCAGCCTCGAGAGAGAACCACCTACTCATGTGTTGAGGCCAAGATATTCCATTCCAACCATATGAATCTTGATCTCTAGCCTTTCCCAAGTTGCTTTCCACTCAAATCTTCCTTCCACCAAATCCAAATCCTGTGAGAGAGAGTTGAGTGTTGGGGAGACTATCATTTGAAGCACAAGAGCAAGGAGTTCATCATCAACACACCATTTGTTACTTCTTGGAGAGTGGTGTTTCCTAGATTGGCTAGGTGTCACTTGGGAGCCTCCGACAAGATTTTGGAGTTGACCCAAGGAGTTTGTAAGGACAAGGAGATCGCCTACTTCGTGAAGATCTACCGCTAGTGAGGCAAGTCCTTCGTGGGCGACGGCCATGGTGGGATAGACAAGGTTGCTTCTTCGTGGACCCTTCGTGGGTGGAGCCCTCCGTGGACTCACGCAACTGTTACCCTTCGTGGGTTGAAGTCTCCATCAACGTGGATGTACGATAGCACCACCTATCGGAACCACGACAAAAACATCTGTGTCTCCAATTGCGTTTGAATCCTCCAAACCCTTCCCTTTACATTCTTGCAAGTTGCATGCTTTAATTTCCGCTGCCTATATACTCTTTGCATGCTTGCTTGAATTGTGTGAAGATTGCTTGACTTGTGCAAAGATAGCTAAAATCTGCCAAAGTCTAAAATTGGGAAAAGGTTAAGTTTTTAATCGGTCAAGTAGTCTAATCACCCCCCTCTAGACATACTTCAAGGTCCTACAGCTTTGCACGGAGCTACTCTAGCTAATTGCTCCCACTTCCAATATGTATCTAGATCGAGACTTAGAGTCATCCAGATCGGCGTCAAAGCTTGCATCGACGTAACTCTTTATGACGAACTCTTTGTCACCTCCATAACCGAGAAACATTTCCTTATTCCACTAAGGATATTTTTGACCGCTGTCCAATGATCCACTCCGAGATCACTATTGTACCTTCTTGCCAAACTTATGGTGAGGTACACAATAGGTCTGGTACACAGCATAGCATACTTTATAGAACCTATGACTGAGGCATAGGGAATGACTTTTCATTCTCTTCCTATTTTCTGCCGTGGTCGGGTTTTGAGTCTTTACTCAACTTCACACCTTGCAACACAGACAAGAACTCCTTCTTTGACTGTTCCATTTTGAACTACTTCAAAATCTTTGTCAAGGTATGTACTCATTGAAAATATATCAAGCGTCTTGATCTATCTCTATAGATCTTGATGCTTAATATGTAAGTAGCTTCACCGAGGTCTTTCTTTGAAAAAATCCTTTCAAACACTCCTTTATGCTTTCCAGAAAATTCTACATTATTTCAGATTAACAATATGTCATTCACATATACTTATCAGAAATGTTGTAGTGCTCCCACTCCCTTTTTTGTAAATACATGCTTCACTGCAAGTCTGTATAAAACCATATGCTTTGATCACTTTATCAAAGCATATATTCCAACTTCGAGATGCTTGCACCAGTCCATAAATGGATCACTGGAGCTTGCTCACTCTGTTAGCACCTTTAGGATCGACAAAACCTTCTGGTTGCATCATATACAACTCTTCTTTAAGAAATCCATTAAGGAATGCAGTTTTGTTATCCATTCGCCAGATTTCATAAAATACGGCAACTGCTAACATGATTCAGACAAACTTTTAAGCATCGATACGAGTGAGAAAATCTCATCGTAGTCAACACCTTGAATTTGTCAAAAACATTTTGCGACAATTCGAGCTTTGTAGATAGTAGCACTACTATCAGCGTCCGTCTTCCTCTTGAAGATCCATTTATTCTCAATGACTCACCGATCAACGGGCAAGTCAATCAAAGTCCATAATTTGTTCTCATACATGGATCCCATCTCAGATTTCATGGCCTCAAGCTATTTTGCGGAATCTGGGCTCATCATCGCTTCCTCCTAGTTCGTAGGTTCGTCATGGTCTAGTAACACGACTTCCAGAATAGGATTATCATACCACTCTGGTGCGGACCGTACTCTGGTTGACCTACGAGGTTCGGTAGTAACTTGATCTGAAGTTTCATGATCATCATCATTAGCTTCCTCACTAATTGGTGTAGGAATCACTGGAGCTGATTTCTGTGATGAACTACTTTCCAATTCGGGAGAAGGTACAATTACCTCATCAAGTTCTACTTTCCTCCCACTCACTTCTTTCAAGAGAAACTCCTTCTCTAGAAAGGATCCATTCTTAGCAACAAAATATATTGCCTTCGAATCTGTGATAGAAGGTGTACCCAACAGTTTCTTTTGGGTATCCTATGAAGACACACTACTCCGATTTGGGTTCGAGCTTATCAATTTGAAACTTTTTCACATAAGCATCGCAACCCCAAACTTTAAGAAACGACAGCTTTGGTTTCTTGCCAAACCATAGTTCATACGGTGTCATCTCAACGGATTTAGATGGTGCCCTATTTAACGTGAATGCATCTATCTCTAATGCATAACCCCAAAACAATAGTGGTAAATCGGTAAGAGACATCATAGATCGCACCATATCCAATAAAGTACGATTACAACGTTCGGACAAACCATTATGCTGTGGTGTTCCAGGCGGCGTGATTTGCGAAACTATTCCACATTGTTTCAAATGAAGACCAAACTCGTAACTCAAATATTCGCCTCCGTGATCAGATTGTAGAAAATTAATTTTCTTGTTACGATGATTTTCCACTTCACTCTGAAATTCTTTGAACTTTTCAAATGGTTTAGACTTATGTTTCATTAAGTAGACATACCCATATCTGCTCAAATCATCTTTGAAGATCAGAAAATAATGATACCCGCCGCGAGCCTCAACACTTATCGGATCACATACATCAGTATGTATTATTTCCAATAAGTCAGTTGCTTGCTCCATTGTTCCGGGGAACGGAGTCTTAGTCATCTTGCCCATGAGGCATGGTTCGCAAGCATCAAGTGGTTCATAATCAAGTGATTCCAAAATTCCATCAGCATGGAGTTTTTTCATGCGCTTTACACCAATATGACCTAAACGGCAGTGCCACATATAAGTTGCGCTATCATTATCAACTTTGCATCTTTTAGCATCAATATTTTGAATATGTGTATCAATACGATCGAGATTCTATAAACCATTCACCTTGGATGTATGACCACAGAAGGTTTTATTCATGTAAACATAATAACAATTATTCTTTAACTTAAATGAATAACCGTATTGCAATAAACATGATCCAATCATATTATGCTCAATGCAAACACCAAATAACATTTATTTTAGGTTCAACACTAATCCCGAAGGTAAAGGGAGTGTGCGATGGTGATCTTATCAACCTTGGAATCTCTTCCAACACACATCGTCACTTTGCCCTCAACAAGTCTCTGTTCATTTTGTAACTCTTGTTTCGAGTTACTAATCATAGAAACTGAATCGATATCAAATACCTAGGGGTTACTATGAACACTAGTAAAGTACACATCAATAACATATATATCATATATACTTTTGTTCACTTTGCCATCCTTCTTATCCGCCAAATATTTGGGATAGTTCCATTTCCAGTGACCATTCCCTTTGTAGCAGAAGCACTCAGTTTCAGGCTTAGGTCTAGCTTTGGGTTTCTTCACGGGAGTGGCAACTTGCTTGCCTTTCTTCCTTGAAGTTCCTCTTTCTTTCCCTTTGCCCTTTTCTTGAAACTAGTGGTCTTGTTAACCATCAACACTTGATGTTATTTCTTGATTTCTACCTTCACCGATTTCAGCATCGCGAAGAGCTTGGGAATTACTTTCGTCATCCCTTGCATATTATAGTTCATCACTAAGTTCTATTAACTTGCTGATAGTGACTAGAGAACTTTATCAATTACTATCTTATCTGAAGATTAACTCCCACTTGATTCAAGCAATTGTAGTACCCAGACAATCTGAGCACATGCTCACTGGTTGAGCTATTCTCCTCCACCTTGTAGGCAAAGTACTGTTAGAGGTCTCATACCTCTCGACACGGGCATGAGTATGAAATACCAATTTCAACTCTTAGAACATCTTATATGTTCCGTGGCGTTCAAAACGTTTTTGAAGTCCCGATTCTAAGCTGTAAAGCATGGTGCACTAAACTATCAAGTAGTCATCATACCGAGCTTTGCCAAACGTTCATAATGTCTGCATCTGCTCCTGCAATAGGTCCGTCACCTAGCGGTGCATCAAGGACATAATTTTTCTGTGCAGCAATGAGGATAATCCTCAGATCACGGACCCAGTCCGCATCATTGCTACTACCATCTTTCAACTTATTTTACTCTAGGAACATATCAAAAAATAAACGGGGAGCTGCATCGCAAGCTATTGATCTACAACATAGATATGCAAAAACTATCAGGACTAAGTTCATGATAAATTAAGTTCAATTAATCATATTACTTAAGAACTCCCACTTAGATAGACATCCCTCTAATCATCTAAGTGATCACGTGATCCATATCAACTAAACCATGCCCGATCATCACGTGAGATGGAGTAGTTTTCAATGGTGAACATCACTATGTTGATCATATCTACCATATGATTCACACTCAAACTTTCGGTCTCAGTGTTCCGAGGCCATATCTGCATATGCTAGGCTCATCAAGTTTAAACCGAGTATTCTGCATGTGCAAAACTGGCTTGCACCCGTTGTATGTCAACGTAGAGCTTAGCACACCCGATCATCACGTGGTGTCTCAAAGACGAAGAACTATCGCAATAAAGGCATACTCAGGGAGAACACTTATACCTTGAAATTTTAGTAAGGGATCATCTTATAAAGCTACCGTCGTACTGAGCAAAATAAGATGCATAAAAGATAAACATCACATGCAATCAAAATATGTGACATGATATGGCCATCATCATCTCGTGCCTTTGATCTCCATCTCCAAAGTACCATCATGATCTCCATCGTCACCAGCATGACACTATGATCTCCATCATCTTGATCTTTATCAAGGTGTTGTCATATGGTCGTCTCGCCAATTATTGCTTTTGCAACTATTGCTATCGCATAGCGATAAAGTAAAGAAATTATATGGCGCTTGCATTTTATGCAATAAAGAGATAACCATAAGGCTCCTGCCAGTTGCCGATAACTTTAACAAAACATGATCATCTCATACAACAATTTATATCTCATCATGTCTTGACCATATCACATCACAACATTCCCTGCAAAAACAAGTTAGACGTCCTCTACTTTGTTGCTGCAAGTTTTACATGGCTGCTACGGGCTGAGCAAGAACCGTTCTTACCTACGCATCAAAAACCACAACGTAGTATAGTGATTGCTTTTTGATCTTTAGAAAGAACCCTGTTCATTGAAACCGGTTCAACTAAAGTTGGAGAAACAGACACCCACTAGCCACCTGTGTGCGAAGCACGGCGGTAGAACCATTCTCGCGTAAGCGTATGCGTAATGTCAGTCTGGCCGCTTCATCCAATAATACCGCCGAATCAAGGATCAACTAGTAACGGCAAGCAATATGTATATACTCACGCCCATAACACCTTTGTGTTCTACTCGTGCATATAACATCTACGCATAGACCTGGCTCGGATGCCACTGTTGGGGAACGCAGTAATTTCAAAAAAAAAAATCCTATGCACACGCAAGATCTATCATGGTGATGCACAACAACGAGAGAGGAGAGTGTTTTCCACGTACCCTCATAGACCGAAAGCGGAAGCGTTATGACAACGCGATTGATGTAGTCATACGTCTTCACGATCCGACCGATCCTAGTATCGAAAGTACGGCACCTCCGCGATCTGCACACGTTCAGCTCGGTGACATCCCACAAACTCTTGATCCAGCTGAGGGTCGAGGGAGAGTTTCGTCAGCATGACGGCATGATGATGGTGATGATGAAGATACCAGCACAGGGCTTCTCCTAAGCACTACGATGATATGACCGAGGTGGATTATGGTGGAGGGGGGCGCACACGGCTAAGACAATGTCTGTTGTTGTGTTCTAGGGTGCCCCTGACCCCGTATATAAAGGAGCAAGGGGGGAGGCCGGCCGGCCCTAGGGGCGCGCCAAGGGAGGAGGAATCCTCCTCCTAGTAGGAGTAGGATTCCTCCTTTCCTAGTCCTACTAGGAAGAGGAGGGGAAAGAGGGAAAGGAGAGGAAGAGGAGAAGGAAAGGGGGGCCTCCTCCTAGTCCAATTCAGACTCCCTATAGGGAGGGGGCGCGGCTGCCCCTTGTGGGCTGCCTCCCCTCTTCCCTATGGCCCATGTAGGCCCAATCTTTCCCCCCACCGGGGTTCAGTAACCTCCCACTCCGGTTTTCTCCGAAATCACCGGAACACTTCCGGTGTCCGAATATAGTCGTCCAATATATCAATCTTTATGTCTCAACCATTTCGCGACTCCTAGTCATGTGCGTGTTCATATCCGGGACTCCAAACTACCTTCGGTACATCAAAACACATAAACTCATAATACCGATCGTCACCGAACGTTAAGCGTGCGGACCCTACGGGTTCGAGAACTATGTAGACATGACCGAGACTCATCTCTGGTCAATAACCAATAGCAGAACCTGGATGTTCATATTGGCTCCTACATATTCTACAAAGATCTTTATCGGTCAAACCGCATAACAATATACGTTGTTCCCTTTTGCTACCTCTTGAGCACTGCGTTGGTTTTCCCTTGAAGAGGAAAGGGTGATGCAGCAAAGTAGCGTAAGTATTTCCATCAGTTTTGACAACCAAGGTATCAATCCAGTAGGAGACCACACACGAGTCCCACCCACCTACACAAACAAACAAGAACCTCGCAACCAACGTGATAAAGGGGTTGTCAATCCCTTCACGGTCACTTACTAGAGTGAGATCTGATAGAGATGATAGGATAATATTTTTGGTATTTTTATGATAAAGATGCAAAGTAAAATAAACGGAAATATAAATAGCAAAGTGTTGGAAGATTAATATGATGGAAAATAGACCCGGGGGCCATAGGTTTCACTAGTGGCTTCTCTCAAAATAGCATAATTATTGCGATGGGTAAACAAATTATTGTCGAGCAATTGATAGAATTGAGCATAGTTATGAGAATATCTAGGTATGATCATGTATATAGGCATCACGTCCGCGACAAGTAGACCGAAATGATTCTGCATATACTACTATTACTCCACACATCGACCGACTCCTGCCTGCATCTAGAGTATTAAGTTCATGAAGAACAGAGTAACGCGTTAAGAAAGATGACTTGATGTAGAGGGATAAACTCATGCAATATGATATACACCCCATCTTTTTATCCTCGATGGCAACAATACAATACGTGCCTTGCTGCCCCTGCTGTCATTGGGAAAGGACACTGCAAGATTGAACCCAAAGCTAAGCACTTCTCCTATTGCAAGAAAGATCAATCTAGTAGGTCAAACCAAACTGATAATTCAAAGAGACTTGCAAAGATAAGCAATCATACATAAAAGAATTCAGAGGAGATTCAAATATTGTTCATAGATAAACTTGATCATAAACCCACAATTCATCGGATCTCGACAAACACACCGCAAAAGAAGATTACATCGAATAGATCTCCAAGAGAAACAAGGAGAACATTGTATTGAGATCCAAAGAGAGAGAAGAAGCCATCTAGCTAATAACTATGGACCTGAAGGTCTGAGGTAAACTACTCACACATCATCGGAGAGGCTATGGTGTTGATGTAGAAGCCCTCCGTGATCAATGCCCCCTCCGGCGGAGCGCCGAAAAAGGCCCCAAGATGGGATCTCATGGGTACAGAAGGTTGCAGCGGTGGAAATAGGGTTTCGGCTCCGTATCTGATGTTTTCAGGGTATACGGGTATATATAGGAGGAAGAAGTACGTCGGTGGAGCAACATGGGCCCCACGAGGGTGGAGGGCGCGCCTAGGGGGGTAGGCGCGCTCCCCTGCCTCGTGCCTTCCTCGTTGGTTGCTTTACGTAGACTTCAAGTCCTCTGGATCACGTTTGTTCCAAAAATCACGTTCCTGAAGGTTTCATTCCGTTTGGACTCTGTTTGATATTCTTTTTCTGTGAAACATTGAAACGGGCAAAAAAACAACAATTTGGGCTGGGCCTTCGGTTAATAGGTTAGTCCCAAAAATAATATAAAAGTGTATAGTAAAGCCCAATAAACATCCAAAACAGAATATAATATAGCATGGAACAATAAAAAATTATAGATACGTTGGAGACGTAACAAGCATCCCCAAGCTTAATTCCTGCTCGTCCTCGAGTAGGTAAATAATAAAAACAGAATTTTTGATGTGGAATGCTACTTGGCATGGCTTTTAATGTAACCCTCTTAATTGTGGTATGAATATTCAGATCCGAAAGATTCAAGATAATGGTTTAATATTGGCATAGAAGTAACAATACTTCAAGCATACTAACTAAGCCGTTATGTCTTCTCAAAATAACATGGCCAAAGAAAGTTCATCCCTACAAAATCATATAGTTTGTTCATGCTCCATTTTCGTCACACAAAATACTCAAATCATGCACAACCCCGGTTTCAGCCAAGCAATTGTTTCATACTTTAGAATTTTCAAACTCTTTCAACTTTCACGCAATACATGAGCGTGAGCCATGGACATAGCACTACGGGTGGAATAGAATAATGATAGGGGTTATGTGGAGAAGACAAAAAGGAGAAGATAGTCTCACATCAACTATCAACGGGCTATGGAGATGCCCATCAATAGATATCAATGTGAGGAGTAGGGATTGCCATGCAACGGATGCACTAGAGCCATAAATGTATGAAAACTCAACAAAATGCAACTAAGTGAGTGTGCATCCAACTTGCTTGCTCATGAAGACCTAGGGCATTTGAGGAAGCCCATTGTAGGAATATACAAGCCAAGTTCTATAACGAAAAATTCCCACTAGTATATGAAAGTGACAAACCAAGAGACTCTCTATCATGAAGAACATGGTGCTACTTTGAAGCACAAGTATGAAAAAAGGATAGTAGCGTTGCCCCCTTTTATTTTCTCCTTTTTTATTTTTTTCGGGCCTCTTTTTTTTTCTTTTGGCCTTTTTTTGAGGGACAATGCTCTATGAATGATGATCATCACACTTCTATTCATTTACAACTCAATGATTACAACTCGATATTAGAACAAAGTATGACTCTATATGCATGCGTCCGGTGGTGTACTGGGATGTGCAATGATTCAAGAGTGACATGTATGAAATAATATGCATGGTGGCTTTGTCACAAATACGATGTCAACTACATGATCATGCAAGGCAATATGACAATGATGAAACGTGTCATGATAAACGGAACGGTGGAAAGTTGCATGGCAATATATCTCGGAATGGCTATGGAAATGCCATAATAGGTAGGTATGGTGGCTGTTTTGTGGAAGATATAAGGAGGTTTATGTGTGATAGAGTGTATCGTATCATGGGGTTTGGAGGCACCGGCGAAGTTTGCGCTAACTCTCAAGGTGAGAAAAGGCAATGCACGGTACCGAAGAGGCTAGCAATGATGGAAGGGTGAGAGTGCGTATAATCCATGGACTCAACATTAGTCATAAAGAAGTCACATACTTATTGCAAAAATCTACAAGTCATCAAAATCAAGCACTACACGCATGCTCCTAGGGGGGAGGTTGGTAGGAGTTAACCATCGCGCCCCCGACCTCCACACAAGGGATGACACTCAAAGAACATCTCATGTTTCAAATTTGTTACATAACTTTTACCATACGTGCATGCTACGGGATTTGCAAACTTCAACACAAGTATTTATCAATTTCACAACTATTCAACTAGCACAACTTTAATATTACTACCTCCATATCTCAAAACAATCATCAAGCATCAAACTTTTCGTAGTATTCAACGCACTCATAAGAGATTTTTTTTACTAAAGTTGAACACCTTGCATATTAGGATTAATTTCATGATTAAAGAAAATTACCATGCTGTTTTGTAGGACTCTCAAAACAATATAAGTGAAGCATGAGAGAACAATAGTTCTATAAAACAAATCCACCACCGCGCTCTAGAAGATATAAGTGAAGCACTAGAGCAAAAACTATATAGCTCAAAAGATATAAGTGAAACACATAGAGTATTCTAATAAATTCTGAATCATGTGTGTCTCTCTCAAAAGGTGTGTACAGCAAGGATGATTGTGGTAAACTAAAAAGCAAAGACTCAAACCATACAAGACACTCCAAGCAAAACACATATCATGTGGTGAATAAAAATATAGCTCCAAGTAAAATTACCGATGGACGAAGACGAAAGAGGGGATGCCTTCCGGGGCATCCCCAAGCTTTGGCTTTTTGGTGTCCTTAGATTATCTTGGGGTGCCATGGGCATCCCCAAGCTTAGGCTCTTTCCACTCCTTGTTCCATAATCCATCAAATCTTTTACCCAAAACTTGAAAACTTCACAACACAAAACTCAACAGAAAATCTCGTGAGCTCCGTTAGCGAAAGAAAACAAAACACCACTTTAAGGTACTGTAATGAACTCATTATTTATTTATATTGGTGTTAAACTTACTGTATTACAACTTCCCTATGGTTTATAAACTATTTTACTAGCCATAGATTCATCAAAATAAGCAAACAACACACGAAAAACAGAATCTGTCAAAAACAGAACAGTCTGTAGTAATCTGTAACTAACGCAAACTTCTGGAACGCAAAAAATTCCACCAAATTAGGAAGTTATAGATAATTAGTTTATTGATCTACTGCAAAAAGAATCAATCAAAAATCACGTTCCTCTGATTTATGAAAACTAATGTCGTGCGCACAAAGTTTCTGTTTTCTGCAGCAGGATCAAATAACTATCACCGCCTAACGATTTTACTTGGCACAAACACTAATTAAAACACAAAAACGAATCTAACCAGAGGCTAGAAAAATTATTTATTCCTAAGAAGAAGCAAAAAGCAAAAAAACTAAAATAAAATTGGGCTCAACAAGCGCTATCGTTTAACGCCCCTAGCTAGGCATTGAGATTTCGATGATGCTCACATAAAAGATAGGAACCAAAGCACAAACAGAGCATCATAGAACACGTGATAAACACATCTAAGTCTAACATACTTCCTATGCATAGGCATTTTATAAGCAAACAAATTATCATAGCAAGCAAAAATTAGCATATGCAAGGAAGAAGAAAGAGACGATAGCAATCTCAACATGACAAGAGGTAATCTAGTAAGATGAAAATTTCTACAACCATATTTTCCTCTCTCATAATAATTACATGTAGGATCATAGGAAAATCCAACAAAATAGCTATCACATAACATATTGTCAATACGATCCACATGCATGCGAAGTTGACACTCTTCCAAAATAGTGGGATTAATATTAACTAAAGTCATGACCTCTCCAAACTCACTTTTATCAAAAATTTCATAAGATTGAATATTCTCCAAATATGTGGGATCTAAAGTTGACACTCTTACAAACCCACTTTCAATATTATTGCAAACACTATTATCAATCTCATATTTAGCATGGGGCTTAAATAAATTTTCAAGATCATAAGAAGAATCACCTCAATCATGATCATTGCAACAAGTAGTAGACATAGCAAAACTAGCATCCCCAAGCTTAGGGTTTTGCATATTATTAGCACAATTGACATCAAGAGAGTTTATAATAAAATCATTGCAATCATGCTTTTTATTCAAGGAGCTACCATGAATCTCTTCATAAATTTCTTCATCACAATTTCCAGATTCACGAATTTCAAGCAAAACCTCATAAAGATAATCTAGTGCACTCAAATCACTAGAAATTGGTTCATCATAATTGGATCTCTTAAAGATATTAGCAAGGGGATGAGGATCCATAAACTTTTAGCAAGCAAAGATTCAAGAAAAAAGAAGGCACATGGTAACACAAGATCGAACAGAAGGAGGGCGAAGAAAACGGCAAAGGTGAAGTGGGGGAGAGGAAAATGAGAGGCAAATGTCAAATAATGTAATGCGAGGGATAAGGGTTTGTGATGGGTACTTGGTATGTCTTGACTTGTGCGTAGACTCCCCGGCAACGGCGCCAGAAATCCTTCTTGCTACCTCTTGAGCACTGTGTTGGTTTTCCCTTGAAGAGGAAAGGGTGATGCAGCAACGTAGCGTAAGTATTTCCCTCAGTTTTGAGAACCAAGGTATCAATCCAGTAGGAGACCACGCGCGAGTCCCACGCACCTACACAAACAAACAAGAACCTCGCAACCAACACGATAAAGGGGTTGTCAATCCCTTCACGGTCACTTATGAGAGTGAGATCTGATAGAGATGATAGGATAATACTTTTGGTATTTTTATGATAAAGATGCAGAGTAAAATAAACGGAAATAGAAATAGCAAAGTGTTGGAAGATTAATATGATGGAAAATAGACCCGGGGGCCATAGGTTTCACTAGTGGCTTCTCTCAAAATAGCATAAGTATTGCGATGGGTAAACAAATTACTTTCGAGTAATTGATAGCATTGAGCATAGTTATGAGAATATCTAGGTATGATCATGTATATAGGCATCACGTCTGCGACAAGTAGACCGAAACAATTCTGCATCTACTACTATTACTCCACACATCGACCGACTCCTGCCTGCATCTAGAGTATTAAGTTCATGAAGAACAGAGTAACGCATTAAGAAAGATGACATGATGTAGAGGGATAAACTCATGCAATATGATATAAACCCCATCTTTTTATCCTCGATGGCAACAATACAATACGTGCCTTGCTGCCCCTGTTGTCACTGGGAAAGGACACCGCAAGATTGAACCCAAAGCTAAGCACTTCTCCTATTGCAAGAAATATCAATCTAGTAGGCCAAACCAAACTGATAATTCGAAGAGACTTGCAAAGATAACCAATCGTACATAAAAGAATTCAGAGGAGATTCAAATATTGTTCATAGATAAACTTGATCATAAACCCACAATTCATCGGATCTCGACAAACACACCGCAAAAGAAGATTACATCGAATAGATATCCAAGAGAAACAAGGAGAACATTGTATTGAGATCCAAAGAGAGAGAAGAAGCCATCTAGATAATAACTATGGACCCGAAGGTCTGAGGTAAACTAATCACACATCATCGGAGAGGCTATGGTGTTGATGTAGAAGCCCTCCGTGATCAATGCCCCCTCGTGGAGCGCGGAAAAAGGCCCCAAGATGGGATCTCACGGTATGTAAGGTTGCGGCGGTGGAAATAGGGTTTCGCTCAGATCGATGTTTTCAGGGTATACGGGTATATATAGGAGGAAGAAGTACGTCGGTGGAGCAACGTGGGCCCCGCGAGGGTGGAGGGCGCGCCTGGGGGGGGGGGGTAGGCGCGCCCCCTGCCTCGTGGCTTCCTCGTTGGTTGCTTTACGTAGACTCCAAGTCCTCTGGATCACGTTTGTTCCGAAGATCACGTTCCCGAAGGTTTCGTTCCGTTTGGACTCCGTTTGATATTCTTTTACTGCGAAACACTGAAACGGGCAAAAAAACCAACAATTTGGGCTGGGCCTCTGGTTAATAGATTAGTCCCAAAAATAATATAAAAGTGTATAATAAAGCCCAATAAACATCCAAAACATAATATAATATAGCATGGAACAATAAAAAATTATAGATACGTTGGAGACGTATCACCTTTGTCATCGGTATGTTACTTGCCCGAGATTCGATCGTCGGTATCATCATACCTAGTTCAATCTCGTTACCGACAAGTCTCTTTACTCGTTCCGTAATGCATCATCCGACAACTAACTCATTAGTCACATTGCTTGCAAGGCTCATAGTGATGTACATTACCGAGAGGGCCCAGAGATACCTCTCCGATAGACAGAGTGACAAATCCTAATCTCGATCTGTGCCAACTCAACAAACGCCATCGGAGACACCTGTAGAGCATCTTTATAATTACCCAGTTACGTTGTGACATTCGATAGCACACAAGGTGTTCCTCCGGTATTCGGGAGTTGCATAATCTCATAGCCAGAGGAACATGTATAAGTCATGAAGAAAGCAGTAGCAATAAAACTGAATGATCATTATGCTAAGCTAACAGGTGGGTCTTGTCCATCACATCATTCTCTAATAATGTGATCCCATTATCAAATGACAACACATGTCCATGGCTAGGAAACTTAACCATCTTTGATTAACGAGCTAGTCAAGTAGAGGCATACTAGGGACACTCTGTTTGTCTATGTATTCACACATGTACTAAGTTTTCGGTTAATACAATTCTAGCATGAATAATAAACATTTATCATGATATAAGGAAATATAAATAACAACTTTATTATTGCCTCTAGGGCATATTTCTTTCAGATCACATCACCATCACCGTCACCATGCCGTCGTGTTGACGGAACTCTCCCTCGACCCTCTATTGTATCAAGAGTTCGTGGGACGTCATCGAGCTGAACGTGTGCTGAACTCGGAGGTGCCATAAGTTTGGTACTAGATCAGTTGGATCGTGAAGATATTCGACTACATCAACCGCGTTAACCTAACGCTTCTGATTTTGGTCTACGAGGGTACGTAGACACACTCTCCCCCTCTCATTGCTATGCATCTCCTAGATAGATCTTGCGTGATCATAGGATTTTTTTGAAATTGCATGCTACGTTTCCCAACAGTGGCAT
The DNA here is from genome assembly GCA_021605205.1 of Aegilops longissima. Taxonomy (NCBI): domain Eukaryota; kingdom Viridiplantae; phylum Streptophyta; class Magnoliopsida; order Poales; family Poaceae; genus Aegilops; species Aegilops longissima. The sequence goes on from CM038678.1 coordinate 628,974,750, forward strand.
CCGAGCCAGGGTCTATGCGTAGATGATATGCACGAGTAGAACACAAAGAGTTGTGGGCGATAATAGTCATACTGCTTACCACCAACGTCTTATTTTGATTCAGCGGTATTGTTGGATGAAGCGGCCCGGACCAACCTTACATGACCACGTTCATGAGACCGGTTCCACCGACAGACATGCAACTTGTTTTGCATAAAGGTGGCTGGCAGGTGTCTGTTTCTCCAACTTTAGTTGAATCGAATTTGACTACGGCCGGTCCTTGTTGAAGGTTAAAACAACACACTTGACGAGAAATCGTTGTGGTTTTGATGCGTAGGTAAGAACGGTTCTTGTTAGAAGCCTGTAGCAGCCACATAACACTTGCAACAACAAAGTAGAGGACGTCTAACTTGTTTTTGCAGGGCATGTTGTGATGTGATGTGGTCAAGACATGATATGATATACATTGTTTTATGAGATGATCATGTTTTGTATAAGTTATTGACAACTGGCAGGAGCCTTATGGTTGTCGTTTTATTGTATGAAATGCAAGCGCCATGTAATTGCTTTACTTTATCACTATGCGTTAGCGATAGTTGTAGAAGCAATAGTTGGCGAGACGACAACGACGCTACAATGGAGATCAAGGTGTCAAGCCGGCGACGATGGAGATCATGACGGTGCTTTGGAGATGGAGATCAAAGGCACAAGATGATGATGGCCATATCATGTCACATATTTTGATTGCATGTGATATTTATATTTTATGCATCTTATTTTGCTTAGTACGACAGTAGCATTATAAGATGATCCCTTAACTAAATTTCAAGGTATAATGTGTTCTCCCCGAGTATGCACCGTTGCGAAAGTTCTTCTTGCTGAGACATGATACGTCTCCGTCGTATCTACTTTTCCAAACACTTTTGCCCTTGTTTTGGACTCTAACTTGTATGATTTGAATGGAACTAACCCGGACTGACGCTGTTTTCAGCAGAATTGCCATGGTGTTGTTTTATGTGCAGAAAACAAAAGTTCTCGGAATGACCTGAAACTCCACGACATATCTTAGAATAAATAATAAAAAATTCTCACCAAAGATGAAGACCAGGGGGCCCACACCCTATCCACGAGGGTGGGGCGCGCGCCCCTCCCCCCTGGGCGCGCCCCCCTACCTCGTGGGCCCCCTGGATGCCCTCCGACACCAACTCCAACTCCATATATTGGCTGTCGGGGAGAAAAAATCAGAGAGAAAGTTCCATCGCGTTTTACGATACGGAGCCGCCGCGAAGCCCTAATCTCTCTCGGGAGGGCTGATCTGGAGTCCGTTCGGGGCTCCGGAGAGGGGGATTCGTCGCTGTCGTCATCATCAACCATCCTCCATCACCAATTTCATGATGCTCACCGCCGTGCGTGAGTAATTGCATCGTAGGCTTGCTGGACGGTGATGGGTTGGATGATATTTATCACGTAATCGAGTTAGTTTTGTTAGGGTTTGATCCCTAGTATCCATTATGTTCTGAGATTGATGTTGCTATGACTTTGCTATGCTTAATGCTTGTCACTAGGGCCCGAGTGCCCTGATTTCAGATCTGAACCTATTATGTTTTCATGAATATATGTGTGTTCTTGATCCTATCTTGCAAGTCTATAGTCACCTACTATGTGTTATGATCCGGCAACCCCGAAGTGACAATAATCGGACCACTCCCGGTGATGACCATAGTTTGACGAGTTCATGTATTCACTATGTGCTAATGCTTTGTTCCGGTTCTCTATTAAAAGTAGGCCTCAATATCCCTTAGTTTCCAATAGGACCCCGCTGCCACGGTAGGGTAGGACAAAAGATGTCATGCAAGTTCTTTTCCATAAGCACATATGACTATTTACTGAATACATGCCTACATTACATTGATGAACTGGAGCTAGTTCTGTGTCACCCTATGTTATGGCTGTTACATGATGAACCACATCCGGCATAATTATCCATCATTGATCCGGTGCCTACGAGTTTTCCATATACTGGTTTACGCTTATTTACTTTTCCGTTGCTACTGTTACAATCACTACAAAAATACCAAAAACATTACTTTTGCTGTCTTTACTTTGTTACCGTTACCACCACTATCATATCACTTTGCTACTAAACACTTTGCTGCAGATACTAAGTTTCCAGGTGTGGTTGAATTGACAACTCAGCTGCTAATACTTGAGAATATTCTTTGGCTCCCCTTGTGTCGAATCAACAAATTTGGGTTGAATACTCTACCCTCGAAAACTGTTGCGATCCCCTATACTTGTGGGTTATCAAGACACCACGTGATGATCGGGTGTGATAGGCTCTACGTTCACATACAACGGGTGCAAGACAGTTTTGCACATGCAAAATACTCGGGTTAAACTTGACGAGCCTAGCATGTACAGACATGGCCTCTGAACACTGGAGATCGAAAGGTCAAATGTGAATCATATACTAGATATGATCAACATAGAGATGTTCACCAGTGAAGACTACTTTATCTCACGTGATGATCGTACATGGTTTAGTTGATATGGATTAGGTGATCATTTAGATGTCTCGAGGGATGTCTATCTAAGTGGGAGTTCTTAAGTAATAAGATTAATTGAACTTAATTTATCATGAACTTAGTCCTGATAGTATTTGCATATCTATGTTGTAGATCAATAGCTTGCGATTTAGCTCCCCGTTTATTTTTGATATGTTTCTAGAGAAAAATAAGTTGAAAGATGATAGTAACAATGATGCGGACTAGGTACGTGATCTGAGGATTATCCTCATTGCTGCACAGAAGAATTATGTCCTTGATGCACCGCTAGCTGATAGAACTATTGCAGGAGCAGATGCAGACGTTATGAACGTTTGACAATCTCGGTATGATGACTACTTGATAGTTTAGTGCACCATGCTTTACGGCTTAGAACCGGGACTTGAAAAATGTTTCGAACGACATGGAGCATATGAGATGTTCCAAGAGTTGAAGTTGGTATTTCAGACTCATGCCTGTGTTAAGAGGTATGAGACCTCTGACAAAGTAATTTGCCTACACGATGGAAGAGAATAGTTTAGCTAGTGAGCATATGCTCAAAATGTCTGGGGTACTACAATCGTTTGAATCAAGTGGGAGTTAATCTTCCAGATAAGATAGTGATTGACAGAGTTCTCTAGTCACTATCATCAAGTTACTAGAACTTCATGATGAACTATAATATGCGAGGGATGACAGAAACGATTCCCAAGCTCTTCACAATGCTTAAATCAGCGAAGGTAGAAATCAAGAAAAAGCATCAAGTGTTGATGGTTAACAAGACCACTAGTCTCAAGAAAAGGGCAAGGGAACAAAAGGGAAAACTTCAAAAGAATGGCAAGAAAGTTGCCACTCCCATGAAGAAGCCCAAAGCGAGGCCCAAGCCTGAAACTGAGTGCTTCTACTGCAAAAGAAATGGTCATTGGAAGTGGAACTGCCCTAGATACTTGGCGGATAAGAAGGATGGCAAAGTGAACAAAGGTATATTTGATATACATATTATTGATGTGACTTTACTAGTGTTTATAGCAACCCCTCGGTATTTGATACTGGTTCAGTTGCTAATAGTAGTAACTTGAAATAGGAGTTGCAAGATAAACATAGACTAGTTAAGGACGAGGTGACGATGTGTGCTGGAAGTAATTCCAAGATTGATACGATCACCATCGCACACTCCCTCTACCTTCGGGATTAGAATTGAAACTAAATAAATGTTATTTGGTATTTGCGTTGAGCATTCACTGGTGCGCGTCGGTCCTAAACAAATGGTTCTTTACCCCTTTCTGCGACGGCATTTGGAACTGTTGCCAAGTGAGTGTGGGCGATAGGGGGGGTCCTTCCCACACGACCCAGAAACTGTCGGGGATAGGGAGCCTTGATGCATATAGTTGTCCCTATATAACCGTTTCTGATATCTCGAATATCCAAAATGCTTCATCCTTGCTACTCGTTTGTGCTTGCGTTGCCATTGCAGTCGGAGTTTTGTGGTTTTGCCTAAAACCAGGCAGATTCTAGGCACAGGAGCTTTCCAGGCAAATTCTAGGCAGATTCTAGGCATGGGAGATTTACGATGCCTGGCACATCACAAACAGTTCATGATTATAAACCATGTACGATAGGTTGACAATCACACACATTTAGTTTTCCCGCACCGTATGTGATAGTGTCTGACATCACACATGCTTTGCGAACGGCAACTGCGTGCATGCTTGCACATGTTTCCTCTCTGTGAACCGTCTCGAATTATGGTGTATATCGCAAATGTTTGTGTTTTACCAACCGTGTGTGTGCCGTAATGACCTGCACAACGTAATTTCGCCCTAATTTAATTGCTGCTATTTAAAATTATACCTAATTTAAACTTGAAAGTAGGCTATAGCTTTATTCATATCCATCAGGTTCAAACAACCAATGCATTATTCGATTCACAGGTACATATGTTTAAGAATTACAGAAGCACCAAATAAAGAATGATGTACGGGGTTCGATACTTGTACTATTACAGATGGTAAAGAAAGAGGCGACAAACATTCCATTCTTGAACAAGGTGAAGCGGAATGGCCTATTGTGCTCTCCTGGATGCGTAGGCATGCAGGACTCTAGTCAACCCCTTGTGATGGCGGCCGTCAATCATGTAGTTTGAGAGGTAATCTTGAGTAAACTGCTTGAGGATCCACTTGCAAAAGAAAAAGATTCAGATATTGTCATCTAACACAACTCATTCTGACAAAGTAAAAATAAGGCCACAGGGTTCTTACTTACCATCCTGCAGTTCATCGTTGTCTTGCATAAAGTGTAAACAAATAGTTCGATTGACATCTTTTGACCCATTTTAGTAACAATCTTTATCAGTTTCCTCACTTGATGCTGGTTCATGAATATCTCATTGCCCCATGCGCAGAAAGGGTCGAAGTGTGGATCTTTGGCAATGATATATGTACCAAAAAGCACCAAGTTGATATTAGAAGCTAAACAACAATTAAAAAATGATGTAGTACAACATCCATCCATCCCATTATATAAGATTTTATTACATGTATATCTAGACATCATCAGAACATTAAGGTAACACTCTTCCTTGTTGCTATGTAGCCTGGGATTGCATATTTAGTCATTCAGTACAATGTATGTTGCTAAACAACAATTGAAAAATGAAAAGGCATGTTAACTGCAATATCCTTAACAGCAACCAAATATCGTAATTCATAGTGGTATTGTTGAAACTGTTATTGATGAAATTGAACTGCACAACAAATAGTTGCACATATAGAGCATCACATTGTGAAGAATTGAAATAAACAAGTGATAAGGACATCTCTAGGCGATCCTTAAAAAGTTAAAGGACTAAAACCCTTAGTGGATATATATATATACTCCAACAATTTTTGGCCTTTCCTAGTCGATCCCCTAAACTTAAGGTTGTAAACTTCAATTTGATCAAGTTCAAAGCAGGTTCAACCGAAAGTAGCATGCATTGAAACATAAACATAGATAGTTTTGCATAACTGAACATAAAACATAAATTTAAACTAAGCTAAACTACTTTCGGTCGAAGTAGAGGTCAAGCCAATCCTTCCTTGTCAGGTACGGTGTGCCACGAGCCGGGTCCGGGCCAGTACCGTCGTCGGGGTCGTTGGGGAAGGCACTCCTCCACTAGTCGATGTCGATCTCCTCATCTTGGGGGCCACCTCGACGCCCTCCATGCCGCCGTCGCCGCCACCTTCGACCTCGTCATCAGAGGAGAGCGTGATAACTTCGCCGCCGTCCTCGCCGCCTTCGACCTCGTCATCACAGGAGAGCGCGATAACCTCGCCGCCCTCCGCGCCGGCAAAGATTGCCCGCTCCGCCTCCACGAGCTCTGGGTGCTGCCGGCGAAGCTCTTGCATGTAGGCCTCGTCGGCGGCCTCGGCCTCGAGACGCTCCCACGCCTCGCGGTCCTCCCGCTCCATAGCCGAGCTCACCACCCTGGCTCCGACGGAACGAGGTGGACTGGATGTGTGCCAAAGGGGAAATTGAGCCTAGCCGCCGCGCCGTGGTAGCGGACCTGCCAGCGGTCGTACTCCATGGCCGCGAGCTCGGACATGTGGAAGCTACCGAGCCACCAGCGGGTATGGTTTTCTCGATCTGTAATCTCGGCGACCGAAGTCCCCCACCGCCGCTGCCGGACCCCGAGGTAGGACTTCGTCGGCTGCCGGGTCCGGGGGAGGACGGGGAAGTCCTCGAATCGGCGTAGGGGCGCGGCAGTGGGCGAATCGGGGGACCGGCGACGGCGGATCGGGCCCGCGGAGGACGACGGGGACACCTCGGCGGCCACCTCGCCGGCGTCGAGCGAAAAGGCCGCGATAAACCTCCTTTTGGCCATTGTCTACTCGAGCTCCCCGGCACACAGGCAGAGGTTGAGGATGGAGGCGCCGGCGATGGCAGCGACCTACCAATGGTTTCGAGGGTTGTGTGTGTCTGTGTGAGCGGAGGTTGTGTTTGAGGAAATACCGCGGCAACTAAAATTTTTACTAGGCGGGAGTAACAAGGCGGGGCTACTGAAAATTTGGATCAGGAGCGAGCAAATATTTTTGAGATTGCGAGGGATGCAGAGGTGGGAGTAAAATGCCGGGGCTACTGAAAATTTGAATCAAGGGACTGAAGTAGAGAGGGATGCAGAGGCATGAGTTTTGGGGGAGCGAGCTAGTGTGCTTGACACACCGGTTGTGGACTGTAGCCGATGCACCTTCTCGCGTAAGCCATAGGCATACTATACACCGACGGTGCTCCAAGATATTTTTTACTACATCTCACACGGTTGGTGAGAATAAACCGTGTGGGATCTACTTGATTTGTGTTACAAAATGGGGTCACAGCGGTAACGGACGGTGATTGAATTTCTAGACCTTTTATCTGCAGTGAACATGCAACTGTATGTGTGTCATAAAAGAATTGTAATTATTCATGGTTCGTTTGGACATTTCATACATTAAACTGGTTTTCTAGCCATTTTAGGTGCACAATTCAAAATTAAACTACATGCACATGCTCCGGTGCATACAAATTGGATGAAAAATCAAATCTGTATCCTTCAGTGCATGCTTAGGTCCCATGGAAGAAATGGGAATGAATTTTTCGGGGTTCGTTTGGCCTTTTTATACATTAACTGGGGTTTCTAGGCATTTTATGTGCACAATTCAAATTTGAACTACAAGCACATGCTCCAATGCACTAAAGTTGGTTGAAAAACCACATGTGTGTCCTTGGGTGAATTTCTAGGTCCCATGCAAGAGACGGGAATGAATTTGAACACGTGGCAATCGTTGATTGCCGGCAAAACATTGAGATACCTGGTTTTTAAATTCTAGTAAATCCAAAACTCGTCTGAAATTCATGAAACTTGGCATGCTATCATGGAGCGGCATCAACATGCCGTGGTGAAAAATTTGTCCCATTTGGGGCAGGTTTGGGTATAAGCTTCTCACAAACCAGAGCTTCTCACAACAAGCATAATGGTTTCGATAGGGAACGTACCACCTTTGGGGACGAGACGATATCCGTTGCCTCTTATTGCTTTCAAATTTTTTCTAGTGTCAACATAGAACAACAGGAGTGTTGTGTTCAGTCTTGGAATTTTTCGGGGTTCGTTTGGCCTTTTTTATACATTAACTAGGATTTCTAAGCATTTTATGTGCATAATTCAAATTTGAACTACAAGCACATGCTCCAATGCACCAAAGTTGGTTAAAAAATCGCATGTGTGTCCTTGGTGAATTTATAGGTCCCATGCAAGAGATGGGAATGAATATCAAACACCAAGGCACTGTTGATTGCCGGCAAAATGTTGAGATGCCTGGTTTTTAAATTCTAGTAAATCCAAAACTCGTCTGAAATTCATAAAACTTGGCATGCTATCATGAAGCGGCATCAACATGCCGTGGTGAAAATTTTGTCCCATTTGGGGCAGGTTTGGGTATAAGCTTCTCACAAATCAGAGCTTCTCACAACAAGCATGATGGATTCGATAGGGAACATACTACCTTTGGGGACGAGACGATATCCGTTGCCTCTTATTGCTTTCAAAATTTTTCTAGTGTCAACATAGAACAAAAGGAGTGTTGTGTTCAATCTTGGAATTTTCCGAGGTTCGTTTGGCCTTTTTTATACATTAACTGGGTTTTCTAGGCATTTTATGTGCATAATTCAAATTCGAACTACAAGCACATGCTCCAATGCACTAAAGTTGGTTGAAAAATCACATGTGTGTCCTTGGGTGAATTTCTTGGTCCCATGCAAGAGATGGGAATGAAATTCAAACACCGAGAACCTTTATTGATTGCCGGCAAAACATTGAGATGCCTGGTTTTTAAATTCTAGTAAATCCAAAACTCGTCTGAAATTCATGAAACTTGGCATGCTATCATGGAGCGGCATCAACATGCCATGGTAAAAAATTTGTCCCGTTTGGGGCAGGTTCAGGTATAAGCTTCTCACAAACCAGAGCTTCTCACAACAAGCATGATGGTTTCGAAAGGGAACGTCCCACCTTTGGGGACAAAATGATATCCATTGCCTCTTATTGCTTTCAAATATTTTCTAGTGTCAACATAGAACAACAGGAGTGTTGTGTCAATTTTTGTGATTTTTCGGGGTTCGTTTGGACATTTTTATGCATTAACTGGGTTTTCTAGGCATTTTATGTGCATAATTCAAAATTGAACTACAAGCACATGCTCCAATGCACTAAGGTTGGTTGAAAAATCTAATATGTGTCCTTGGTTGAATTTCTAGGTCCCATGCAAGAGATGAGAATGAAATTCAAACACCATGGCACTGTTGATTGCCGACAAAACATTGAGATGCCTGGTTTTTAAATTCTAGTAAATACAAAACTCGTCTGAAATTCATGAAACTTGGCATGCTACCATGGAGCGGCATCAACATGCCGTGTTAAAAAATTTGTCCCATTTGGGGCAGGTTCGGGTATATGCTTCTCACAAACCAGAGCTTTTCACAACAAGCATGATGGTTTCGGTAGGGAATGTCCCACCTTTGGGGACGAAACAATATCCATTGCCTCTTATTGCTTTCAAATTTTTTCTCGTGTCAACATAGAACAACAGGAGTGTTGTATCAATTTTTGGGATTTTTCGGGGTTCGTCTGGACATTTTTGTGCATTGAGTTTTCAATGCATTTATGTGCATAATTCAAATTTGAACTACATGCACATGCTCGAGTGCATATAAATTTGTTGAAAAATCAAATTTTTGTCCTTGGGTGCATGCTTAGGTCCCATGCAAGAAATGGGAATGAATTTCAAACACCAGGGCACCGTTGATTGCCGGCAAAACATTGAGATGCCTCGTTTTTAAATTCTAGTAAAACCAAAACTCATCTGAAATTCATGAAACTTGGCATGCTTTCATGGAGCAGAATCAACATGCCGTGGTAAATTTTCTGTCCCGTTTGGGGAAGGTTTGGGTATATGCTTCTCACAAACCAGAGCTTCTCACAACAAGCATCATGGTTTCGGTAGGGAACGTCCCACCTTTGGGGACGAAACGATATCCACTGCCTCTTATTGCTTCCAAATTTTTTCTCGTGTCAACATAGAACAACAGGAGTGTTGTGTCAATTTTTGTGATTTTTCGGGGTTATTTTCGACATTTTTATGCATTAATTGAGTTTTCAATGCATTTATGTGCATAATTCAAAATTGAACTACATGCACATGCTCCAGTGCAGATGAATTGGTTGGAAAATCAAATCCGTGTCCTTGGGTGCATGCTTAGGCCCCATGCAATAAATGGGAATGAATTTCAAACACTAGGGCACCGTTGATTGCCAACAAAACATTGAGATGCCTGGTTTTTAAATTCTAGTAAATCCAAAACTCGTCTGAAATTCATGAAACTTGGTATGCTATCATGGAATGGCGGCCGACATGATGTGGTATTTTTCGTGTCCATTTTGAGAGAAGGCGCACTCGAATAATGACAGCCAACAAAGGCATTTTGAAAAAATAGCTGCCACTTAATTAATTCAAAACGTGTGCGTTCTATTAACCATTCATGTGACGCCATGGGTCTTGGTTTTAATGCTTGTAGGAGGTGCCGTGCGAACAGCTGCTTGACCTTGACTGAACGGGAGGCATGTGAGCGCAGTCCGGTGCGCAGGCTGACCGAGAGGCGTGCAAGCTATCCTCCAATGCACAGGCTCATCGAGAAGCGTGCAAGTGATACGTCTCCGTCGTATCTACTTTTTCAAACACTTTTGCCCTTGTTTTGGACTCTAACTTGCATGATTTGAATGGAACTAACCCGGACCGACGCTGTTTTCAGCAGAATTGCCATGGTGTTATTTATGTGCAGAAACAAACGTTCTCGGATTGACCTGAAACTCCACGGAAATTATTTTTGGAAAATATAAAAAATACCGGCGAAAGAATCAAGGCCAGGGGGCCCACACCCTATCCACAAGGGTGGGAGGCATGCCTACCCCCTGGGCGCCCCCTACCTCGTGGGCCCCTTGGTGCTCCACCGACCTCAACTCCAACTCTATATATTCACGTTCGGGGAGAAAAAAAATTAGAGAGAAGGATTCATCACGTTTTACGATACGGAGCCGCCGCCAAGCCCTAAACTCTCTCGGGAGGGCTGATCTGGAGTCCGTTCGGGGCTTCGGAGAGGGGAATCTGTCGCCGTCGTCATGATCAACCATCCTCCATCACCAATTTCATGATGCTCACCGCCGTGCGTGAGTAATTCCATTGTACGCTTGCTGGACGGTGATGGGTTGGATGAGATCTATCATGTAATCGAGTTAGTTTTGTTAGGGTTTGATCCCTAGTATCAATTATGTTCTGAGATTGATATTGCTATGACTTTGCTATGCTTAATGCTTGTCACTAGGGCCCGAGTGCCATGGTTTCAGATCTGAACCTATTATGTTTTCATGAATATATGTGAGTTCTTGATGCTATCTTGCAAGTCTATAGTCACCTACTATGTGTTATGATCCGGCAACCCCGAAGTGACAATAATCGGGACCACTCCCGGTGATGATCGTAGTTTGAGGAGTTCATGTATTCACTATGTGTTAATGCTTTGTTCGAGTACCTTATTAAAAGGAGGCCTTAATATACCTTAGTTTCCGATAGGACCCCGCTACCACGGGAGGGTAGGACAAAAGATGTCATGCAAGTTCTTTTCCATAAGCACGTATGACTATACTCGGAATACATGCCTACATTACATTGATGAATTGGAGCTAGTTCTGTGTCACCCTATGTTATGACTGTTACATGATGAACCGCATCCGACATAATTATCCATCACCGATCCAATGCCTACGAGCTTTTCATATATTGTTTTTTGCTTATTTACTTTTCCATTGCTACTGTTACAATCACTACAAAACCCCAAAAATATTAATTTTGCTACCGTTATCTTTGCTATCATTATCACTACTATTATATTACTTTGCCACTAAATACTTTGCTGCAGATACTAAGTTTCTAGGTGTGGTTGAATTGACAACTCAGCTGCTAATACTTGAGAATATTCTTTGGCTCCCCTTGTGTCGAATCAATAAATTTGGGTTGAATACTCTACCCTCGAAAACTGTCTTGATCCCCTACACTTGTGGGTTATCAAGACTAATTTCTGGCGCCGTTGCCGGGGAGCATAGGTCTATTCTTTGAGTCACTCGGGAATTATATCTGCTGGTCACTATGAAGAACTTGAAAGACGAGAAAACTAAAATTTATCCCTCAACTACGAGGGGAGGTATGGAACTGCCATCTAGCTCTGCACTTGATTCTCCTTCTGTTTTGAGTAAACTTGCGACACCTAAACCTGCTACTGCTATTACTTCTGATATGTCGCATGTTGATGATGCCACTTCTACTATGCATGACTTATGATGGAACTACTTCTATGCTTGATACTACTGTGCCACTTGGTGAATTTCTTGATGAACAACTTGCTAGGGCTAGAGAGAATGAAATTATCGAAACTGATAATATTGATGAAAGTGATGATGAAGGCTCTACCCCTAATAAATATGAATTACCTGTTTATCCCGAGGGTTATGTTTTGGAGGAAGAAGCTGCTAGAGCTATCCTTGCTTGCAATGATAGATATGATCTTAAGAAGTTATTAGCTAAATGGAAGCAGCAATCTCTTAATGCTAAAATGAAACCCGACCCAGCTTTAGCTACTTCACCTATCTGTGTTACTGATAAGGATTATGAATTCTCTGTTGATCCTGATATAATTACTTTGGTTGAATCTGATCCTTTCTATGGCTATGAATCTGAAACTGTTGTGGCACATCTTACTAAATTAAATGATATAGCCACCCTATTCACTAATGATGAGAGAACTCATTACTTTTATATCCTTAAAATATTTCCGTTCTCATTGAAGGGTGATGCTAAGATATGGTTTAATTCTCTTGATCCTGGTTGTGTGCGTATTCCCCAGGATATGATTTATTACTTCTCTGCTAAATATTTCCCTGCTCATAAGAAACAAGCTGCCTTAAGGGAAATATATAATTTTGTGCAAATTGAAGAAGAGAGTCTCCCACAAGCTTGGGGGAGGCTTCTCCAATTACTTAATGCTTTTCCTAATCATCCTCTCAAGAAAAATGAAATACTTGATATCTTTTATAATGGACTAACCGATGCTTCCAAGGACCACTTGGATAGTTGTGCTGGTTGTGTTTTCAGGGAAAGAACACCGGATGAAGCTGAAATTCTATTGAATAATATGTTGACTAATGAAAATAATTGGACACTTCCTGAGTCAACTCCTGAGTCAACTCCCGAGCCAATTCCTGAACCAACTCCTAAGCCAACTCCGAAGAAAAGGGGTGTTCTATTTCTCAGTCCTGAAGATATGCAAGAAGCAAAGAAATCTATGAAAGAGAAAGGTATTAAAGCTGAAGATGTTAAGAATTTACCTACTATTGAAGAAATACATGGTCTTAATTTACCGCCTGTGGAAGAAATATATTGTCTTAATCCATCACCTATTGAAGAAACACACGGTGTTGATAACCCGACACATGTAGTAAAGGTAAATTCTCTCTATAGATATGATAAAGCTGAAACCCCGCTTACTAAGTTTGATAGCCGGTGCTTAGATGAGTTTTATGACTTTATTGTCAAACAAGAAAACTTCAATGCTTATGTTGGTAGAGAATTAAAGCGCAATGCTAATATGCTTGAACACTTGGGTGATTATATGTCTAGAGTTAAAGGTGAACTTAAACTCATTAGTAAACATGCTTCTATGGTTACCACTCAAGTAGAACAAGTACTTAAAGCTCAAAATGATTTTCTCAATGAATTAAATAGTAAGAATAATGATTTTCCTGTTAGAGTGGCTACTAGAACTGGTACAAGAACTCAGGAACCCTTGTATCTTGAAGGCCACCCTAAGATAATTGAGCAAGATTCTCAGAGAAATAATATAGATGCACCGAGTCCTTCTAAGAGGAAGAAAAATAAAAATGTTAGGACTTTGCATGATTCTAGTGAACCTATTGTAGACACACCTGAGAATCCCAATGATATTTCTATTTCTGATGCTGAAACACAATCTGGTAATGAACATGAAACTAGTGATAATATTAATAATGATGTTCATGATGATGCTCAACCTAACAATGATAATGATGTAGAAATTGAACCTGTTGTTGATCTTGATAACCCATAACCAAAGAATGAACGTTATGATAAGAGAGACTTTGTTGATAGGAAGCATGGTAAAGAAAGAGAACCATGGGTTCAGAAACCCATGCCTTTTCCTCCTAAACCATCCAAGAAAAAGGATGATGAGGATTTTGAGCGCTTTGTAGAAATGATTAGACCTATATTTTTGCGTATGCGTTGACTGATATGCTCAAAATGAACCCTTATGCTAAGTATATGAAATAAGTTGTTAGTAATAAGAGAAAGATACCGGAAGCTGAAATTTCCACCATGCTTGCTAACTATACTTTTAAAGGTGGCATACCAAAGAAACTAGGAGATCCAGGAGTACCAACTATACCATGCTCCATTAAAAGAAACTATGTTAAAACTGCTTTATGTGATCTTGGAGCCGGTGTTAGTGTTATGCCTCTCTCCTTATATCGTAGACTTGAATTGAATAAGTTGACACCTACTGAAATATCTTTGCAAATGGCCGATAAATCAACTTCTATACCTGTCGGTATTTGTGAGGATGTGCCCGTTGTGGTTGCAAACGTTACTATTTTAACGGACTTTGTTATTCTTGATATTCCCGAGGACGATAGTATGTCTATTATTCTTGGAAGACCCTTTTTGAATACTGCAGGGGCTGTTATTGATTGCAACAAAGACAATGTCACTTTTCATGTTAATGGTAATGAGCATACGGTACACTTTCCGAGGAAACAATCTCAAGTCCACAGTATCAATTCTATTGGAAAAATTCCAACCATTATTATTGGAGGTTTTGAATTTCCTCTTCCTACTGTCAAGAAGAAATATAATATTCTTATTGTTGGGGATGTGCATATCCCCGTTGAGGTAACATAGTGTTATTCGAAATTTCTCTGGTTTCATGCAAATCGGAATGAGTTTGTTAACAAGACTTGATCTACCTTGTTAGTGGATTCCTTTTGATGAGCATGAGATGGATGAAGTTAGAAAGCACAACCTTCTGTACCCTCCTTTTACTTTCTGTTATTTAGAAGAAATAAAGTAAATTAGTATTTTCTGTCTGTTTTCTGATTTATCCGTGCAATATAAAAATACCCTGAAAATAAAAGTTCCCCAAATGCCCCGAAAATGAAATATGTTTTTTCTAGAATATTTGAGAATATCTGACACTGAGAACACAACAGGGGGAGCAAGCACCTAGCCACGAGGGTCCAGGGCGCGCCCCTGCCTCGTGGGCCCATGGTGGCTCCCCTCCACTTATTCCTGCACCCACACACTCCTTCTTCCTCCCAAAAAAATCACCATCCAGATCAAGCACGAGTTCTAGCTCATTTTGCTACGATTTTCGATCTCCTTGCTCAAAGCCTCATTCACAAAACTACTTTGGGGGATTGTTCCTTGGTATGTGACTCCTCCAATGGTCCAATCCGTTTTTGTTCTAGTGCTCTATTCATTGCATATTTTTGCTGCTTAGGTGACCAAGTTCTTGAGCTTGCATGTCAAATTTATATGGTTCCAAGTAGTTCTAATGCTTGATATAGTCTCTAGGCACTTGTAGGAGTAGTTGCTATTAATTTTGTTGAGCTTGGTTCACTTTTATTTGAAGTTACTAAAAATATTCAGAAATTTTTCAGAGGAAGGAATATGTTTAGGAAAATGTATCAAGGTGGTTCTTCAAGGAAGCAAGGACCCAGGCTTGCAATGCGCGATGCGGACGATGAACCACCAAGGGACGCTCCAGTGCGGGCTTGTGAATGGCCTTCAGAAGACTTCATGAATCAAGGAAGAATTTAACGCATATTTGTGTAACGCTGATCTTGTGAGCTTCGAGGCAGAGAAGTGCCGCCAGTACCACTATCTCACTAGTTCCTTTGAGAGGAGGTTTGAATTTTCATCTTCACGTAATTCTCAGACTGTCCTGTTTGATCTTTATGAAAATTCCTATACCATGGACTTAGAGGATTTTAATAATGCTTGCAAACTTCCACAATGGGGTAGTACTAGTGAACCTCGCAAATCTGAATTTAGAGATTTTCTTGCTAGCATAATTGTGGGGGAATCTAGAGATATAACACAAGCTACCATAGGGAGCATTCATTTTACTGCTATACATTATTTTGCTCTCTTCATAGGTAGGTGCATAAATGGTAAGGATGAAGCATGTCACATGTGTGTCCCTGATCTCAGTGTTCTCAGGAGTGCTGTACTAGGAGATAAACATTATAATTTGGGAGCCATTGTTGCACGTAGGTTGCATAATAATAAAATTAATGGGGACTTCTTTGGTGGAATTTATACAACCCGTCTAGCTGTTTTTCTTGGTATATCCATACGTGAGGATGATATTGAGTTGCCTCCAGCTTATTTAGATTATGATGCTATGGTTCTTCATCAGTTTGTTGAGAGGGATGGACCTCCTTTCCAGTACCGACTAATCTTTGACAGACGCCGTGCTGTCCATATTACTCTCCCTGCCCCTACTTTCTTTGACTTTTAGGAAAAAGGGAGATATTTCATAACCAGGGAGGAGGAGAATGAGTACAAGAGGAGGGCGAGAGAAGCTCGACTCCAAGCTGCAGCCCACGACGCAATAGCCGCTGCATCTCAGTATGACCCCAACTACAACTTTGGATATCCGCTAAGCCATCCATGGCAATAAACCAACTTAGGCCAAAAGCTTAAGCTTGGGGGAGTACGTATTTCTCACCGACATTACATTCATGTTCACACACTCATTTCAGTTGTCGGTGCTCATATTCTTTCATTGTACTATCCATGCTAGTTTATTTTGTCTTTAGTCTTCTTCTTGTGTGTTTAATAAACCTTAAGAAAAACAAAAAAAAAATTAGTGTAGCTTTTAGCTAGTTTACTTTTCATGCTTGTAGTAGTAATTAAAAGAAAATCCAAAAAGATTTCTCGTTCTTCTTTTTGCTTGTTGGGAGCTTTCTCGTGTAAATAGTTTTATTTCTTTTCTTTTCTTTGGGGGTCGATAGGAGAAGACAATAGTTAAAATGTTGAAGTGGCTCTTATATGCATTATTGTTGATTTAACCGAGAGCCCATATTGCCTTGTCTTCTCCTATTTATTGAATGCCTGCAGATTCCAGCTTAGTCCAATGCACGTGCACTATTATCATTTTACACACCGTTCGGTTGTGCGAGTGAAAGGCAATAATGACGATATATGATGCATTGATTGAGATAAGAGAAGCTGGTATGAACTCGACCTCTCTTGTTTTTGTAAATATGATTAGTTCATCGTTCCTGATTCAGCCTATTATGAATAAACATGTTTGCAATGACAATTAGAGATTATAGTTACTTATGCCATGCTTAATTAGCTATGAGTTATAATGGTTTACCTTGCGTGCCAACATGCTATTAAAATGGTTGTGATGTGGTATAGTGGGGTGGTATCCTCCTTTGAATGATTTAAGTGGCTTGACTTGGCACATGTTCATGCATGTAGTTGAAACAAAATCAACATAGCCTCCACGATATTTATGTTCATGGTGGATTATATCCTACTCATGCTTGTACTCAATGTTTCTTAATTTTAATGCATGTTCATGACTGTTGTCGCTCTTTAGCTGGTCGCTTCCCAGTCTTTTGCTAGCCTTCACTTGTACTAAGCGGGAATACTGCTTGTGCATCCAATCCCTTAAACCCCAAAGTTATTCTATATGAGTCCACCATACCTTCCTATATGCGGTATTTACCTGCCGTTCCAAGTAAATTTGTATGTGCCAAACTCTAAACCTCAAATGAAATTCTGTTTTGTATGCTCGAATAGCTCATGTATCAACTAGGGCTGTCTGTATCTTCCATGCTAGGTGGGTTATTGTCAAGAGGAGTGGACTCCGCTCCTCATTCAAGAGAACATGGCTGGTCACCGGGATGCCCAGCCCCATGCTTTATGCAAACTAAATCAAAATAATTGCAAACAAAACTCCCCCAGGGCTGTTGCTAGTTGTAGGCACTCGTTATTTCGAGCAAGCCATGGATTGATGCTTGTTGGTGGAGGGGGAGTATAAAATTTACCATTCTGTTTGGGAACCGCCTATAATATGTGTAGCATGGAAGATATCGCCATCTCTTGGTTGTTATGTTGACAATGAAAGTATGCCGCTCAAAATATTATTTATCTCTATTTCAAAATCGAGCTCTAGCACCTCTACAAGTCCCTGCTTCCCTCTGCGAAGGGCCTATCTATTTACTTTTATGTTGAGTCATCACCCTCTTATTAAAAAGCACCAGTTAGAGATCACTACTTTCATTTGCATCCATTACTATTAGTTTATATTGGGTATGACTATGATTGGATCTCTTTTACCATGAATTACAATGTCTAGTCAGTCCTTGATCTTTAAAGGTGCTCTGCATTTATGTTTTGCGTTCTCAGAAAGGGCTAGAGAGATACCATCTTGTTATATCATATTATGATTGTTTTGAGAAAGTGTTGTCATCCAAGATTTATTATTATTGCTCGCTAGTTAATTATGCCATTGATATGAGTAAACATGATACCTAAGTGTTATTGTGAATATGGTTAGTCATAATCTTTGCTGAAATCTTGAATGCTGGCTTCACATATTTACAACAACAAGAGCAAACAGAGTTTGTAAAAGTTTTTCTTTATCACTTTCAGTCTATCAACTGAATTGCTTGTGGACAAGCAAAGGTTTAAGCTTGGGGGAATTGATATGTCTCCGTCGTATCTACTTTTCCAAACACTTCTGCCCTTGTTTTGGACTCTAACTTGCATGATTTGAATGGAACTAACCCGGGCTGACGCTGTTTTCAGCAGAATTGCCATGGTGTTATTTATGTGCAGAAACAAACGTTCCCGGATTGACCTGAAACTCCACGGATATTATTTTTGGAAAATATAAAAAATACTAGCGATAGAATCAAGGCCAGGGGTCCCACACCCTGTCCACGAGGGTGGGAGGCGCGCCTACCCCCTGGGTGCGCCCGCTACCTCATGGGCCCCCTGGTGCTCCACCAACCTCAACTCCAACTCTATATATTCACGTTCGGGGAGAAAAAAAATCAGAGAGAAGGATTCATCACGTTTTATGATACGGAGCCGCCGCCAAGCCCTAAACACTCTCGGGAGGGCTGATCTGGAGTCCGTTCGGGGCTCCGGAGAGGGGAATCCGTCGACGTCGTCATCATCAACCATCCTCCGTCAACAATTTCATGATGCTCACCGCCGTGCGTTAGTAATTCCATTGTAGGCTTGCTGGACGGTGATGGGTTGGATAAGATCTATCATGTAATCGAGTTAGTTTTGTTAGGGTTTGATCCCTAGTATCCATTATGTTCTGAGATTGATGTTGCTATGAATTTGCTATGCTTAATGCTTGTCACTAGGTCCCGAGTGCCATGATTTCAGATCTGAACCTATTATGTTTTCATGAATATATGTGAGTTCTTTATCCTATCTTGCAAGTCTATAGTCACCTACTATGTGTTATGATCCGGCAACCCCGAAGTGACAATAATCGGGACCACTCCCGGTGATGACCGTATTTGAGGAGTTCATGTATTCACTATGTGTTAATGCTTTGTTCCGGTACTCTATTAAAAGGAGGCCTTAATATCCCTTAGTTTCCGATAGGACCCCGCTGCCACGGGAGGGTAGAACAATAGATGTCATGCAAGTTCTTTTCCATAAGCACGTATGACTATATTCGGAATACATGCCTACATTACATTGATGAATTGGAGCTAGTTCTATGTCACCCTATGTTATGACTGTGACATGATGAACCGCATCCGACATAATTATCCATCACCGATCCAATGCCTATGGGCTTTTCATATATTGTTGTTCGCTTATTTACTTTTCCGTTGCTACTGTTACAATCACTACAAAACCCAAAAACATTACTTTTGCTACCGTTATCTTTGCTATCATTATCACTACTATTATATTACTTTGCCACTAAATACTTTGCTGCAGATACTAAGTTTCCAGGTGTGGTTGAATCGACAACTCAGCTGCTAATACTTGAGAATATTCTTTGGCTCCCCTTGTGTCGAATCAATAAATTTGGGTTGAATACTCTACCCTCGAAAACTATTGCGATCGCCTACACTTGTGGGTTATCAGCGAGCTTTACGCTGCGCAGGCTCACTGGGAAGCGAGCCCTTTGACTTCCATGACCGCCCGCCTTCCTCTCCATTAATGGCGCCCGAGCATTGTTTATCTGAGTTCTTGTTAGCCTCCCATTCCCCTCCCCCCGCAGACCTCCACCCCCATGGCGGTGAATGATCATCTGCCACTAGTCTTCAAGTTTGGTGAAGTCGACTCCGAGCCGGAGGAGATAGAAAATAAGGAGGAATGGGGCCTCATGGACATGGCCCAGAATGAGCTGGCTGCGGCGGTTGCTGCCCCCGCTCCCATCCATGCGCCCGCGCCAGCGACCATCCCCGTAGCATTGACGGGCTTTTCGCCAAGCATTATCGCAGAGCTAGAAGCCGTGGGCGTCAGCGAGGTCTCCGCGGACCCTCGCGAGATCATGTAGATGCGAGCGCCAGCGTCCGTGCCCGTGCCCGTGCACGCCCCTCCACCCACCGTGCCGCCGGCCCCCGTGCATTTGGCTGCATCCGCCGTGCCTGTGCGCGCCCCTCCACCCACCGTGGCGTCGGCCCCCGTGCGTTTGGCTGCACCCGCCGCGCCTGTGCCCGTGCGCGCCCCCCCCTACAGCGGCATGGGATGCTGTCGTCGACCGGTACCTCTCAGCGGTGCTAGTTGCCGTCCTCCCGTGCCCCGCCCATCGATCGCGCGACGACATGATGTTTGATTTATAAGTGAAGAACATTTTGTGCTGCCTTGAAGACTTCAACTACGGCATCCCGGAGGATGACAACGACAACGACGGCGTGGCACACCGCCTCCGCCACCGCTGGAAATAGTTTTTTTGTGGTTTAATACTGTATCTCGAATTCTCGATCATATGAATATAAATTCGCAGTGTGACTGAATGAAAGATATGGTTTGAACAAACTTCCGTTTTTCTCTCTTAATGTACAGACTTATCAAACGATTTTTTTTTGAAAAAAACGTCAATGGTTTTTAAATATAAAACACTCATCGCAAATGTTTTAGTTAGAACACTCATATGCAAACCAACAGCTTCCCCAGGAAGCCAAGGGAAAATGTGCCGAGCAGGATTTCTGCATCGCTTCAACGCAAACGGTTGTTTTGCATGACCTGTGTGCAACCACGTACAAACAATTGGGTAAGATTTGCATATCTGTCATTTTGGGATGTTGCCATTTCTCAAACTGGAAAGATTGGCATTTGTTTATCTAGTAACATTGCCATTTGTCAACCTTGTAACACTGTGATTTGTCAAAATATGCAGCTACAAATCACTAGCACTATCTAATTTTTGCAACTAAAATCACTAGCACTATTCATATGGACACCACTAGCAGGCATGAGTTCATGGACGCATATGCAAATGTACCATTGATTACATACAACAAGTCATCAACCCACAACGACAACGAGGATACACGTTGGATTATAGATCATTTCCAACAAAACATTCTAGTGAAGTTTTTCTCACACAACAAATAACAAAGCGATGAAATGAACTTCAGCTCAACCACTCGTCGGCGTTGGAAACACTTTCTTTGAACCAGAAGTGATTCTCTGGGAAGGGCCAGCTACTGTCAATCTCGAGACCAACGCAGGACTGATCATCCAGGCTGAAGCGACCTATTTCAATACCCATATTGGGACGGTAGGGAAGCATAGTAATGTCTGAGGTATAGATACAGTTGCTTCTCATAAATGGTAGTAACGTTGTGTCAACAGCAGCTGGATCGCCTTCCACCATCATTGGATAGTTTTGTCTAAGGAAGAGCGAGTTTCCTCCAAGACTTTCAATACTAAACCAGGGAGAAGGTGTTGGCGCTAGTACACCAGTATCCATCCCGAATACCCTGCAACGGATGTTGGAATAGGTCCGGAGAGTGCGACCATACGAGACAACACCTGCTTCCTTAGTAACATCAACGATTGCCCGTATCTGAGACAAGAAGAGGTGATCCATCGGAATAAGTTGCCAGGCGCCACTGAGTATATGGGTCCTGCTCGTCCTCATGCTCGTGAATAAAATTTTCAAGTATAGGTGGTGGAATGTTCACAGGACCTTGGAAACACAAGAAGGTTAATTAGTAAAGGGAAACTAGCTAACCCGCATGCATGTGGATGAAACAATTATAATTACGGTGGAAGACAAACTTACCGAAATCATGAGGATTCCATGCAAAAACAGTGCCACGAGTGGTGGCAGCAAACACAAGACCCTCGTATTGGATTGCATCACAGTACTCATCCGTGTATAGAAACTGGTTTTTGAGCAATATCCATCGAATCGAACCATGAAGGACGACAACAAGCTTGTCGAAGATAGCGACAACATAAGCATTCCTATAACCCCAAGAGCGGTTGGGAAATTAACAAATTGCTATCTTCCATAGAAGACAGTCATCATGATCGTATTTGAACTCTCGTAGAATACCGGTGTACTCAACCTCTGGGCAGTCGTCTCAGATTTTTCGAAGTGGAACCCGGTGATGAGTGTACATGTTCACAAGTTCCCACTCGCAGTTGTACCCAATATAAACAACCCAATCTCCATTTGCACCTGCCTAAGCCTTGCCCTGAAGTGATGGCATCTTAACATCATACGTATCATTATCAAGCGGCATTAACTTACACAAGGCGAGGCTTCCCTCGTCCCCGCGCCAGTCAGCAGTGTCACTGCGAAGAAGATAGGGGAGATCAAACCACTCCTGAACCCTTGGGTTCCTTGTAATGATGTTATTAGTTGAGTCGAGAATGGTCTTGAACGAACCTCCCATGCTAGCTGAGGTGATGACGTCACACCGATCAATGAGTTCCTGTGGTGACCGGTTTTCCGGGTATTGATTTCCAGAAAATGGCCGTCGTGCTCACCAGCCCCAAGATTATTGTTAGCTGATGAGGCACCAACTTGATACAGAAAATTCCAAGCAAAACACAAAGTATGTAGTACAAGACCATTCTGGTATGTGAGTACAGCAAATGGTTTCTAGTGGTTGATGGCGGAAGCGGTTTGTGGATAATCAGGGTCTATGGGACTCCATTTCCCACGGGAATAGCTGACCAGGTTAATTCCTATCTTCGCGAGGCTGCTATCGTCGTTGCTCAGTTTCGGGGCTGACTCCGCAACATTCCTCTCCATGCAAGAAATCTGGCCAAGACAATAGCCAGGGACAAGCCAGTGAGTACTTTGAATGTACTCGCAAACATTATGAACACTGGAATAATATAAATCAAGTACTGATATAGTCCATGATCACGTTGTCAGTCATAACTAAAATCTATTGTGCATGCGAGCAGGTTATGTATATGCAGCATGAATATGCAACGATGGAGTATAAAATAAAATGCCACAGTCGGGCGTCTGTGCGACACCACATAAAGGGCTTTATAAAGTAAATAAATAACAAGCATGCCACAGTCGGGCGTCTCAGCGACACCACATAAAGGGCTTATAAAAGAAAATAAATAACAAGCATGCCACAGTCGGGCGTCTGAGCGACACCACATAAAGGGCTAATAAAAGAAAATAAAAACAAACAATGCCACAGTCGGGCGTCTGAGTGACACCACATAAAGGGCTTATAAAAGAGAATAAATAACAAGCATGCCACAGTCGGGCGTCTGAGCGACACCACATAAAGGGCTTATAAAAGAAAATAAAAACAAACAATGCCGCAGTCGGGCGTCAGAGCGACACCACATAAAGGGCTTATGAAAGAAAATAAATGTTCCCAATGAATATCCCGGAGGTAGAACCATCCCAGAGATACTCGATAAATAATGTAACGGGTTAGTCCATAACAGAAATAATGATCATGGGGTTAGTCCATAACAGAAATAATGATCATGGGGTTAGTCCATAACAGAAATAATAACCATGGTCCTCACAAGTCACTAGTCGGTATCCGAATTTATGCTAACCGCTTCTCCTCCGAAGACCGACACAAGGACCAACCTGGACCCATCGGTGTAATCCTTAACCATGGACACGGCTTTACGAATAGGTTTAATCTCTGCAGAGGGTATACTCTTTTCCCACGAGTAACGGATTCCTTTAGTCCATCGGGACTAATTCCATCTACGGTCTTTTAATTGAAAACACACCAGACTTGCACACACCAGCTTAACTTACCGGTGTCTGGAATCACCCATGACACTTGTTAAGCAAAACTCTAAGTGGGGAGGCTACAACCTCGCGTAGCATGGGATCAAATTTATATCGCACGCTCTAAGGGTTGGCCTCCCTCTCGGTCTCAACCGGACACACCCATGCCCCCGGACCAGGTGGCATGCCTACCGGCTTCAACCGATATCTTCCACCATGGCCTCTCTGTACGGTGTGTGCTAGAAAGGGGTTGACGACTGACTGAACCGTACCCTACTTGCGGTAGGGACAAGTGGTAGTACGAAACAAGTATGGGGTTACTGGTACAAGACTCGATCTACGGTCGACTCAGGAGGTTTATAAATTCCCTGCATGACATGGATCACAAATATATATATATATATCAACCAACAGAATCAACATTCATTATACCTTACTATGCCATACCGGATATAACCGCCTTGACGGAGACCGGCGACAAACTCATGCCTACCCAAGGCGGAGGTTTTCCGGTTCTCCCGGTATGCGTGCAAGGCATATGAGGATGATTACCAACACAAGTGTGTTCATTTCCAACAGCATGGAAATCACTAATATGCATCCATGCAAATGATCATATCACATGAGATAACAAGTATTCCGTAATGAGGTGGTGTTATAAACGTGTCAACGAACACACCAAAAATATTATGTCGGGTTCAGAATGCTTGCTTTCAGGTTGTGTAGAGGCAGGGTGCATCCTAAAAACTTTTGCAAGCTTTCTTCTTCTCCAAAAGTCCTATTTTCAAAAATATTCAAACAACACATGCTTTAAAAACAGCACAAAAAAGTTGTCTGAAATTTTTTCAAATAAATCTGAAAATAAACTAGACTAAATTTGAGAGAGGTAGGAAAAAAGAATCAACTCATTTGGAGTCTTATTTAAAAAGTTATAGATAGTCAAAGTTTTGGTCAAAATCTGATATTTAAAAATAAAACAGAAAAGAAAACGGTTCGAATATAAACGTACACATCGAAGGCGTATTCGGGAAGTACGCTTCCACTTATCCAGCGTGGACGGCGCGGGGAGTCACTGACAGTGGGTCCAGGTGGCCCACTAGTCAGGTTTGACTAGTCCGCCTCCCCTCTTCTTCCTCTGCCCGAGAGGGGGCGGAACTCCGGCGACGCTCGCCGGCGAACAGCGGCACTGCTCGGGAAAACTGAGATCACCCGCGGACTCAGGGGGCCGTGGAGGTCACTCCGGTGGTCGCTTTGGCCTCAGGGGTGGACGGAGCTGTCGGCGGCGAGCTTCGCGGCGGACGATGGCCGTCGGGCAAAGTGAATTTCTGCCCGCGGCGAGTCCCGATCAAGATTGAATAGGGGGATGGACACATGAGAGGGAGGGGAAGTTCCTGGTGAAGAGAGTGGAGTGGGGAGGCCACAGTGGCGCCCGGAATGGCCGAGGCGATGGCGGCCGTGGTTGCCGGGGATGGAGAAGAAGACCTCCCCGGGTCGATTGCGAGCTAGGGAAGCGCCATGGGGGTGGCCTGAGGTTGCCTGTGTGCGGGGACGGGCTCGGAGCTTCCTTAAATAGGCGAGTCAAGGCGGTTCTGCGGTGGCCGCGGATAAGGTCGCCGACGACCGTCTTTCTGTAGCTTGGGCAACGTGGTGGCGACGTGTGCTATAGGACATGCTTGTGGATGAGCTCGCGCTGCTCCAGGGGGCAGGTGGCGAGCGCTGGCGACTTGGGTGGCACCGACCTGGCCGAGACGCGCTGCGGACGCCGGCGTGTCGCCAAGGGCTCTGACGGCGGTGCTGTAGGGCTCCAGGGGCTGCTTGGCGTGATGCGGGGAGAAGGTTAGTGAGTGGCATGGCTCCGCAGGGCGGTGGCAAACCAGGGGTGCGACGCGTCGGCTCGGGCACGACACGTGCAATACGCGTGCTCTGCTCGCGCCCAGAGCACGCACGGGACGTGCTCGACGAAATGCTATGGCATGTTAGGGGGCTCCAAACCACAAGAAAGTTAGTAGGGTGGGGTTATAGTCTAAGGCAAAACCATTGGACATGCTGGTCTGGCCAGGGGATTAAGTTCACAGTGTAAACAAAAACTCATGCCAAAACAGATCATGCCCATAAGGTGTTTGACAAAATGCCAAGGGCACTTAGGCATTTCTTGGAGTGGCCAAAACTTCCAGAGTGGGGTCTCTTTAGATGGAAAAGAGGGTGGTGAGGTTAGTTTGTCCAAAGCACAAACTTGCTAGTGCAAGTTTTGCAAAACTTCAATTTTGGACAGAAAGCAAATGGCATTGTTGCAAGCACTTAGAATCATCCAATGGGTCCATTCTCCTGGACTAAAGGGTTTGGCAAGGAGGACTACCAGTAGGAAAAGGAATCATGGATCAAGGAGCAACTAAAAAGGTGGTTGCTGTACAAAACCTCAGGTTGGACCAGAATGGAAAAGAGGATGATTCACTCAGTTTTTCCAAAGTACATCACTAGGTTATTGCATAAAGTTGAATACTATGCTCCTACTGATATCCCATAATTTTGGTGGAGACTTTAAAGAAATAAATAAATAGGTTGTAGTGCAAATCTGCCCACTGGACCAGATTTTTAAATATGGTGTAGAGCTCAAAATATTCAATGGGAAGAGGATATTTTTGCACAAAAGTGGTTCAAATACTCCATATGACATCTCCAATTTTTGGTGGGATTTTTGAATGAATTTATAAAAGGGTTGTAGTACAAATGGGACCATAAAACTATGGGAAACCATTTTTCAAGAAAATAAAGATCAGGAAGAATATTATATAATTAATTCTTCTAATAAAAGAAAATATTTTCTTGAGAGGGCAAACAAGTCCAATATCATAAGTGAAAGGTTTTCATCTAAGGGAACAACTCCAAGATAACCAAGAAAAGAATGGTTCTGAAATCAAGAAAAACCAAGAAAAAGGAAAGTTAAATTTCCTGGCAAGATTTTAATTAACAAAACAAGGTTAAAATTTTTGGGGTGTCACAGTTCCTCCACCGCGTCATCATTCAGATCGGGGCAAGAATAACGGGGTCGTTTCCGGCTTGTTCCCTCCATGGAGAAGACGATCAAACAATGGCAGAAGGAAGGGTGAATGAAAATGGAGGAGGGAGGAAGAGCTAGCGTGCGACAACAGTTCAAAATTGAGAGGGAAAGGCGAAGAGTCGGTGGATGGTTGCCACGGTACACGAAGAGGCGCCTGGGGAGCGAACGGTTGCCACAGAGGTCACACACTGACGACATGGGCCGAGTGAACCGCATGCAATCCCATCGCACAACACACACGTCTTGTTAAGTTGAACCATTTCTGTACTCTTGTGTCAACGCAAACAGTTCATCCGAGTGAACCGCATGCCATATATCCCACACACCTTGATCTGGCTGACCGTTTCTTTTGTGTTGCCTAATCACAAACAGTTCATCCGAGTGAACCGTATGCTGTATATCGCACACACCTTCATCTGGCTGCCCGTTTCTTTTGTGTTGCCTAATCACAAACAATTCATCCGACTGAACCATATGCTGTGTATTGCACACGCCTTCATCTGGCTGCCCGTTTCTTTTGTTCCTCCTCATCGCAAACAGTTAATTGAACTGAACCGTATGCCCTTCATCGCACACGCAACTAAAACCTGAACCTTGTTTGATGCATCAGTCATCGCAAACGTTTTATACAGTTCTGACGGTTTTCATATAGCACCGTTTGCGATTATGGCATCACACGCAGTTTCTCGAAGGGTCTTTGATTGTAGTGTCGCGTTAGCAGCATCCTGCAGTAGTGATTAATATGATTAGATCATGTTTATTGCAATACGGTTATTCTTTTAAGTCAAAGAATAATTGTTGTTCTATTTATATGAATAAAACCTTCTATGGTCATACACCCAATGTGAATGGTTTATTGAATCTCGATCGTAGTGATACACATATTCATAATATTGATGCCAAAAGATGCAAAGTTTATAATGATAGTGCAACATATTTGTGGCACTGCCGTTTAGGTCATATTGGTGTAAAGCGCATGAAGAAACTCCATGCTGATGGGCTTTTGGAATCACTTGATTATGAATCACTTGATGCTTGCGAACCATGCCTCATGGGCAAGATGACTAAGACTCTGTTCACCGGAACAATGGAGCAAGCCACTGACTTATTGAAAATAACACATACCGATGTATGCGGTCCGATGAGTGTTGAGGCTCGCGGCGGGTATCATTATTTTCTGACCTTCACAGATGATTTGAGCAGATATGGGTAGATCTACTTAATGAAACATAAGTCTGGAACATTTGAAAAGTTCAAATAATTTCAGAGTGAAGTAGAAAATCATCGTAACAAGAAAATAAAGTTGCTACGATCTGATCGCAGAGGAGAGTATTTGAGTTATGAGTTTGGTCTTTATTTGAAACAATGTGGAATAGTTTCACAACTCACGCCACCTGGAACACCACAGCGTAATGGTGTGTCCAAACGTCGTAACCGCACTTTATTAGATATGGTGCGATCTATGATGTCTCTTACCATTTACCACTATCGTTTTGGGGTTATGCATTAGAGACAGCTGCATTCACGTTAAATAGGGCACCATCTAAATCCGTTGAGACGACACCGTATGAACTGTGGTTTGGCAAGAAACCTAAGCTGTCGTTTCTTAAAGTTTAGGGTTGTGATGCTTATGTGAAAAAGGCTTCAGCCTGATAAGTTCGAACCTAAACCAGAGAAATGCATCTGCATAGGATACCCAAAATGAAATTGTTGGGTACACCTTCTATCACATATCTGAAGGCAAGATATTAGTTGCTAAGAATGGATCCTTTCTAGAGAAGGAGTTTCTCTTGAAAGAAGTGAGTGGGAGGAAAGTAGAACATGATGAGGTAATTGTACCTTCTCCTGAATTGGCAAGTAGTTCATCACAGAAATTAGTTCTAGTGATGCCCACACCAATTAGTGAGGAAGTTAATGATGATGATCATGAAACTTCAGATCAAGTTACTACTAAACCTTGTAGGTCAACTAGAGTACGATCCGCACCAGAGTGGTACCGTAATCCTATTCTGGAGTAGATCATGACGAACCTATGAACTTGGAGGAAGCGATGATGAGCCCAGATTCCGCAAAATGGCTTGAGACCATGAAATCTGAGAAGGGATCCATGTATGAGAACAAAGTGTGGACTTTGGTTGACTTGCCCGATGATCGGCAAGCCATAGAGAATAAATGGATTTTCAAGAAGAAGACTAACACTGACGGTAATGTTACTATCTGCAAAGCTCGACTTGTTGCGAGAGGTTTTCGACAAGTTCAAGGAGTTGACTACGATGAGACCTTCTCACCCGTAGCGATGCTTAAGTCTGTCCAAATAATGTTAGCAATTGCCGCATTTTATGATTATCAAATCTGGCAAATGGATGTCAAAACTGTATTCCTTATGGATATCTTAAAGAAGAGTTGTATATGATGCAACCAGAAGGTTTTGTCGATCCTAAAGGTGCTAAGAAAGTGTGCAAGCTCCAGCGATCCATTTATGGACTGGTGCAAGCATCTCGGAGTTGCAATATATGCTTTGATAAGGTGATCAAAGCATATGGTTTTATACAGACTTTCAGAGAAGCCTGTATTTACAAGAAAGTGAGTGGGATGTAACATCCCAATTTTCAATTTGGATGTTATACATAGTTCATCATATGCATATTATTTTTTCTTTTGCAATTGGTTGTGATCCTAGAAATCTTAAGCAACTCAAGGACCAAAGGAGAGAGTTGGAGGTTTCACAATTTTTTCATATTTGAATTTATTTCAAATTTGAAGAAAGGATCAATTTGGTTTTAAAATTTTCTCTCCAATTATTTTCAATTAAAAAAATAAATGAGAGAAGATAATATGACTTCTTCAACAAAAGATAAATATTGGAGAAGAAATTTTAAAATCAAATTATTATTTTATTTGTATTTTATTTGCTATTTTAATTGAATTAGAAAAAATATGCATTTTTAAAAAAATTGCATTTTAGGCCAGAACAATGTTCATCTTGTCCTAAATATTAGGTTTGGACTGTGAAAATTGTTTCTGGTATTTTTAGAATTTTTCTATATTTTATTAGGATTTTCCTTTCGGGCGAAATTATTTATTAAAAAATCTTCTTCGCCCGACTGGGCCGAAGGCCCAGCTGAGCCGGGCCAAAGCCCATCGCGCCATCGCCTCGCCCCGACTGACTCCGGGCGGAGTCTGACTGGCATACGCCCGCCACCGCCGAGTCCGGGGAGGACTCCACCTCCCGCGACCCCCTTCCCAAGCCGAGTCGCCCCCCTCTTTATATAGCCACCCCGCCGCCGCCCCTCCTCCTCATCGCCACCGCCGCCGCCGCAGCCGCTCCAAGCCCGAGCCCGCCGCCGCCGCTGCCGCCATCATCGCAAATCGCTGCTGCCGCCGCCCCCTAGCGCCGCCGCCGCCGCACGCCGCGCCGCTGTTGCCGCCGCTGCCGTCAAGCGGATCTCGTCGCCATTTTTTTCGAAGACCGATATAAACCTAACCACGGCCGGTTTTTTTCGGTTTATTAGGTTAGATCGGTTTTTAATTTAGTTTGTTAATTAACGAACGTTCATCGGTTAGTTTCTTTTAACGAACGAATTCGTTCGTTTAGTTCTGTTAGCGGATGTTCGTCCGATAGATTGTTCTTTTTCTGTTTATTTTTGGTCAGGGACCTATCCGGGAGTACTTTTATCATAGATTAGTCCCTGAACTTCAAACCCTCGCTACTTTTTACTCGTTTGTCGAAATCCAGTGAAACCAACGCCAAAACCTTCGTCTTGTTTCCCTCTTTCCAGATAATCAACTAGAACATGGTTTTAACAATTTAAAATTTTGTTTCAAGCAGATTTGAATTCAAACTTCTTTTGATCGTAGTTTGAGTTTCGTAGCTCCGATTCGATTGATTCTTTTTGCTAATCGAAGCACTTCAGTTGAACTTTCAGTTTAGATCTTTCTCTGGAGTTTTACCCTTGCATCTTATTCTTGAGTGCTTATGTATGCTATTGTTTGTTCACGATAGAGTTTCCGGAGTGCGAGGCTTGCTACTACGAGTCACTAGGGTTTTCAGATCGTCAACAAGGCAAGTAACACTTTGATCATACTCCCTTATTACCCAGTTTTTATGCATTAGTTTCAACCCTCAAACATTGCATGAGTAGGACTTCTTTAACATGTGGGTATTGGGAAGTAGATGATGAGGTAGGAACCTATTGCCCTTTTATTTAAACCTTGGGAGTTCTACGTTATGATTATACTGCTATGCTATGCTCGTAGACGTGGTTTGGGTTTTGAGAGTATTCATGTAAGTTGTGAGAGTTATTGTTTACTAAGGTTTAACGTAAGGTGGATACTTTAATACACATCTGGGTGGATTGGTTTGTGGGCACCTTGGGAATCCAGTGTTGTCCAAAGGAGATCCAGGGGTATCCGTGTGATCATCCTATGGTTTGCCACCCAGGCTCAAAGGGATCATTATGTTATTCATGTTGGAAACTTCCGTGTGCAGCCACAAGACATTATGGGCTCTGGCATAGTTGAGTATGTTGTGTGACCTCTTACAGTGGTAGACTAGGAGCTGTAGGGGATGTAGGTGGTACTGTCTACCCGTCGTAACGAGCTAACGCTTCTGAAAGACTGTGTCTCGGTCATCCGTTTCTCAAACAACATGTAGTGCGAGAAATCCAACGGAGGAGATCGAGTCTTGTGGGGAAAAGTGCGCAAACCTCTGCAGAGTGTACAAACTAATCATGATTAGCAGTGTCCCCAGTTATGGACATCTTGAGTATCTGGTTCTTGAATTATTATGTTGATCTCAACACTCTACTTAATTAATTTGTTGGGTTGTTAACTTTTAATTGGGATTGAGATGGGGTTACCATTCTCAATGTTTTCAACAAATTTGGTAGCTAAATAAAATATATTTCTTTGTTGTAGGGAAAAACTAGCTTTATGCAAATGATAACCATAGAGCCTCCACCAGCCATATATGCATGTAGTTATAGCTGTTATTTGTTCATTGCTATATAGTGTTATCTTGCCAGCATATTCCATGTGCTGACCTACATAGACTGCAACGTATTATGTTGCAGAATTTTCAGACGAAGAGTAAGGTGCGCTAGGTCGTTGTCATGCACTCAGTTTTGCCGTGGAGTTGGATGGAGTCTTCTACCTTTGAAGCTTCCGCAGTTATCGTATTTAGATGGCCTTCAACCATATTATTGTAATAGTCCTCTTTTGAGACATTCGATGTAATAAGTGTGTGATTGAACTCTGTTATAAATCCTCGAGTACTGTGTGTGTCAGCAATACCGATCCAGAGATGACACTTAAACACAGAGACTTGACCGTTTGAGGTCGGGTCGCTACATGGGAGCTCTGTTGCATTTCTGATATTATATGTGGATGACATATTGTTGATCGGGAATGATATAGAATTTCTAGATAGAATAAAAGGATACTTGAATAAGATTTTTTCAATAAAAGACCTCGGTGAAGCTGCTTATATATTGAGCATCAAGATCTGTAGAGATAGATCAAGACGCTTGACAGGACTTTCACAAGGCACATACCTTGAAGAGATTTTGAAGGAGTTCAAAATGGATCAATCAAAGAAAGGGTTCTTACATGTGTTCCAAGGTGTGAAGTTCAGTAAGACTCAAAACCCGACCACGGCAGAATATAGAGAGAGAATGAAAGTCATTCCCTATGCCTCAACCATAGGTTCTATAAATTATGCTATGTTGTGTACTAGACCTATTGTGTACCTTACCATGAGTTTGGCAAGGGGGTACAATAGTGATCCAAGAGTGGATCACTGGACATCAGTCAAAGTTATCCTTAATTATCCTTAGAGGACTAAGGAAATATTTCTCGGTTACGGAGGTGATAAATAGTTCGTCGTGAAGAGTTACGTCGATGCAAGCTTTGACACCGATCTGGATGAATTTGAGTCTCGATCTGGATACATATTGAAAGTGGGAGAAATTAGCTAGAGTAGCTCCATGCAGAGCACTGTAGACATCAAAAATTTGCAAAATACATACGGCTCTAAATGTGGCAGACCCGTTGACTAAACTTCTCTCACAAGCAAAACATGATCACACCTTAGTACTCTTTGGGTGTTAATCACATAGCGATGTGTTCGCACACGAACAAATCACCGTGTACCTCCAACGCCGAGGGTGATGCACCGCAGCTCACGTCGAAGGAGACCCGTCCAGAAGCGCGGTACGCAAGCAATCCGACGGATGCTTTTTAGGACCCGAAACCCCACGTGCCCGGGAGGGACCCCGTTTGGACGTGCGGCGGCTACGGGCTGCCCTAGGTCGGTTTGCCCGCCCCTAGAACGAACGAAAAATGAGAGAGAAAGAACAAGGGAGGGATGTAAAACTAGGGTAAAAAGTAGATGGGTTTTGCAATTGTGTGTTGTTGTTCAATCAGCCGTCGCCTCTTGTCTATATAAGAGGCGGATGGACTTCCCGTACAAGAAAGGGACTTGCCTAGCCGTCCAAATCATCGAAACCTAAGAAAACACGGACTATTCATGACCTCCGACCCGGATGTCCGGCTCAAGGCCCGGATGTTCTGGCCTAACCCAGTTTTCTGATAGCAGCTCATTAATCGGGCTGTAACTTTCGCATACAACATTAGATTTGGATGATTTGTATATCAAAATCAACCGTCTCGACGGGACGCACAACTTTCATGCTGAACACTTTCCGATATGAAGCCATCTTGAGTGTTTGTCGGGCCGTTCTCTAAAGTCTGTAGCAGAAAAAGTTGTTCGGACGTCCGAACTTCTACCCGGATTGTCCGGAGTCCATCCGGATCATCCGGGACTGGACCCAGAGCATCCGTCTTCATCACAAAACTTCTGGTGACTTGGTGCTTCAATTTCCCGGATGATCCAGACCCCGGCCCGGATGATCCGGCCAAACATTGCTGCAGCGCACGGTTTTTCCTGTAACTTTTGCATATGACCTCGGATGGGGACGATTGTAATATCAAAATCATCCGTTTCGATGAGACGAAGAACTTTGCAGTTGTAACTTTTTCCATACGAGGCCATCTTAATTAGGTTTCATGACATTTTCTATTCTGATGTCCACACGGGTATCTCCGAAATTGTTATATCTTTTGCACCCGAGCTCCGTTTTGGACCATCTTCATATCTATTTCGATCATCTTAAAGAGAGCCATCAATTGGTGACATGAACTCACAATTTTAACCTCATATCATTATAGCCTCAAGTCACTCTTTGCGATCATGCCATTTTCGAGCGTCAACACATGCCCCCCTGTTTTTCGGCAAAGCTATCGTGCCGAAAAATATCTTGCAATACGTTGGTCTAAGGACGATGTCAACACTCCATCGGCCATTTATATGCACTTAGGGCGATAATTTCTATATCGGCCATGTTTATGCTTAGGGCGATAATTTTATATCGGCCATTGATTTTAACTTGTTCACATCATACCTTGTAACCGATTACCTCCAATCGGTTTTAAAGAGATGGGAATGAACCCGTTCCTTGTAGCACTAAGGAAATCAAACTCCGAGAGGTCACGCCCTGTTAAGCAAGTAACATCGGGGTGATTCCAATCCACCGATGCATTAGCCAAAGCGACACAAGCCGAATTATCCGCGTGAATGACTTCTATCTCATCATCGACCCATTGTATTAAAAATTGATGCATGGTAGATGGCACACATTGGTTCGCATGAACCCAATCGCGACCTATTATAACATTGTAGTTACCTTGCACCTCGGCGATGAAGAATGTGGTGGCCAAAGTTTTACTTCCCACAGTGAGTTCCATGCACATCACACCTTTGGCCTTTGTCTTTTCTTTACCCTCAAATCCATTAAGTACCATATTGGTCTTCATCAATGCATCATCATCTAACCCCAACTTCTTGAAGATCGAGTAGGGCATAAGATTTACCATAGCACCACCATCAACGAGCATCCTAGCAACCGGCGATCCATTAATATGACCTTTGAGGTACAATGGCTTCAAGTGTTTCACCTGTTCTTTTGGCTTCTCGAAGATAGCATTCTTAGGACCAAAATCCAGTTGGGCTACCTCCCTTCTTCACCTATAATCCACCATCTCATCTTCATCTCCCAATGTGAATATTGGGCTTAAAGATTCCTCAATTGAAGGGGATGTTTCAGGTGGTGTGGACGATGATAGGGGTCGCATCATCCTCTTTTGGTGGTGAAGGTGTTGCTGCAGCTAATGTAGAAGCATCTGTGTTTTGCTTTTGTTTATGGCTCCACACTTGTTTTGTGAGTGCCATGGGCCGAATTTCAGTGAACAATTCACTCCTTTGCTTCTCTTCTTTGCGCTCTACCTTCTTGTGGCTCCTCATGCATTGTAATCTCCTTTTCATGGTCTTAGTTAAACCGCGAGGACACCACTTTGGTTGAGTATATTTGGGATCCCTAGGTTTGGCCGTACTTGTGCTCGCCTCATGGTTATTGACCATGGAACCTTGCTGAACAATAACAATATCACCATTAGAAGTAGCCAGATTATCAACAACCGGCTTTTTGATCTCCTTTTTCTTGTCGCATTCTGAAATTTCCACATTAGGTGACTTAACACGCCACACTTTTTTATTGACCTTACTTGGAGAAATTTTTGTTGGCCGATTAGCACCATAGCTCAAACAGCCTTGTGTGGGATAATAAAACCTCGCGCGAGCAGACCTTCTAGGTGCTGCCCACCCCATATGGAAAGCATAAGGAGCCATTGGGGGTTGCCCCCATCCTCCATTGAAGTATCTCATGTAATATGGCGCATAGGAGGGTTGTGACATCCATGGTGTCGGTGCCCATGACCCATATGGCCTTGCATGGCGTCAAAACTCTTGCTCCGGAGGCAATCTTGTACGCTTTGAATGTGATGGCCGATTAGAGCTAGAACCGTCCACTTGAATTGCATATTTGGATAGCAACATATCAAAAGTTGGCTTGATTCTCTTGTGCTTAGTTTCATTCTTTTTCCACTTGCCAACT
Source organism: Aegilops longissima (assembly GCA_021605205.1). NCBI lineage: Eukaryota > Viridiplantae > Streptophyta > Magnoliopsida > Poales > Poaceae > Aegilops > Aegilops longissima. The sequence continues at coordinate 629,010,728 of CM038678.1, forward strand.
TCTGAATTCTTGGGCTTGTTTAATTTAACATGAGTATCCTCTTGTACTTGTGGTCGCCCCCGAGTGTAGCATTTTTTATAGTGATCTTCAACACTTCCTTGCCATTGGGTTGCTTCTCAAGCACAATCTTTCTTCCCAAGACCTTGTCGCGCTCCTTGCTATTCCTGGGTTCACCAATAACGACATTATCTTTATTAGCGGATTCGGCTATGTTAGGCCGAATTAAAATTTTCTTCCCTTCCAAGTCTATGGTGTTTATCGGGAAGGGTTGCTTATCAACTTGCATCTCAGCAAAATTCAATCGCTGTCATTAATGGCCGATTGTATCTGTCGTCGAAAAACATTGCAATCGTTAGTAGCATGAGAAAATGAATTATGCTACTTGCAATAAGCACGCCGTTTCAGCTCATCAAACAACGGTATGGTGCGCGATATTGTAATCATCTTATCTTGCAAGAGAGCATCAAATATTTTATCACACTTAGGTATATCAAAAGTAAACTTCATCTCCTCATCACGATTCTTGCGAATCGGCTTAAGAGCATTGCATGTATAGGGTTTGCCCTTTGAGGACCAAACAAATTCAGTAGTATAAACATCAACCTCATCGTCCGAATTATCATCATTGTGTTCAACCATATGCATTCTAGGACGATCGATTGTAGACCTATGAATCTATTTACTTTGATTCTCTTGAGCCAAAGCTTTTTGTAAGACTTGACTAATGCTCAAAGACTCATAACTTTCTAGCCTGTCTTTAATGTGAGTTTTCAAACCATTAAGAACAAGATCTGCCAAGTCTCTCTCAGTTATCACTAAGCTATAACATCGTTTTTTTATATCTCTAAATCTCTTGACATAATCGGTGACCGATTCATCATGTTTTCGCCTAACCGATGTAAGATGTGACAACTTTAGCTCATTATCGTTGCTATAAAAGTGATCATGAAACTTTTGCTCTAATTGCGACCATAAGAGAATTGAGCCATGTGGTAAAGCAGCAAACTATGAAAATGCGGTGCCAGTTAAATACAAGGGAAATAAATGCACTTTCAACTCTTCTATGGAACCTGCTTCACCCAACTATGCAAGATACTGACTCACATGCTCCCAGGTTGTTTACGTACCCATACCACTAAATTTAACAAAATCAGGAACCTTATAACCTTGAGGGTAAGAAATTGCATCGAAGTGTTCAGGATAAGGCTTTTGGTACACATGACTCTTTACTTTCGTCTCATTTCCAAAATTTTCTAGAAACATCTTATGCAAATCCTCCCTTAATTTAGCTAAAATTGGATCCGAGGTAGATGAAGATGTCTGTAGCAATGACATAGGAGCAACCTGAGTACTAGCTATTGGTGCAACTTGTGGGATGGGCGCCGAACCATAATTCGGTGGAAGACCAAACATGCTTGCGCCTATGGGTGGTGTGACAAAGTGATTCGGCGCTGATGCCGAATTGGGCACACTCATAATAGGATTAGGATATGCAGGTGCAGACACAAGCTGGTTGGTTTGACTAGAGTAAACATTCAACGGCATATTATATTGTTGTTGCATAGGTGGTGCCGATGAAATAGGTAAAATTGGACTAGGGTTTTCAGATATACCAACAATACCACTAGATGATGGAGGCATATTTTTCTGAGCATTAGCACTAGCCACAAAAGAATTGTATGCCATCACATTACCCTTACTAACAAGACTTTCAATCACAACCACTTGCTCTGGAGAAAAAACTTTACTCACAGTGATTACATCTTGTTCGTCGATGAGGGGAGGAAAATTGACGTTTCCAACTCGAGTAATGTTGCCTTGACGGTCCTTCTTGAAACTTGAAAGAAACGCTTCCAAATCCTCCTCCTGGCGCTTCTTCTTGAGCGCCTCAAAAGCCTCTTCATGCTGCTTCTTGCGCGCTTCGAAGGCTTGGCGTTGTTCATCTGATACTTCATCAAGACCGGGCTTAATGATGCTATCGGCGTGAACTTCTGAGGGCTTGTGGAGATTAGACATGGTTGATGATGATTCTTGATCTTTCTTCCCCAGCGGAGTCGCCAAAAAGTGTGTTCGCATACGAACACGTCACCGTGTACCTCAACGCCGAGGGTGATGCACCGCAGCTCACGTCGAAGGAGACCCGTCTGGAAGCACGGTACACAAGCAATTCGGCGGGTGCTTTTCAGGACCCGAAACCCCACGCGCCCGGAAGGGACCCCGTCTGGACGTGCGGTGGCTATGGGCTGCACTAGGTCGGTTCGCCCACCCCTAGAGCCTCGAGGATCGCTGCCCTTCAGTACGAAGAACGAGAGAGAAAGAACAAGGGAGGGATGTAAAACTAGGGTAAAAAGTAGATGGGTTTTGCGATTGTGTGTTGTTGTTCAATCGGCCGTCGCCTTTTGTCTATATAAGAGGTGGATGGACTTCGCGTACAAGAAAATGACTTTCCTAGCCGTCCAAATCATCAATACCTAACAAAACACAGACTATTCACGACCTCCGGCCCGGATGTCCGGCTCAAGGCCCGGATGATCCGGCCTAACGCAGTTTTCTGACAGTAGCTCACTAATCGGGCTGTAACTTTTGCATACGACATCGGATTTGGATGATTTGTATATCAAAATCAACTGCCTCGATGAGACGCACGACTTTCATGTTGAACACTTTCCGATCTGAGGCCATATTGAGTGCTTTCGGGCCATTTTCTAAAGTCCATAGCAGAAAAAGTTGTCCGGACGTCCGGACTTCTACCCGGATTGTCCGGCTTCCATCCGGATCATCCGGGACTGAACCCAGAGCATCCGGCTTCATCACAAAACTTCTGGTGTCTTGATGCTTCAATTTCCCGGATGATCCGGACCCCGGCCCGGATGATCCGGCCAAACATTGCTGCAGCGCACGGTTTTGCCTATAACTTTTGCATATGACTTTGGATGGGGACGACTTTTATATCAAAACCGTCCGTTCCGACGAAGCGAAGAACTTTGCAGTTGTAACATTTTCCATCCGAGGCCATCTTAATTAGGTTTCATGCCATTTTCTATTCTGATGTCCACACGGGTATCTTCGAAATTGTTATATCTTTTGCACCTAAGCTTCGTTTTGGACCATCTTCATATCTATTTCGATCATTTTGAAGAGAGCCATCAATTGGTGACATGAACTCATAATTTTAACCTCATCTCATTATAGCCTCAAGTCACTCGTTGTGATCATGCCATTTTCGAGTGTCAACACGATGTGAACTAGATTATTGACTCTGGTAAACCTTTTGGGTGTATCCACATGGCGATGTGAACTAATCACATAAAGATGTGAACTATTGGTGTTAAATCACATGATGATCTGAACTAGATTATTGACTCTAGTGCAAGTGGGAGACGGAAGGAAATATGCCCTCGAGGCAATAATAAAGTTGTTATTTATATTTCCTTATATCATGGTAAATATTTATTATTCATGCTAGAATTGTATAACCGGAACCTTGATGCATGTGTGGATACATAGACAAAACACCATGTCCCTAGTAAGCCTCTACTAGAGTAGCTCGTTGATCAAAGATGGTTAAGTTTCCTAACCATAGACATGTGTTGTCATTTGATTAACGGGATCACATATTTAGAAGAATGATGTGAATGACAAGACCCATCCGTTAGCTTAGCATAATGATCGTTAAGTTTTATTGCTACTGCTTTTTTCATAACTTATACATATTCCTCTGACTATGAGATTATGCAACTCCCGAATACCAGAGGAACACCTTGTGTGCTATCAAACGTCACAACGTAAATGGGTGATTATAAAGATGCTCTATTGGTGTCTCCGAAGGTGTTTGTTTGGTTGGCATAGATCAAGATTAGGATTTATCACTCTGAGTATCGGAGAGGTATCTCTGGGCCCTCTCGGTAATGCACATCACTATAAGCCTTGCAAGCAATGTGACTAATGAGTTAGTTGCAGGATGATGTATTACAGAACGAGTAAAGATACTTGCTGGTAACGAGATTGAACTAGGTATGATGATATCGACGATCGAATCTCGGGCAAGTAACATACCGATGACAAAGGGAATAACGTATGTTGTTATTGTGGTTTGACCGATAAAGATCTTCGTAGAATATGTAGGAACCAATATGAGCATCCAGGTTCCACTTTTGGTTATTGACCGGAGATGTGTCTCGGTCATGTCTACATAGTTCTCGAACCCGTAGTGTTGGGGATATAACTACTGGGTATAAAAAACCTAGGTGGGGCCGGGTTATACCATTGGCGGCCTATCATGAAGATGGCAGATCATATAAGCCTATGGACGACCCAAGACCCAGAGGCGACTTGAGGCCCAGGAGGATGAACCACCATGTATGTATATCTTGTATTGTAAGGCAAGCATAGTTAGTCACCGAGCCGGACACGTTGTGTATGAGCCGGCCGGGACTCCGTGAGCCGTCGGGCGTCAACCTGTTTATATAAAGGGACGACCCGGTGGCGGTTTAGGGCAAGAAACAAGAGACCGATAACTAGGTCAAGCATATTCGCTCCCTGGTAATCGAAACCCAATCAATACAACCCTAACTGGAGTAGGCCTTTACCTTGATTGCATGGGGCCGAACCAGTATAAACCTCCCGTGTCCTTTGTCCCGTTTAACCCCTTTAAGATAACCTGGTTGCGATGGCTCCACGACGAAGTCCTTCCGCTAGGACATCTGTCGTGCCAATTCCACAACAGTTGGCGCCCACCGTGGGGCTAGCGCACGGTGGTTTCAAGTTCTTGAAGGGCAGCTTCGAAGGGATCAAGGGATACGCTGTGGGCCGGATGACCAAGAGTCGTTGTGGCAAGCTCTGCATCGACGGTGCAGGCTGGGGCCCCGAGGCCGACTCAATTGAGTACGGGTACCAGGTCCCCTTCGGCAGAATCCACATCTTCATTGCTAAGATCGGTGAACCGGGCCCTGAGCCGGACACCTGCACCGACATCATCGAGACATCTCAGCGTGCACGACCCGCCCGGGTTCAACCCGCCATGAAGCACGCCTTTGTTGGTTTTATCCAGGGGGCAGAATTTGAGGAATGATCTGTGTCTGGTGGTGAGACGGCCATCTATTCTGATGGTGGATCGTCCACAGGCGAGACTAATTCAATGTATCAATTGCAAGAAGGCCGGCTTGGGGGCTCTTCCGATGGCAACATTATTCCGGACCCCTATGAGCCACCGAACAGAGTTGCGATCTTCATGGCCGGTACACAGCTGACGCTCGGTTCATCAACTGCCACGGCTAAGACCTCCAGCTCAGCTGCGGCAGCGACGAATGGTGTTAGTGGCACTGCACGCCCGCCTGCTCAAGCTTTGACAGAGTTATTGGAGGCATTGGCGACTCTGATGGGGGTGGAGGTAACCCCGGACAACTTGGAACATCACAAGGTGGATGTGGCGAAGCTACGAAATGAGATAGCTCAAGCCAAGGAGGAGTTGGCGGATGAGAACGCTAGGATGGCTGCGAAGCGGGCTGCTTTGGACGCCCAGGCACAACGGATTCAGGCAGAGTCCTTCCGGCTCACATTGGATCAGAACACTTCAAATGAGATCCTAAGGAGGAGGCACCAGAGTCATCTACCCCCGGTTTATGAGCCGAGAAACCTCTTCAACACACCTGGAGCAGGGACCAGCGATCCGCCGGTGGTGAACCGGGCGGTCGGAGTGCCTGAGACTGGAGCGCCGGTTCAGCCACGCGTGGTGGACCCGCCACGTTTGAATAATACTCCGCCTCAGCATGTTTCGACACCTCCGGGTCATTATTCTAACCCTTTGGATAATATGATTGTTGCGGCAACGTGATTGGCGGCTCTACCAGTTGAAGGCGAACCTCCGGCGGTGATAGAGACACAAAGGGCCAGAGAGCTGCTTCAGACAGCTGTGGCTCAACAGGCGACTTATTCTTACAGCCGCGAGCGGATTCACTCAACCCCTCGTCCAAGCCATAGTTATAGCAGGCACATTGACTCACCGGCAGTTTCAAGCAGTGAACAACGCCGTAACCAGCCTCGTGGGCATGACCCGACACGTGGTGGTGCCAATGCTCAGACTTTGCTGGATCAAGGAAGAGCACGTCGGGAGGACGAGTTGGCGGCTCAGCAAGTGGCTCATCAACATTCTCCGGTTTACCCTTCAGCTTTGGTGGAGGCAGGCGTGACCTCTAGAACCTTGGGTGTGCCATGTTTAGTGTCGGCTCTGCGTAACAAGCATTTGCCTTAGGATTTCAAGGGTCCTCGCAAGGTGCCTAATTACACGGCAGATCAGCCCCCGGAGGCTTGGATTGAGAGTTATGAGATGGCCATGGAGATGCTGGATGTTAGTGATGCTGCGTGTGCTAAGTATTGCACCATGATGTTGGATGGGCTGGCTCGTACTTGGTTGAAGGGGCTTCCTGCTAACTCCATCAGATCATGGGCGGAGTTGAAGGCTCGTTTTATCCAAAATTATAAAGACACATGCAAGCAGCCTCTGTTGATTTTAGATTTGGACTCCCGTGTTCAAGGGGAGGGCGAGTCAACAACCCATTGGGTACGCCGGATCTCAGCTGTTATACACTCATCGCACAGTATTAACGCCGGTTCAGCAGTCCTGATGTTGGTGAAAAACCGTCGTTTTCTCCCATTGAAGCAGAAACTGGGGCGGCTTAAGCGCCACTGCAATGACACGGGGGAGCTGATGGCGGCTCTCGTCAAGTATGCCGACTCTGATGGTACCAAGGACCCCGAGTCTGATGATGAGAAGCCTGGTAAGGGAAAGAAGAGCAGCAATACAAGAGGGCAGCAGCATAACCTGGCAAGTCTAGGTGGCAATGGTAAGTGCAAGGCTGATGGCAGCTTGGATTTTGTTGTTAACACCAACACGCAGAATAATAATAAGCACGGCAGGAGAAAGCTGCCCCCTCGGTTTGGAGGGCCAAAATTTAATCTTGAGGCGATGATGAATCAGCCCTGCCCAAAGCATGGTACGCACGAAAAGCCGGCCACTCACCTCTGGAAGGATTGCTTCATCATGAAGGAGTACAGAAATTCAATTTTTTCCAGAACAATCATGGACTGAACGGCGGCTCAGGATCCGGCTCTCACGGTCCTGGTTTTGGTGGTGGTGGCTCAAATTCCTGCTTTCAAGGTCAGGGCAATCAAGGTGGTTTTAATCAATAGTCTGGTCAAGGGAATCAGCAGCAGCAGTGTGGTTATCAGAGTAACCCAAAGTAGTTGAATAGTGGACAATACCACGTTTTCACCACACATTTATGCAAGCGGGATCAGAAGCTCCATAAAAGGGCAGTGAACGTAGTTGAGCCGGCGATTCCCCGTTACTTGCGATGGTCTGAACACCCTATTCTCTGGAGTTGTGAGGACCACCCGCCCCGGGTTGATAACCTTGGTCACTTGGCTTTGGTGGTGGCACCTCAGGTTGGAGGGTACATGTTTACTGAAGTTCTCATGGACGGAGGCAGCATCATCAACATTCTTTATTATGAAACCTTTCATCGCATGAGCTTGACTGATAGAGATCTTAAGCCGTCAAATACTGTTTTTCATGGCGTGGTGCCTGGTAAGTCGGCGTATACAGTGGGCAAGATATCCTTGGAAGTGGATTTTGGTGATGATCATGATTCCAGATCGGAAACATTGACCTTTGAGGTGGTTAAAATCAAGAGCCCTTATCATGCTCTGTTTGGGCGGCCGGCTTATGCTAAGTTCATGGCAAGGCCTTGTTATGTGTATTTGCAGCTTAAGATGCCGGGTCACAAGGGTACTATCACCGTGCATGGAAGCCGGAAGATAGCTTTTGGAGTGTGAGGAAGGCGATGTTGCTTATGCTGAATCTGTCTCTACAACAGAAGAATTGAAGTTTTACAAAGATAATGTTGACCCGGCAGATATGACATCTTTAAAGAAGCCAACAACGGATGATGATCCTATGTTGAAATTTAAATTGGCAGACAACACTAAGCTTGTTTACTTTGTTCCTGGAGATTCATCCAAGCAGTTTAGTATCAGTGCTAATCTGGATCAGAAATAGGAAAGCGCGCTCATCAAGTTCATCTATGAGAACCGGGACATCTTTGCATGGAAACCTTCAAACATGCCAGGTGTACCAAGAAAACTCGCTGAGCACACTCTTAATATTGATCCCAAGTTTAACCGGTCAAGCAATTCCTTCGCCGTTTCAATGAAGAGAGGCGCAAGGCTATTGGTGAAGAACTGGCCCGACTCTTAGGGGCTGGGTTTATTGTTGAAGTTTTTCATCCTGAGTGGTTGGCTAACCCGATGCTGGTACTTAAGAAAAATAGTACTTGGCGTATATATGTGGATTACACGGACCTAAACAAAGCCTGTCCGGCTGATCCCTTTGCTCTTCCCCGTATTGATCAGATCATTGATGCTACGGCGGTTGTGAGCATTTGAGCTTTTTGGATGCTTATTCTGGTTATCATCAGATCAAGATGGCAGTTAAGGACCAGGAGAAGACAACCTTCATCACTCCTTTTGGAGCCTTCTGTTATGTGTCTATGCCTTTCGGGCTCAAGAGTGCCCAGACGACTTACCAGCAGTGTGTACAAAATTGCCTTCACGATCAGGTTGGGCGCAATGTTCATGCTTATGTAGATGATATTGTGGTGAAATCCAGGAAGAAGGAAACGTTGATAAGTGATTTAAAAGAGACCTTTGACAATCTCCGGATCTATAAGATGATGCTTAACCCGTCCAAGTGTGTTTTTGGCGTACCAGCAGGCAAGCTCTTAGGCTTTCTGGTTTCTGAACGGGGTATTGAAGCTAACCCGGACAAAATAAAGGCTATCACTTCCTTGGCTAAACCGGTGTGTATCAATGATGTTCAGCGTCTAGCAGGTCGTATTGCGGCCTTAAGCCGGTTGGGTGAAAAAGCTATTCCTCTATACCAGATGATGAAGAAGACATATCACTTTGTCTGGAGTGATACTGCTAATCAGGCGTTTGAGGCCTTGAAGAAACAGTTAGCTGAGCCGCCGGTTCTTGCTGCTCCCATTGATAAAGAGCCTTTGTTGTTATATGTGGATGCCAATAGTTGAGCTGTCAGCGTGGCAATTGTGGTGGAAAGGAAGGAGTCAGGCAAGGAATATCCGGTTCAGCGGCCGGTTTATTACATCAGTGAGGTGCTCATTGTGTCCAAGCAGAGGTATCCACATAGGCAGAAGCTGGTGTATGGGGTGTTCATGGCTAGTCGAAAGCTCAAGCAATATTTTCTGGGTCATCCCATCACTGTGGTTAGTTCTTCTCCTCTAGGGGATATTATTCAAAGCAGAGAAGCCACATGTCGGGTAGCCAAGTGGGCCATTGAACTTGGACCCCATGGTTTGAAGTATATGCCTCGCACAGCCATCAAGTCTCAAGCACTTGTGGATTTCATCAATGATTGGACAGAACTGCAGATGCCTGAGGAGAATCCGGATAGCACATATTGGACTATTGACTTTGATGGATCCAGGCAGTTGGAAGGCTCGGGGGCTAGAGTTATCTTGACTTCCCCACGAGGCGATAAATTTTGTTATGTTTTAAGATTGATGTTCCCTTGTACTAACAATGCAGCTGAGTATGAAGCCTTGCTCCATGGTCTTCGGATGGCTAAGGAGATGAACTTAAGCCGGGTGAGGTGTTTTGGTGACTCAGACTTAGTGGCTCAACAAGTTTCAGGCACTTGGGATTCTAAGGACCCACTCATGGCGGCTTATCGCCGGGAGGTGGATGCTATTGCTGGTCACTTCAAGGGCTATCAAGTCGAGCATGTTGATCGGAGGAAAAATGAGGCGACTAATGCTTTAAGCCGGTTGGGATCCCAGCGTAAGCCGGTGCCACCCAATATTTTCCTTGATATTCTGCATAATCCTTCAGTTAAACTGCCTACAAAGGAAGATCTTGCTATTCCTAACCCGGAGGCACAACTGATGGCGGCTCTTCATGCTATTCCTGATTGGACACTTCCATATTTGGCGTATATGAGCCGGGGCGAGTTACCTGAAGATGAAACTTTGGCCAGGCAGATAACCCGTCGGTCTAAGTCAATGACTATTGTCAATGGAGAGTTGCATCATCGCAGTGTTACGGGGTAGGATTTGGTCAGTAAATGTGATGGTTGTCAGAAATTCTCAGGACAAGCTCATGTGCCGGCTCAAGAGTTGAGGATGATTCCAATTGCTTGGCCGTTTGCAGTCTGGGGGCTTGATATGGTTGGGCCTTTCAAAAGGTCCAATGATAAAAAGACCCACCTTTTGGTGGCAGTTGACAAATTCACAAAGTGGGTTGAAGCAGAGCCGGTTAGTAAGTGTGACGTGTCCACAACGGTTCAATTCATCAAAAGGTGATCTTCCATTTCCGTTTTCCCCACATCATTATAACAGATAATGGCACCAATCTGTCCAAGGGTGCTATGAAAGAGTTTTGTCAACAAGAGCATATTCGACTTGATGTGTCATCAGTGGCTCACCCCTAGTCCAATGGTCAAGCTGAGAGAGCCAATCAAGAAATTTTGAGAGGCATCAAGCCCCGGCTTATGGTGCCTTTGCAGAGGACACCGGGTTGTTGGGTGGAGGAGTTACCCTCAGTGTTATGGAGCATCAATACCACCCCAACAGATCTACAGGTTACACGCCTTTCTTCATGGTTTACGGAGCAGAGCGGTTCTCCCTAGCGACATCCGTCACGATTCGCCTCGTGTGGCGGCTTATGTCGAAGCTGATAATGAAAAAGCACGTTAGGATGCTATTGACCTGTTGGATGAGGAGAGTGACCTTGCGGCGGCTTGTTCGGCGATTTACCAGCAAGATCTGCGCCGTTATCATAGTCGCCGGGTTAAAACCAGGACCTTTCAAGAAGGCGATTTGGTGCTCCGGCTTATCCAGGATCAAACTGTTATGCACAAACTTCCCCGCCTTGGGAAAAACCCTTTGTGGTCAGCAAAAATTTGAACAATGAGTCATACTACCCTATCGATGTTCGAGACCAAAAGGACTCACGCACGTCAGAGGAGGAGACCCAACGGCCGTGGAATATTGCTCATCTTCGGCCTTATTATACCTGAGCCACTGGCTCTTGTGATGTACATATTTTGACAATGTATATATTATGATGAATATAATAAAGCCGGCATCCCTGCTAAGACAGGGCCTCTGTCGTTTCATTTTTGAAAATAATGAGTCTTTATTGTCACTTCATACAGTCACTTGGGGGCTTCCTACTCATTGAGCATAGCTATGACTACCCTCTTGATCCGGCTTGTACGCCATGATTACAAAATACTTGGGAGCTTCCTGCTCGTTGAGCATAGCTATGACTACCCTGTTGATCCGGCTTGTACGCTTGGAATGAAGCATTACTTGGGGGCTCTTTGTTAATGGACAAAAGCTTTATTGACCGTTGTAATAGGCTTGGACGCCAGGTGTATTCACCAAAAAATCCGGGTTATCCCGCGTTTGTAAGTTTGCCACTCCGCCCAGGTAATCCTGGAATGACTCACCGTACTCTTGGCAGTCAATCTTATAAAGACCCTGAACTTGTCAAAGTTAAAATGACGATTGGTCATGTGAGGCCCAGCTTACAAGGTTTGAATGAAGATTTAACTCAGTGGCTATGCGGTCCTTGAAAAGCACTTGACTCTGAGGCTTGGCAGCCTATGGAAGCCTTGTTTTTTATTTGTATTTGATTTTCAATATTTTTGCGGTTCAAATCTTGTGACATGTTAATACATGGTTGAAACCCGATGAGGGCCATGTTGGTTTGGTTCATATATGAATCTATCCACGTTTGTTAAACCGGCCTGGCTTTGAACCTTGAGTCGCCAGATGATCTTGTGCTTAGAGTACTGGCTCTAAGCTTTGGGATGTTACCCCTTACTGCATATGGCGTTATGAGCCGTCGATATGAATCAATTGAACATGGCATTGTGCTCTCAATTTTTTGGGTTGTAACCCTTACTACACAGGCATGTGTCGGTGTACAAAAGTAGGGGCTCTCCTTTTGACCCCTTTACATGTGCATGGACAGTTAGAGCCACACGCCGCGGCCACACTTAACAAAGCAGAGGAGGGAAGCCGGAGGGAAGCCGAAGCCCAAGAAAGACAAGACAACTCCAAGACCAGAGACACAAAGAGCAAAGGGACGAAGCAGGTCCCCCCAGCAAGGCCCTTGCCGGGCGGCCTCAGCGGCCCCGGCAAGAGCCTTGCTGGGGCAGATCGTCCAACACCATTGGGGTGCGCCACCCTTGAGCCCACGGCCTCCAACATAGTCAAACACGTTGGGACAAGAGCTCGGGAGGCACCTCCATGGTGGCATACAGATCTTCGTCAAGATCATGAACACACAAGATCAGATGAGGACCAAAAGACGACGACCCTCGGCAAGATCCTTGCCAAGGAGAGCCACAAGCTTGCCGGGGACGAATGCAACACCACGACAAGACCCTTGCCGGGCCCCCAGCAAGGCCCTTGCCGAGAGCATCAGCGGGGCCACTGCCAGGCCCGCACCAACCAAGACGCCACCACCGTTCGCATGCAGCTGCCAGCCCAACCAGCTGGGCAGGCACCTGCGTGGCAACCCGCAGCTTCCAGGCCAACTCAGCAAGCTCCTATGTGGTGGCATGCAGATCTTTGTGAAGACCCTGCCACTGTGCCACCTCAGCTGCCTGCCTGCCTACATGGCGCCACACGCATCGCTGTCCTGGGCGCTTGTCGAAGCCATACGAGGCGGCGACGGACGGGATGGGCCTCATTCCCGTCCCCGATAAAGCTAAGGGACACCTAAGCGACGCATTTAATGTGCTTTGTCCTGTAATACGGGCAATAAGCTCACAACACTGTAGACCTTTCCACCTCCTGTGTGCCACTGTGGCAACCCCTTTTTCTATAAAAGGAGGCCCGAGGCGACCAGGAGAGGGATTCGGCTCTTTTGGACTACGCAGCCACCATAGCTAGTTCGAGAGCTCAAGAACTCTCTCAAATACACACCAAAGCAGGACGAGGGTTTTATGCATCCTCGCGGCCCGAACCTGGGTAAACGAACCGTGTCTCGCTCTTAATCCTGCTCTTCTCTCAATCCCGCGCCCCGCCAACCGTAGTAGGGATTCTTGTGATCCCATAGGTGTCGTTTCCCCGACATCTTTTACGCACCAGGTAGGGGGACGTAGTTGACAGATTTTGGTTTAGCAGCTAGTTTAGCGGTTCTTCATCACCGTGGCCTCTAAGAAGAAGACGACCAAAAGAACGACGCCGTCAGTAGGCGCAGGCGACGCTAGCACGGTGACAAAAAAGCTAAGTCAAGTCGAACTTAAATTTTTTCCTTTTTATATAAGGTTATTCTCCTCGAAAATCTTGTTCTTTGTATGAAAAACCTGCATGCAACGGGGCCTTCCCACTTTTGGCAACGCCCTTACGCTGTTTCGAGTCCGCTCAACAGTTTAAGCGGCCACGTCGAGAACAACAAGGTAGCCTTCCGCAATTGGCAACACTCTCGATTCTGACTCGAGTCAAGCTCGACAGTTTGAGCGGCCGCGTTAAGAGCGGTAAGGTGGTTCGTCTGGCAGCAAGCACACCCGGCATGCCGTCGAGGATCCATCCTCAAAGTGCCGCGGCATGGGTTTACGTGCCCGGCAGCCTACCCAAATCAACGTAGGGTGGACATGCAAAGGAGGGATTAAACAGGGAAATAACATGCATCATATCAAAAGTACTGCAGAGTTATATTACATCAATTGTTGCTGCGGTTCTAACTAAAGATAGAAATTGTCTTGGTCATGAACACATGGCGATGATAAGCAGGGTGCCTAATCCGGCTGGCCCTCCACCACATGGATTTTGTCAATGCCGCGATGATGGGCAATCGCTCCTTGAGCACCACGAGTCAGCATCCTCGGCAAGCTCTCGGCCGGCATCAAAGTCGGTCGGGGTTCGGTCGCCCGACTTGGTGAGGACCTTGGTCATGGCGCCCTGGCAAAGCCGTCGGGCCTCATTGGCTAGTGTGGCCGCCTTGCTGGAGTGAAGATAACCCAGGGCTCCGAGAACACCCTCGAAGAACAGGGTCAGCTTGGCGTTGGTCGTTCCGCTGCGCTCCGGGGCGTACCTCACATTTGGCATCCCCATGGTAGCCAGCTGCACGGTGATCTTGCCGGCGACGTCCACGAGACGGCTGATCCAACGATTCTCGCCCTCCACAAAATCCTTGTGGTTGGCGGCCTCGTCCTTCCGCAGTTGCTTCTCGGTCTCCAGCTCCTTTGCCAGGGTCCCCTCCCGGGCTTTGGCCTCCGAGAGCATCCCTTTGAGGCCTTCCAGCTTTAGCTTTAGGTCTTTGATGGAGTTGTTGGCTTCGGAGAGCTCCTCGGCCCTGCTGATGGCCGCGCCCTGCGCCTCCGTCAGGGCGCCGTTGAGCGTGTGCTTCTCCTTGGACAGCTTCAGGGCCTGGTCCTTCAGCTCATCCCGCTCCACCTCCAGCTCCTTCACCTTGATGGCGTGAACCAGAGCCTGGGAACGAGCGCCTCCCTGTGCCTCTGCTCTAGTTCTTTGGTCCGCCGCATGACGAGCTTCTCCACCTCTTCATCCTTGCCACGGAGTGTTGCGGCAAGCTTCTCCTCACGCGCAGCAAGGTCCTCCTCCTAGGAGTCTAGCGTGACCTGGTGCTGAGTTCGAGCGGCCTCGGCTACTGCGGCCAAGTTCTCCATCGTCTCCTAGGCCTTCTCAATGTCGGCCAGCTTCATGGTGAGCTCCACGTCACGCTTGGCCAGCTCACCCTGGGCGACTTTCAGCTCCTCGCGAGCCTGGCGGAACCAAGTCTGCATCTCGGCGACGCACGCCTTGAGGTCCGCCTCCGCCTTGTCCACCGTTGCCATCCTGGACTTGGCCTTGTTCAGGCGTGCATGGTGAAGCGCCTGGAGCTTCCGGAAACTGGCGCCCATGGCCTGGAGAAGCCGCTCCTCCTGAGAACCGTCGCCACCGGTGCTCGGTTCATCAACAACCTCGAGCCCGACGTAGGCAAGCACCTCCTCGTCAAATACCTCTCCCTCGGTGGGCGCCCTGGAGCTTGACGACCCTGGAAGATGGACGAAAAGGTCGTCGCCCACCCTCAGATACCTGCCGGAGCCAGAGGCAGCGGAAGAGGAAGGCTGGTCATCAACAACCTCCTCCTCGGTAGCAGCCTTGCCGGCCTCCCCGGCGGGCCCCATGCCGGCCTCCTTGGCAGTAGCCTTGCCGGCCCCCCCAGCAGGCCCCTTGGCGGTGTCCTCGACGACATCCTTGGCGGCCTCCTCCGCGGCAATCTTCGCAGCCTCCGCCGCGGCTGAGGGAGTCCTGGATTAGGGAGTATCCGGACAGCCGGACTGTATACGTCGTCCGGACTATGGAAGCGTGAAGATACAAGACTCAAGACTTCGTCCCGTGTCCATATGGGACTTTCCTTGGCGTGGAAGGCAAGCTTGGCGATCCGGATATTATATTTCCTTCCTTGTAACCGACTCCATATAAACCCTAGCCCTCTTGATTGTCTATATAAACCGGAGAGGTTGGTCACTAGAAGGCGATCCGATTACAATCATACCATCATAGGCTAGCTTCTAGGGTTTAGCCTCTCGATCTAAATGGTAGATCTACTCTTGTACTACCCATATCTTCAATATTAATCAAGCGAGGAAGTAGGGTTTTACCTCCATCGAGAGGGCGAACACAGGTAAACATCTGTGTCCTTGCTTCCTATTACCATCGGCTGGGCGCTTTCATCAGGACCCCCTACCGAGATCCGCGGTTTGGCACCAACATTTGTGCTTTCATTGAGAGTTCCTGCGTAGCCGTCGCTACGAGGCTCGATGGCTCCTCAATCATCCTCAACAACCACGATCCTGGGTGAGACCTTTCTCCCGGACAGATCTTCGTGTTTGGCGGCTTCGCCCTGCGAATAACTTCGCAGCCATCTAAAGCGAATCGGCAGCTCGCCCAGCCACGAGATCAGGTTGGAAATCTGAACTACAGGCGGGCGTCGCGTGACTTGATCTTTGATGGATTTGGGCCTATGCGGAGGCACGGGACGATCCACGGCGAGCATGGCTTAGACCTGCCGTCGGGCGAAGCTCGAGTATCACCCCGTAGTATCCCGGACCTAAATCCGGGCGGTAGCGCTGCCTAAGGAAGGAGGGCGGACCCATCCCGCAGGCCGCACACTCGCCGGCGGTGGGCCGAACCGCAGGTCTTACCTCTGCGGTGGCACTGTGACTCTGGACCCCGGGTTCATATCCGGACATTGGTTCGATCCACGCCTCCGAGCGGTCGAGGCGAGGTTGGGCTCCGGTAATGGAGTTCAACTTCTGCGAGATATCTTCGGCACTTTCGCCCTTTGGCGACATCTTGGACTCATTAAAATCTCTCTCTTTGTCGAGGAGACTTCGTGGCGAACTATATCCGTCTCGGCGGAGGCAGGCGATGAAGGATTCGTTGCCCACCCACAACCACTTCATTGCCACGATCGATGATTTAACCAAAATCTTGGACTTGACTCGAAGACATCGGCGGTATAGACGGCGATGCAGGAGAAAGAACATGAACCACCGCTCCTTTAGGCGGTGGACATCTACCTCTTCTTAATATATATATATATATATATATATATATATATATATATATATATATATATATATATATATATATATATATATATATATATATATATATATATATATATAGAACACTCGAAGGAATCAAATGGCGATGAGGCAGCGGAGGATAAAACCTCGGGGAAAAAAAGCAAAAGAATGGGCGTCGTCGGCGCCACCCAAAGCCCGCCACAGCAATACCGGCCTAGGAGATGAAAACAATCCGAGCAGTGCGGAAGAAGAATACAACCTGATCAGCCGCCTTGAGCAGGCGAGCAGGGAGGATGAGCAGGTCAGCCCAAAGAGCAGGCGGTAGCGAATACCCGGAGGAGGACAGGTTACATTCCCCCCTCCGTGAGCGAGATTAGCCTCGGCGGCGATGAGTTCGGCGTGCTGAGGATCCGTAGAACAGGGCGCTTCAAGCGCCCGGCTTATAGCCCGCTGCGAGGAGCACGAAAAGAAGCAGCAACAACTCCAAGCTGATCAAGACACGCTCCACGGATAGATGGACTGAAGTCTGGCGGTGAGAATCTGAGACTTCGAGCACCATACGGTGACCGGCCACCTGTGGCGGATAAAACTGTAACATATCAGTCCGCATACCAGCCAACACCCCCGCCAACATACTACGGCCGGGGCAGCGAGCGAGAACAACCAAGATCGATCTACGAGATCATGGGGGGCGCGCCATGGCCGCGACAACGACCATCACGCGGATACACCTTCAACAAGTCGGTAGGGGACGAACTTCTGACCACCAAGAGCAATTCGGCGTGTGTAGCCACATAACCCGGCACGCAGGGCGTGCACCCCCTACCTTCAGCGAAGTAATGGATCATGAATTCGGAAGGGTTCAAACCCGTAAACATCGAATCATACAATGGCTGCAGACCCAGCGATATGGATCAAAGATTTCCTTTTCCACATTCACATGGCCCGCGGAGATGATCTGCATGCCATCAAGTATCTTCCCCTTAAGCTCAAAGGACTAGCCCGACACTGGCTAAACAACCTGCTAGCAAATTCCATTGGCAGTTGGGCAAACCTGGAAGACGCATTCCTCGACAACTTCCAGGGCATATATGTGCAACCACCAGACGCCGATGACCTGAGCCACATTACTCAACAACCCGGAGAGTCAGCCAGGAAATTCTGGACTCGGTTCCTAAATAAAAAGAACCAAATAGTCGACTGTCCGGACGCTGAAGCCCTGGCGGCTTTTAAGCATAATATCCGTGACGAGTGGCTCGCTCGACACCTCGGCCAGGAAAAACCCAAATCCATGGCAGCTCTCACAACACTAATGACCCGCTTTTGCATGGGCGAGGACAACTGGTTGGCTCGCAGCAGCACACGCCACGATACGGCGCCGGATGGCGCGACAATAATGGCAAGCCAGGCGTAATAGACATAAGCGGCGAACAACGGCGACAACACTGAAGACACGGCGATCAGCGCGGATTCAGCGGATCAAGCCGGTCAGCGGAAGAAGCCGTTCAAAAAAATAATCGAGGACCGTTTAATGCGGACCGCATCTTTGGAAGCGCTCGTGCCAAATTCATGGCACCCGAACAAACCAATAACCACACCAATAGAGTTGCTAGGTATTCAAATAGGCGGCAAGATAAGCGCGAAGAGCGAGGACAAGGGCTGCACATCGGCGATGATGAGGAGCCCGATGTCGAACATAGAGACGAAGAAATCCCCGGTGGCGGTCAACATGATCTCGCCACGCACATCCCCAAGCGGGAGCAGCGGGCACTAAAGGGCGTCTATGCGCATGGAGCGAGCGCCCCAAATTCAACCATGGTCAGCTTGTCGATCACCTTTGATCGTGGGGATCACCTACTAGCATCCGTCCGGCGGCTCAGCCGCATTGGTCCCTAGACCCAATCATTGGCGGATTCCACCTCCACGCGTCCTTATGGGCGGTGGCGGCAACACTGAAACTGCTTTATCGGGACACAATGCACAAAATGGGCATTGACCCTTCAGATCAAGGCCACCAAAACCACCTTTAAAGGTGTGATTCACTGGAGTAGAGGCCCGTTACCCGGGCTCTATAACATGGAATTGGTCTTGGATCTCGGATAACCGAGCGAAGAGTTAATCTTTGATATCGTCCCTTTCCGCAGTGGTTACCATGCACTGCTCGGATGAACCACATTCACTAGATTCAATACGGTACCACACTACGCATACCTCAAGCTCAAGATGCCAGGACCACGCGGGGTCATAACAGTGAACGGAAACATGGACCGCTCTCTACGAACAGAAGAACATACCGCAACCCTCGCGGCAGAAGTACAATGCGGCCTTCTTCGACAAACCAATCCGGCGACAACAACTTCCAGCATCGTCAAGAGAGTCCGGAGCACCCATAACAGGATCGCCGAGCGCGCCAAGAGCGCGACTAGCAGTCCGGCCTCCGCTTAAGCCCCATCAAAGTAGCATTCGTGCCACGCGTATACAATTACGTACTCAAGATACCATGAGCATAGGCGGAGGTGCAACAACGACTAAGTCAACAGTGCGGGATAACCGCCACATACCTTCATAACTTGTCCTCCTTCTTTTTTCGGGCGGTGCTTTAGAGCAACCTCTTGAAGAGCGGATTATCCGGACTTACATAGGAGAGAAAACCAAGGAGGCAACAGGCTTCCATACGTAAAACACCAGTGTGGAATCTATTTACGATCGTTATACCTGTTTTATATATCCATCGCTGCCTGCCTCCGGATAGGACATATTAAATAGTCCTATTTATCTCCGCTTAATGCATTCATTGTAAACATATCGCCTAAGCGTATTTTCATCAATGGGAGATTATATATAGAGTCAGCTCATTATTGTTATTTGAACATTTTTCTTACTGTTTCTTTGATATTGCATCCATACACTTTGGTACAGTCAAATCGCGAGGGCTTCCTATGGTGCCCGTTCTCACGGCAACTAAAGTCGAACACTTTAAGCGGTCACGGCACCGGACTTATAACACTATATGCATCAGCTCCGAATCATGTCTTGGGTCTCTGATTGGGTTAGCCAGGCTCCTTGTTTTGGTACCTTACGTTCCGTTATATCGGCTAAGGTAGCTGTCGTGGAATTGTCATGGCAGATGTCCTCGTGAAAGGACTTAGTCAGCGAGGGCCATCGTGCGGGTTAACTTAGAGGGTTAGCGGACACAAAGACACGAGAGTTATACTAGTTCGGCCCTTTGATGAAGGTAAAGCCTCGTCTAGTTTGTGATGGGATTGATGTGATTTGGCGACTAGGAGCAATAGCCGCCTAAGCCTCGAATTATGCATCCGTAAACCGCCTGGGTCGTCCCCTTATATACGGGTTGACGACGGCGGGTCTCTGAGTCCGAGGCGGCTCATACAAGTGTCCGGCTCGGTCTCTTCTTTCTCTTATCTTACAGCGCCAAGTTACATGACTAAAGCGGTTTTACATTTATGGACTCTAATCCGCCTCGGGCTCCGGGCCTCATGCCTTCGTGGGCCCGATTATGGACGAGATAACCCGGCCCCTTGAGGGGTTTACATTCAGTAGTTATATCCCCAACATTAGGCCCAGTTGACTTGAACCAGTTCATGTTAATCTTCAACATCTTTAGGAAACTGCTGAATCTCCCTTCATATTTAAGTAAACCGCCATCTGCTTGAACCGCCGTGGCGTCATCCTCCGACCACAACAGCGGGCGCCTTAGCGTCATCCTTAATAAAGAAACCCAAGCAGTAAGATTCCTTCATTTAATGCTATCCGGAAATCGAGGCGACCGCTACGCTTGCGTCCGCCGCTTTAACTCCTCGATTCTCGCTTATTAATTACTCCGTTTCTTTATAAATAGACCGGCGGGCCTTTCTCTTCCTTCTTCTTCGCTTCTTCTTCCCGCGGCGCTCCAGCTCTGAAGCTCCGCCGTCGCCTCCGACCTTCGAGCGCCCAGCGCTTGTCAGGCGCTGCATCAACCTGATTGTACCGAGAGGCTCTCGGCGCTCCTCCGCTGATTCTGCGCATCAGGTAAGGCCCTCTTCAAGCCCTAGATCCGCATCTGCAGGTTCCTGTTCATCTCGTAGTTCATAGGCGTTCATCCTAGTTTCCTCATAGCTGCTCTGCCATGGCGTATTATTCAACGGTAGTATACATCTGTGGCGGTTCGCTCCGTCGTCGGTTTAATTCTTTGTGCACCTTTCTTTTGTTCAGACCCTCTTTTTTTTTGAGCATACGAACCTTCCTGCCCTTTATGAGGCTTGCATAGGTCATGATTTTTTTCTTGAATCTTGGTAGATCAAATTACCTCCCTTCGCATGTGAAACCTGTTTACATCCACATTAGCAGATTTTCCAGTTCTTGTCTCTTGTAGGCGGTTTGACTTTGATAGCTAATCCGCCATACTCCATTAGTCCTCAGTTAAGCGGAATTGGGAACCGGCTGCGGTGCGGTTTAACATTGTATAATGTGTACGAACGTTAACGGTGAATCGTTTTCACCTTTCCTTTCGCGATTTAGTATTCCGGAATGGCCAAACAATTCTCAGCTTGCAATTGGGTCCGGTCCAAGATCAGCGAGAGGCAACTCAGCGGATCGTCTGCTGCGGCGCTTTGGCTTCAAAAATGTCCTCCACTAGCGGGTTCGGACGCGAATGCCCTCGATCCGCAAGAAGGAGAAATAATTGTGTTTATGCAGCACTTAGACCGGGATTCTGCCGCCGGATCAAAATTCTTCGGGATGTCCTTGCAAGTTTTCAACTCCATCCACAGGATATTGGTCCGAACTACGTGTCAAATATATGCAATTTCCAAGTTTTACGAAGTCTATCTTCAAGAAGAACCATCTGTGGAGCTGTTCCGGGATTTCTTTCACTTGAACCGCCGTACAGAATTTTTGGATGGTCCTAACATGGAGCTGGGCGGTGTTTCAATCCAGAAAAGGAAGGAAGTAGACTTTCCTCACGCCAAACACCATAGCCATCCGAAAGATTGGAACCAAACCTGGTTCTCTTGCGAAATCTGCTCCTAACAACGAGAATCCTTTGCCGGGTTACCGCCCTCACCGGCTTAGCAACCATCACCAGTTGCCTTCACGCTTGACCGCCGCAGAACGGAAGAATTTTGCGCCTCAAATTATCAAACTTCGGGCTCTAATGGCCAATGGCTTAACTGGCGTGGACCTTGTGCGATGTTGGGTTTCTTGGGGCATCTTGCCATTAAGCCGCCGCCCCGGATTGATGCACGAATACACTGGCAGCCTCCAAGACCCTCAAAGGCGTCACGAGCTACCAATAATCGAGCTTGAAGTCACGAGAGGCGATGAAGAGGATGCTTGATGAACCGATCTCCGCGCAGCCAAACGGGTTGGCCCCATTACGTGTTGCCAACAAACCGCCTGTGGTAAGGCTCCGCTCACCGCTTTTCTGACATTAATACCTTATTGTTATTTATTAATCCTTGTTACCTCTCAGGCCAACAGCTCCTTCTAGAAGCGGACCAAACCACGCCGGGCTCGCGTGTAAAGTCCAAGACCACCAAGAAGGCTGGCAAGAGGAAAACGCCGAGTCTTGATCCGCGGAAGAAGAAGATTGAGAGCTGAGGTAAAGCTTGATTTATCTTGTCCCTTTTAGTCTTCCTTCTTGACAATTTGAACTCCGAGGATGATCTTTGAAGCCAGTCATGCCGACCACTGTTGAGGTAATCTTTCTTTCTTCGAATCCGATCTCGTGCGGTTAAAAGAATTCGCCGCTGATCCGGAAAGTGAAAAAAATCTCATTCCTGTGCTCATTTGAATCAAACCTTTCCTTGAAGACACAGCAGGCTGAAGAGCGCCCGTCGACCCGGCACGATGGTCAACAAATTACATCGTCCGGTTTACGAGATACACCAACCGGAAGCATCGTCGTCCGGTGATTTGTTCTCTGGCGTTATCCTTTGAAAGGTTTCTTCCGATGTCCTCTCAATCCGTCGACCCGAATTATCAGGCCTCTTCCAACTCATCTGGCGGTTCATCCACCACTCAAGCGCCTCCGCTTAAAGTTCTTGCGGGGTAAGCACCATACTACCTTAAGCCAACTTCGGTTTATATTTGCGTTGGTGGGTTTATCTTACTCTAATTCGAACATTGCAGCACCAAGGCTCGCTTGAGTAAAAGCGAAAACCCTTGATCCTCTGCGGATGTTGATCCGAGAAGATCCCGAACAGCATGGCAAAAATCCTGAAGTCGCTAAAAATAGCTCTGCGGGTTGAACCA
Organism: Aegilops longissima; assembly: GCA_021605205.1. Lineage (NCBI taxonomy): Eukaryota > Viridiplantae > Streptophyta > Magnoliopsida > Poales > Poaceae > Aegilops > Aegilops longissima. The sequence goes on from CM038678.1 coordinate 629,033,607, forward strand.
AGGCGACAACGCTGATCCGCGAGAAATTGAACGGATGCCCAAGTGGAAACCTCGCATCCTGCTCCACGAGTCCGGCCACGAGGCGGGTCGTAATTGTTGAACCGCCGAGCCGGAGTATGAACACCAAGCCCAAAGACCGCCAATCTGGCCAGCCCGGCCAAAAATGATGGCGTTATTGTGGCGGGACGCGGCTACCACCACCTCTAGCCAACCGGTTGCTTTAGCAAAACACAGCGCCAGGAAGAGTCTACTACCACGAGCAAAGATAAGGGAAAACTGATCATCGACATGACAACCTCTCTGCCCAAGAACTTCACTCCGGCTTCGAACCGGCTCTACACAAGTCGTGACTTTGAAGCCGGTCCGTAAATCGTATGAAGGAGCAGCTATGAGGTAAGGAGTTATGCCTCTCTTGTACTTTTGCTGTGTAGTAGCCCCCAAAGGTCGGTTCAACTTAGCATAATTAAACGGCACTTAACTTGAGTATAGAACCCATACGCCTTAAACTTGATCTTTGTAGCCCGCAAGGGCAGTTCAACATTAGCATAGTTAAACCGGCACTTAATTTTTGTATCCCCATAGCAAACTGAGATCAACTAGCCATTAGCCCCCAAGTGCCAAGTTGAATATTTGTATTGAGCTTGGGACTTTATAATGAAACAACTAACGTGCTCCATTTGTTATCAGAGTGAGATATACCAACAAACCGTACAACTCAAGGACCTTCCGTGCCAATCTGGAGACTCAACAATCGAAAACCACCAAGGCCAAGGATGAACTGAAAACCGCCTTGGCCACTATGGAACAGCTCAAGGAGTGGTATAAATCCGAGCAGGCCAAGCTGGGACATCGAGAAGGCGGTTTGAAAAAAGCAGGCGGAAGATCTTTGGCGGCTCTTAAACCGGTGTGAAGAGCTTACCGGACTAAAAGCGCGGATTAACGCCATGACCTCTGCCATCTTTGGTAAGAGATTTTGCAGATTACCACTGTTTTGATATTTCCGCCGGTTTAACTGAGCTATGCGAAACCCATGTGCGAGCGTATTGCTCATCAGGCTCGATGTGCGGAAGAAACTCAAGGCAGCTTACGCTGATTGAGCAGCTGTACACGGCGCCAATGAGTCATATGTGCCATATCGTGCGACAACACAGCTCCGTCCTTGATCAAAGATACCTTGGACCGGCTATCCATGGTTCCGGCGCAGCGAAGAGTTGAAACAATCCAGCGGCCGGGCTGGCACTTTCTTGGCTCTAACTCGCTCCAAAGGCGTGGATAGCGGACCTTGATCCGGTGACATAGCCAAGGGTTTCCCAGCGCTCAAGAGAACGGCGAAGCCTTTGATAATGATGGCGGAAGCGAATAACAAAGGAGATCGTCATTGGCGAGTCAGCGGCAGCGAAGCCAACTGGCGGTTCACCGCTCTTTCTACTATCACGAACAACAAGCGGGTGGAGTTTGTCATTCCGTAAGTCTGAGCCTTGTTCCTCCAATCCGTAAGCACACTTATGCCACTTGACGTTGATCCGGCTGAGCTTATAAGTGAAGAGGCTGTCTTCGGGCCTTAAACGGATTGGTGGTCTACCAATGACTTCCGCCTTTGGGTGATGAAGAGGAAGAAGTTGAACCGATGCGGGCGACCCCTCTTCCTCACGTAAACCCGGCGAGGAAGCTTAATCCGTTAAGCCGGGTGATGCATCAGAAGCTGCTAGTCGTAACGTCATGCAAAATACCGGGCCTTGGAAGGCTTTGTAATAGAATAGCCAGCACTTTGTTTTTGAACATGCCTTTATGCCCTCAGTCTGTAACCTTCGCGCGGAGGTGCTGATACTTTGGACTGAAGAATTGAAACCTTCAATTTATTTTGCCTACAATCACAAATTCTTAAACCGCCACGGCGGCTTGTGTCGCCAGCCGGCTTGTGACGCTTATATACTTATATAAGAAAATATTGATGTATATGATCAAAACTTTATCATACAAAAATACCTGCCAGCGTCGGGCATGCAGTTGGCTGAGCCAACCCTTGAAGCGGAGGTTGCATAAACCATTACCGTCCAAAAACAACAGCTCCTAGCTTTAGAATGCGGTTTACCGGTAAACCATGCGGGTCACGAGTAAGCCCTGTTACTCCATAATGGGATGTTTAACAGGAAAAGAACAAACCGGAAAAGTTATTACGGATTAAACAATAAACCAAATTCCGTCAATGGACTGGTTGAACCGATTTAAATGACAGTTATAAGAACAATAGAGGAGCATAGGCAATGATAAAATGTTTGCCAAAGAGGCTTTCTTGAGCCGATCGGATGAGCGTTACCATGGTCGGACACGACCAAGCTCCCAATAAGGTGTAGCTATGGTTCAAGTCAGCGGGTCCCCAACCAAACCGTGGCATTATGCCGATCAAGTGGCGTGGCAATGGTTGGGTTCGACCAAGCCCCAAGTGACTCTATGACCTTAGGCCGACCAAGAGGCGTGGTCGGTTCAGACGTGACCATGTCCCCAAGTGATCTGGTGGCTTTAGCCTATCAAAAGGTGTTGCATTGGTTCGGACACGACCAAGCCCCAGATGACATAAAAACTTCGAAAAGCAAGATCAAGGGTTAAACGGAGGCTGCTTTGAGACAACAACTCCATGTACCCAAACCGGATTTTTACTGAGCGGATACCCGCTTTAGCCGAGGCTCCGGTTTATTGCTTTTATTCATAATATATACATTGTCATAATATGTACATAAGTAGAGCCGATGGCTCGGTATAATAAGGCGAAGATGAGCTATGTTCCATGGCTGTTGGTCTCCTCTTCGGCGTGCGTGAGTCTTTACGCTCTCGAACATCAATCGAGATAGTATGACCCGTTGTGCGATTCTTGCTGACCACAAAGGCCCTTCCCAAGGTGGGATAGCTTGTGCATATCATGCGGTCTTGAATGAGCGAAGTACCAAGTCTCCTTCACGAAAGGTTCTGGTTACGACCGCCCATTGTGATACCGGCGAAGATCCTGCTGGTAAATCGCCGGATGAGCAGCCGCCATATCTCGCTCTTCATCCGGTCGATCCAAAGCGTCCTGCCGTGCAGCCTCGTTATCTGCCTCAACATAGGCTGCCGCGAGAGTGAGTCATGGCGGATATCGCTGGGAAGGACCGCCTCCGCTCCATAGACCATAAAGAGCGGTGTGTATCCGGTGGATCTGTTAGGGGTAGTATTTATACTCCATATCACAGATGGAAGCTCTTCTACCCAACAGCCCGCGTCCTCTGTAAAGGGACCATAAGCGGGGTTTGATACCTCTCAAGATCTCTGATTAGCTGGTTTGCCTTGACCATTGGACTGCGGGTGGGCCAGCGAAGAAAGCGTCAAGCGGATGTGCTCACGTTCACAAAACTCCTTCATGGCACCCTTGGACAAATTGGTGCCATTATCCGTGATAATCTTGTGGAAATCAAACCGGAAGATCACCTTTTATGAACGAACCGCCGTGGCGCATCACACTTGCTAACGAGCTCTGCCTCGACCCACTTTGTAAATTTGTCAACTGCTACCAGCAAGTGTGTTTTCTTGTCCTTGGACCTTTTAAAGGCCCCACCATGTCCAGCCCCCAAGTTGCAAGCGGCCAAGTAATTGGAATCATCCTCAATTCTGGGCGGTATGTGAGCACATCTAGAAAACTTAGGCAACCATCACATCGCTGACGGATCCTCCGCATCGGCATGGGCAGTCAACCAATAAAAACCATGGCGGGCGCTTTGGCAACCAAGGATTTTGAACCGGCGTGGTGACCACGGTCCCTTCATGGATCTCACGCAATATCTCACAGCCTTCCTCGGGGGACACTGGCAGCTGAAAGCCCGACACCTTTGCAATGTTGCAACTTCGCCATTAACAATGGTCATAGACTTAGACCGCGAACTACACAGCCAGACCAGCGTCTCATCTTACGTAACTTCGCCCGGGTCATGTATGCCAAATAAGGGAGCGTCAATCCGGAATGACATGCAAGGCTGCCACCAAGCGAGCCTCGGATCGGGAATAGCCAAATCTACTTCATCGGGAAGCTTGGTGACGGATTATGCGATACATCAAGGAAGACATTAGGCGGGACGGTTTACGTTGAGAACCCAGCCGGCAAAGCATCCACCGCTTCGTTCTTCCGACGATCCACATGGTCCACGATATCCTTTAAAGTATCCTGCAACAATATCCACCTCCCGACGATATGCAGCCATGAGTGGATCTTTGGAATCCCAAATGGCGATACTTCTTTGGCCACCAAGTCCGAGTCACCAAAGCACTTAACCCGGCTTAGATTCATCTCCTTAGCCATCCGGAGACCATGGAGCAAAGCCTCATACTCAGCTGCATTGTTAGTACAAAGGGAACATTAAGCGCGGGGCGTAACAAAACTTTTCACCTCGTGGGGAAGCCAACACAACTCAACCCCGAGCCCTCAATTACTGGACCGTCAAAGTGGATGGTCCAATAGGTATGATCCGGCTTTTCTTGAGGCACTTGCAAGTCCGTCCAATCATTAATGAAATCCACAAGTGCACAGGATTTTCTGCCGTCCGAAGTACATACCGTAAACCGTCTTGCCCAAGTTCTATAGCCCACTTAGCAATCCGCCCGTTGCTTCTCGGTTACATGTGATATCGCCCAAGGGCTGAACTGACCACCGTGATGGGATGCCCTTGAAAATATTGCTTCACTTCGACGCCATAAAAACTCCATATACCAGCTTACGCCAATGCGGATATCTCTGCTTAGACTCAATGAGCACCTCAACGATGTAATAAACCGGCCGTTGAACGGATATTCCTTCCCTGCCTCCTTCGTTCCACCACAATGGCTCGCTTCGCTGCCACAGCATTAGCGACAACATATAGCGACGGCTCCTTGTCAATGGGGCCGGCGAGAACGAGCGGGTTGGCCAACTGCCGCTTTAAATCCTCAATGCTTCATCGGCGGTACAATACTCGGACAAACTGATCCGTCTTCTTGACATCGATACAAAGAATGGCCTTCTCTCAAAGGCGGTGATAAAACGGCTTAGTGCGGCAATCCGACCCGTAAGCGCTGGACATCATTGATGCACTTTGGCTTAGCCAAGGAGGTTATAGCGTAATTTTATCGGATTAGCTTCAATCCCCTGTTGGACACAAGAAAACCCAATAACTTGCTGGGAACACGAAGACACATTTGGCGGGTTAAGCATCATCTTGTACACCCGCAAGTTGTCAAAGGTTTCTTTTAGATCCTCAATCAACGTCTCCTTCTTCCTTGACTTAACCACAATATCATCCACATAAGCATGCGTTCTGGCCGATCTGTTCGTGCAAGCAATTCTGTCGCATAGCTGATAAGTTGCTTAGGCGCTCTTGAGCCCAAAGGCATAGATACATAGCGAGAAGGCTCAAAAGGGTGATAAGCGCCGTCTTCTCCTGGTCCTAACCGCCATCTTAATCGATGATATCGAAATCGCATCCAAAAGCTCAAGCGCTCACAACCCGCCCGTAGCATCAATAATCTGATCAATGCGGGGGGCGAAAGAAAGATCTGCTGGACAAGCTTTGTTAAGATCTGTGTAATCCACACATCGCCAAGTGCCATTCTTCTTGAGGACCAACACGGATTAGCAAGCCACTCTGGATGGAAAACTTCAGCGATAAACCCAGCTGCTAAGAGCACAGCAACCTCCTCTCAATGGCCTTGCGCCTTTCCTCCTTAAACCGGCGAAGAAGCGCTTTACCGGTGCGTACTTGGGATCAACATTAAGAGTGTGCTCGGCGAGTTCCCTCATTACACACAGCATGTCGATGAGGCTTCCATGCAAAAATGTCGATTCTCACGGATGAACTTCGATGGCGCGCTTTCCTATTTAGGATCAAGTTAGCGATGGTGAACTGCTTGGGCGAATCGCTGGCACAAAATCAACAAGTTTAGTCTCAGCCGCGATTTAAACTTCAAATCCGGATCGTGCTCTGTAGTTGGCTTCTTCAGCGGGGTCATATCCGCCGGATCAACATTGTCTTTATAATACTTTAGCTCTTGATGGCACAAACCGACTCTGCGTAAGCCGCATCACCTTCCTCGCACTCCAGCGATCCTGCGGCTCCATGAACCGTTATCGTCCCTTTGTGACCCGGCATTTTAGCTGCAAATAGACATAACAAGGCCGTGCCATAAACTTAGCATAAGCCGGCCGCCCAAATAGGGCGTGGTAAGGGCTTTGAATTTTCACCACCTCAAATGTCAATGTTTCCGATCTGGAGTCATGTTCATCCCCAAAGGCCACCCCCAGAGCTATCTTACCGACCGGGTATGCTGACTTGCCAGGCACCGCACCGTGAAACACTGTGCTGGACGGCCTGAGATGCTTATCCGTTAACCCCATCGTCGGAAGGTCTCGTAGTACAGGATGTTGATCTGCTCCCTCCATCCATAAGCACCTTGGTAAACTTGTATCCTCCACGAGGTGCCACCACTAGGGCTAGCTGACCGGATTGTAAACCGGGGAGGATGATCCTCTCACTCCATACAATAGGCTGCTCTAACCAGCATAGATAATGCGGTGCGGCGGTTCAACAACATTGACTGCCGCTTACGAAGTTTTCGGTCTCGCTTGTCCAAGCTGGTGGTAAAGACATGGTATTGTCCACCGTTCAAGCTGCTTGATTACTTTGATAACCCATTGCTGCTGTTGTTGATTGTAACCACCTTAGTTACGATTATTACGCCCTTTCGGATTACCACGAACCACAGGCGAATTTCCTCCACCGTAACCAGGCGGACCTGAACCGCCGCGGGCCCTTGATCATACGGAAAGCATTAGAACTTTTGAACTCTGCATAATGTAACAATCCTTCGGAGGTGGTTTCTTGGTGCCTCCTTCGTCCCATGCTTGGACAGGGTTGATTCAATAGATAATTCAAGCGATCCGGATTGTGATTGGCGCTTACCGCCCGGTTTGATTACTTACCCTTGCGCGTTGACCCTTGTCCTGTGCGTTGGTGTTGGCTCTGAAGCCCATGTTACCGTTTGCCTTACGCTTGTTTCCTCCATTACTGCCCGGTGATCTTTGCTGGCCTCTGCAGGTTGCTGTTCTGTTTTCCCTTCCCTATTTCGTCATCCTCCTCGGACTGGGATCCTTGGTACTATCTCGAATCAGCGTACTTTACCAAAACGCCCATGAGGTGCCCATGTCATTGCAAAAAGCGCTTCATGCGACCCAGCTTCAACTTTAACGGCTTGAACCTGCAATTGCCTTCTAGGGTTAAATCGCGGAATCAGGGTTGATCCGATCGAAGAATGTAAAACCTCGAAGCTTGGCGCACCCAATGGGTTGTGGATTCTCCCTCTGCACAGACACAAGCCGCCAAATCCACCTGAGACATGGGCTGTTTATAGGTGTCTTTGAAATTTTGAATGAACGGGTCCATAGCGGGTCCATGAACTGATGGAGTTAGGCGGCAAGTTCTTCAACCAAATGCAGGCGTACCTTCTAACATCATGGTGAAATACTTCGCTGCAGCTTCTTCCACATCCAGCATCTCCATGGCCATCTCATAGCTTTCTATCCGCATACGGAGCCAAATCGGCGGTATAATTGGGCACCTTGCGTGGCCCTTTGAAATCCTTGGGCAAGCGTACATTGCGTAAGCGGGGGCGAGGCAAGGCACCCCAAAGAGCGGAATCGACCCCGGTTGAAGATGGTCGATCGAACCGGCGCGAGCTGATGATCCTCATGTCGTCTTGCTAACTTCGGCCTCCTCGTGCCTGCCGGTCCACCACCACTTGGCGTTTTGAAGCCGCCCGCGGGTTGTTGCCGTGAAGCGAACCGTGCTGCGCATTGCTTGTCTGGCGGTTGAATGCGTGCCGGCTATAACTCCGGCTTGGGCGGGGTGGAGTGGATCGATCCCGGCTGTATGGAATCGCTTCTGTTGAGCGGGGCCGTCTGAGAGCTCTTTGCCCGGCGTGTTTCTACCGCTGCGGTGAATCTCCTTTGATTGGAATCGCCTCCAACCGTGCGCAGCCGCAACAAGGTTATCCATCGGGTTGGAGTAGTGACCGGAGGTGTCTGCACAGCACTGAAGCGCGCCGGCATCTTTGGCGAGCAGATCTATCACACGGGCTGAATCGGTAGCCGTCCAGTGCTTCCGGCGGTTCACCATCGGCGGCGGATTCTGGTCCCTGCCCAGGGGTATTGAAGAGGTCTCTTCCCTCGAAAACCGAAGGCAAGCGGGATCTGTACTTTCTTTTCATGACTTCGTGTGGCGCGTTACGATCTAGCATGAGCCTATAAGCTGCGCATCCAGCGGCCCGTTCGCGCCATCCTCCGTCGCGGCTGCGAGATCCGCTTTAGACTTAGTGATCTGTTCCTTCACCTTTGCAATCTCTGCGTTGTGCAGGTCTTGATCCGCCCGGATTAGCCTCGCCATGGCGCGCCAATGCGTCGAATAGCTACGATAAAACTTGAGCGGTGGGCGCCGGGGCCTCCTTCGGCTGCCATCACGCTGCTGAACCGGCGACCATAGGCACCGCGATCCGAAGAGTGAAGCGTCGCTTGTGTACCGGCCATGAAGATTCCAACCCGGTTGGGCAGATCAAAGGGTCGGAATACTCTCATTGTCGGAACAGCCCCCGATCTGGCCATCTTGCAGCTGAATCGAGACTTCGGTCTCTCCGATCGGCGACTTCATCATCGAGTAGAACAACGGTTTCGCCGCGGATGCTGATCCGCCCTCACGGTCTCCTCCGTGGATGACTCCCACGCAACCGCAACAGACGGCCGGTTTAGCGAGGCAGGATTCTTCTTCGCCCGCTGAGCTGTCTCGGCGAAGTCGGTGTAGATGTCGGCTCGAGGCCACAGCTCCCCAATCTTGCCGATGAACAAGTGTATGCCACCAAAGGGACCCGGTACCCGTACTCAATCGAGCGGCCTCGAGGCCCCGGTCTGCATCGTCGATGTAGAGAGCTTGCCGCGACGACTCTTAGTCATCCGGCCCACAGCATAGCCTTGAGTCCTTGAACTTGCCCTCTAAGATCATCAAACCATCGTCACGATAGCCCGGTGGCGCCAAGCTGTCGTGGAATTGTCACGGCGGATGTCCTCGTGAAAGGACTTAGTCGCGGGGCCATCGTGCGGGTTAACTTAGAGGGTTAAGCGGACACAAAAGACACGAGAGTTATACTAGTTTGTGATGGGATTGATGTGATTTGGCGACTAGGAGCAATAGCCGCCTAAGCCTCGAATTATACGTCCCTAAACCTTGCCGGTCGTCCCCTTATATACGGGTTGGCCTTGACGGTCTCTGAGTCGAGGCCGGCTCATACAAGTGTCGGCTCGGTCTCTTCTTCTCTTATCTTACAACGCAAGTTACATGACTAAAGCGGTTTTACATTTATGGACTCTAATCCGCCTCTGGGGCTCCGGGCCTCATGCCTTCGTGGGCCTGATTATGGGCGAGATAACCCGGCCCCTTGAGGCGGTTTACATTCAGTAGTTATATCCCCAACGATGGCGAGGGAGAACTACTACGATTGTGTCGGTTCTTCGAGCGAGCACCTCGATAGAAAGCGAAAATTGACCCGACATGATGTGGCGAGAGCTGGTCGCTGTTGAGAGGTCTTAAAATCCTTAAAGATTTTCCGCTTTAAGCGATAAATCGGCCGTCCGATCTAAGCGTATATAGTGCCTCAATTGACCTTCCAGTTCTAGGGGCTTCGCCAAAATTTAAATTGTGAACTTCTATGGCTAAGTGAAAGTTATAAAGCGAATAGTCCGATTGCCTTGTTAAGCTCTTGCTGGATACCTCCTTAAGGGACCAAACATTTGGATAAAGAGTATCCGGGTTTTCGGGAACACCCGGCACTAGTTGCGTGGGGCGGAAGCCGACGGTGGCCTACTTTCAATATTCTATAAACAGCCGCCTGAAGGTAATGTTTTAAATCAAACAGTGCTATAGCACAAAGTAACTTCATCTTTAAATTACAATAGCGGCGGAGGTACATTTAGTCAAAGATCTTGTCTTTGGAACACTCATCGACCACGAGGCAGGCACCCTTCATACGCCATCATAGTAGTTCTCGGGATGGCGATGCTCCTTGCCTTCGGCGGACCGTCCTTCACCAGCTTCTCCGCATCCAGCTTGCCCCAATGCACCTTGGCGTGGGCAAGGGCCGCGAGCACCCTCGATGCAAATGGATAAACATTACTTCATGCAGCGGACAGGCATTCACCATCCAGCAATCGGGCCGAAGTAGCTAGTGGGCGAGGGGCTCACCGAGGCCACATCCGTACTATGAAATCTTTCATAGCCACTTGGCCGACCTGTGGAGTTCGACCAACTGCTTCAATTGATCACTCAGAGGCGTTGGGTGTTCGGCCCCAGCATATTGGGACCAGAACAGCTTCTCCGTTGAGCTCCCCTCTTGGGCACAGTAGAACTCCAGCGACATCGATCACGCTGCGTGGCAGACTGCGAATGCCCTGGAGAGCTCGAATTCGAGTAAGTAAAGAAATTCCTCCTCCACATGTTTGCTTTGCACAAAATTTCTTACCGCGCTATCTTTTGGCATCTGGATCTCCTGCTGTGCCTTCTCGGCTTTGGCCTTGGCATCTTTCATACTCACAAGGGCCTTATGGCTTCGGCCTCTTTCGTCTTGAGATCATGCTCCACGGACTCGAACTTCTTGCGAGGTCACGGAGCTCTTCTTACCTCGCCCTCTAGCTCTTTGCTTCTCGCGCTCTCTGCATTCCAAGGCTGCCTTGTCTTCGGCCTCGGATAGCGCTTTCTTCAGGGACGCCACTTCGGTGGTAGACCCTGTCACACAGTCACGACGCTTCGTCGTCAAACTAATACTTTTATCTATCTTTACATATATAAGAGAGGAGAATCACTCACCTTTGCTCTCTTCGAGCCGCCTCTTCGTGAGATCGAGATCTCCCTGTGCCTACTCCAGGTCCCGCTTTAGTTCGGCAACCTCGGCTGTGCGGGCAGCAGCGGCAAGCAGCACGGCCTGCTTAGTCACATAAATACTTATTAGACTCCTGCAGATTATAATTGACCTTCCGTTTGGCTTTTGCTTCCGAACACCAAACAGAGTATCAGGGGCTACTACCTATCGGGTGGTAATTTCACACATTTTTATTACTTGCCTCGAAGCCCGTTAGGAGGCTTGTGCAGGCTTCGGTTAGTCCGCTTTTGGCGGACAGAACCTTTTTAATCACCGCACTCATAAGAGTACGGTGCTCGTCATCCATGGAAGCGCCTCGAAGTGCTTCCACCAGACTATCCGGCGCCGCTGGCGCGATGGAAGTCCTCGGCATGGACGGCTCGCCCTCCCTAACGAGGGGTTGCCCGCCTAAATCCGGAACCGTTAAGGGTTCCGAAACAGTGTTCGGTCAAGAGTCCGCCTTGCTGCGGCTCTCATCGATGCGATCCGCGGGGACCTTGAACACCGCGTGTCCGACACCTGGAACTCTGCCTAGGGGAGTCTCCAGGGTCACCTCCCCCTGCTCGGGGAACCTTCGGGACAACACCTCCGTGTCATCCGCAGGCTAAGGAGTGGTGGCCGTCGGGAGCGAGTTCATCTCTGAAGCGCTCAGAGACCCATCCGAAGACGACTCCTCCGGATGAGACCTGGCTGGACTACATGTATGTTTGGCTTTATTAAACAACTATGAAGTAAATCACGATAGAGGGCGGACACTTACGATCGCGCCAGGGGCTTTTTGTCACACCCAATATGCGACCCTATCCAAAAGGAACTCGAAGGTCCCACCAAGGATAGACCCGCATATTGAAACGCTTTTGCAAGGTGGATATCATTACATCAACATTACATAATAGTGGGGATACATACAAAAGGCACAAATGCCACAAGAATACATCAACATCATACAAGATCCACATCCGACTACGGATGAAACATAAACAAAACTCAACGACATCCACCACTGCTAGCCGGGCTGCCGACACTGGAACCTATCCCTGATCGAAGAAGAAGCGGAAGAAGAACTCCAAACAAGCAAACATCGCTCTCACGTCATGATCATCGCAAACCTGTACCTGCAGCTGGTGGTGTAGTAATCTGTGAGCCACGAGGACTCAGCAATCCCATTACCATGGGTATCAAGACTAGCAAAGCTTAATGGGAAAGGAAGGGATAAAGTGGTGAGGTTGCAGCAGCGACTAAGCATATATGGTGGCTAACATACATAAATGAGGCGAGAAGAGAAACAAAGGGCAGTCGTCAACTAGTAATGATCAAGAAGTGATCCTGAACTCCTACTTCGTCGGACATAACCAAGAAACCGTGTTCTCCTCTCGATCAACCCGAAAAGAGACACTCACGATTCGCGCACGGTTGGTGTATTTTAGAAGAGTTTACTTCAAGTTTACTACAACGGATATTAACAAATTCCCATCGCCACATAACAGACACGGCTTTCGAAAGTTTAAACCTGCGGGGTGTCCCAACAACCCATGATAAGCTCTCGCGATCAACGAAGGATATTCCTTCTCCCGGGAAGACCCGATCAGTCTCGGAATCCGGCTACAAGACATTTCGACAGCAATAAAACAAGACCAGCAAAGCCGCCCGATGTGCCGACAATCCCGATAGGAGCTGCACATATCTCGTTCTCGAGGGCAACACGGATGAGACATCCTCTGAGTAAAACCAAACCTCGAGTTGCCACGAGGGGCCCCTGATCTACTCGGTTCGGACCAACACTTAGACAAGCATTGGCCCGGGGGGCTAAATAAAGATGACCCTCGAGAGGCGACTACCAAGGGAAAAGTAGGTGGTGGTGAGGCAAATGGTAAAACCAATGTTGGGCCTTCTTTGGAAAAGTCTTATTCAAAGCGAACTGTCAAGGGGTCCCATAAATCACCCGACAGCGTTAGGGGCGCAAAATCCGGGAACATAATACCGATATAGCGGAAACTAGGGCGACAAGAGTGGAACAAAACACCAGGCATAAGGCCGAGCCTTCCACCCTTTACCAAGTATATAGATGCATTAATTAAATAAGATATATTGTGATATCCCAACAAGTAAACATGTTCCAACAAGGAACAACATCTCCATGTTCAACAAGGAACAAACTTCATCTTCACCTGCAACTAACAACGCTATAAGAGGGGCTGAGCAAGCGGTAACATAGCCAAACAACGGTTTGCTAGGAAGGGTGCAAAAGGTTAGAGGTGACATGGCAATTTGGGAGGCTTGAGGAGCAAGTAATAGGTAGCGCAGCATAGCGATAGAAACGAAGCAACTAGCATAGCAATGATAGTAGTGAGATCCAGGTAGCGGTCATCTTGCCTGAAATCCCGCAAGGAAGAAGAGCGAGTCCATGAAGAAGATGAGCGGATGAAGCCGAACCAAGCGTGAGCGAGCGAATCCTCACGATCATAGCAAGCGAGGAACTAACAAGAAGAAGCACACAACATGGTAAACACACCACACATAGACAAGACATGATGCACAACAAGCATGATGCATGACAAAGCTACATGAAGCTACTCATGGCAAGAGATGATGCAAACAAGAGCAACACATCAAAGCAAGTTTAAATGAGGCGGAAACAACATAGAACAATTCGGTAAGTCCTCATATGCAAATTTCGAAATTGGTCCAGATCTGAATAAACCTTATGTTCAAGTTGTTAAACAGCAAGTTAAGATGCACCACGATGATCTACGAAATTCTAGTCAAGTTACATATAAAGTTCATTAGATTGAGACTACGGTCTAGAAGATATGAGCAAAACAAGTTAAACATGGCATTGATGCAAAATGCATACAAACATCAAGCAAACACCTCAAAACAAGGATGCAACATGATAATATGAAGCTACATGCAAATCTAAGCAAGTTTCATATAGAGCACACTCAAAAGCGAACAGCGGTTCAACACATACACACTATACAAGTCATGACAACAATCTGTCCAAAACAGCAACTAGGCATATTGCAAGCATCAAAACAACATGCTACAACACCTCAATATGAAAACAAAAGGCATGGGCATGATGTACATGTAAAGCATTACAAAACATGAACACTGAGCTATCTCCGAAAATCACTAGAACATGCTCAAACACACATGGCAAGATTGCAAATAATAACAGTTTCAGACTTTGCGAGAAAATAACATCGAGGTTGCAATGTTTAGAGCTATCAAACAACATGTTACAGGAACTTATCATGGCAAACAAAGGCATGGCATGAATCTACTAAAGCATAGAACAAAAGTCCCTTAATGACCATGAGCCAAAAGGATCAAAAAATATGATGGCACCCATGTAAACATGGCAAGTTATATTACAGATTCATACATGGCAGGAACAACAATAAGTAGACATGTTGGTGAGCTTGAACCACTCACTACAGAGCAATACATGGCATGGCAAGGCAACCCAAAGTAATAAGACATGGCATAGAAGCTATACATGGCAAGAACAACTTCATAGCATACACGGATCAACTACAACAACCATGGCAAAATTGAATAACATGTAAACAACCTGCCAGGAAACATTTTATAGCAAAAGTAGAGCTCGATTGACTCAAGCTATGGCACTCCATAATTGCAAACAAGGGCATGGATTGATAGAGCAATACATGTATAACAAAACATCCTTACTGAAGTATCTCAAAATATACATGGATCTCTCGGTAGCATCAAGTTAATATGGCATAAAAAATATCAGCAGAACAGGGCTGAAATCAGCAACATCATGAAGCCTAGTTTGCATGCTTGTGCTAGTCACCACAGATATCACAAAAATACATGGCATACACCCCTGGAAAGATGGCATGGCATAATACAAAACACATGTAGGACTCAAGTTCATGGGGTGCACACATCAATCATGGCAAAAATGACAAAAGTGCATGTTACATTAAGAAAGCGAAACTAACATCACATAGCACTCTTCTAACAGCATTTCGGGCATCAAGATGAGCTCAAATGAAAATGATGCAATGAGATGAAATGATGTACTCATCGAGGCGAACATTTGACATATTACACGCATAAATGGAGCAATTTGCGTAGAGTTATGGCATGATGAATATGCAACAAAATATTAGCAGATTCGGGACTTAGCGGAATCGGGGAGAAGTCAACCTCATGGCACAATTAGGGTTGGCGGAACTCGCCGGAGGTGCGGTGGGCAGGCGGCAGGGGAGGAGGAGGAGGAGGCCGGAGATGGGGCGGCGAATCCAGGTCTTGTGGCGGAGGAGCTCAGCCCGAGGCTGAGGGCTGGTCGAGGGCGGTGAGAAGCGGTGGAGGCGGGGGGGCGGAGGCGGGCGATGCGAGGCCTCGGCGCCAGCGCCATTCGCATGGCAGGCCATGTGTGCGGCCAGGCTCAGGCGGCTTGGGCCAGGCCTTGAGCGCCCAGAGCTCCCAGCAGGCGGGCAGCGGAGGTGTCGGCGTCCTATTGGACGGGTGATGTGTCCGGACATCTTGGGCTGCGATGGGCGTGTCAGTGGGAGAGAGAGAGAGAGGCTAGGGTTTGCATACTGAATTTTTGGAGGGAGGTGTTTATATAGGTAGAGGAGCTAGGAGAGTCCAAATGAGGTGCGGTTTTTGGCCTTGATCGTGATCGAGCGACCGAGAACATGGAGGGAGTTAGGTGGGTTTTGGGCCACTTTGAAAGGGTGTTGGGCTGCAACTCAAAGAGGGCTTCCACGGTTACCGGTTAACGTTGGAGTATCAAACGACCTCAAATGATCCGAAACTTGACAGGCGGTCTACGGTGGTGTACCTAGGCAGCAGCAAACCTCGGTCCATTCGAGAATGTTTAACACCCTTTACGAAAAGAGGTAAAAGGCGCCGGGAGACATAGGAGTGCGGATTGCAAAAGCGGACAACGGGGAAAATGCTCGGATGCATGAGGCGAACACGTATGCAAATGCGATGCACATGATGACATGATATGAAATGCAGATGATGACATGGCAATGCAACGAATAAGCTGGCAGACACACAAGCTGGCAAATACGAATCCAGGCGTTACAACACTCCTCCACTAACAAGAGATCTCGTCCGAGATCTTAGGACCCGAGCGGAAGGGAAAGGGATGAGGTGAAACAAGAACTCAAGAGAAGAAGCAAAGAATCGAGAGCACTCGAGAAAAAGAGACGAACGACGAGAATGACGAGAATCGAATACTCACTGAATCAGATAGACTATGAAACAACTCGTTCTAACCGGGGTGGCTAGAATGAGAAAAAGAAACGAATAAGACTGAAAGGATTTAGGCAGCACTCCGACTGAATATGGAAAGAATAGAACACGAACTTGAGAGGATGGAATGATACTTGATGAAGACATGACACAAAACCTCCGGAAAGAATTAATAGAGTTGAATGAAAGAACGAAGAAGAAAATGACAACTTGTGCCACGAATGAAATAGAAAGCATCTTTAGAAGGAAGGTTGAACGGAGTTGTTGAGAAAATCAACAATGAAAGAATAAGCTTGTTGTGGTCTTATAGGTAACATCTCAAGATCATAAGGTGATAACCGGCCTAAGCGGAAATGATTTGATAGCTGAGAAGAGCGAAGAAATGCAAAACTCCACTTCAAAAGAAAGCGGAGAATTAATTGCACTTGAGAAGAAAGAAGGAAAGATACTTGAGCTCCACCAACAAAATCTTGATGAACTCTTGAAGAAAGATTTAAAACATGAAGAACCACCATGAAGAACTCCGGTAACAAAAGGATGATGAGATAAAATGAAGGAAGAAAGAATAAGATGAGCCTGCGATGAATTAGATGAAGGATTCGGCGAAATGGCGAGGAAAATTTGAACTCCGGAAAAGAAAAGATGGAAAGACTTAGAACTAGAATTTATTCATCAAGAACAAACTCGAAGAAAGGATTACTCACTTGGATGAAATAAGAATAAGATTTATTGTATGCTTATCCTTCATCAAATTAAATTGATGACAAACAATGGATTTGGCATATTACTTATTCTTCTTGAAAAGGATTGAGAAGAGATATATCGCCACCTTGAGAAGGTCTTCATGAACCATGGGTAGGATTGAAAAGAGCGAATGGATTAATAAGATAACAAAGGAAAAGAATCTTGAGCGAACCACCGTTAGAATTGGAAATGGTGATGAAAGAGAATGAATCACGGGAAGAATTAGGCGATTGAATATGCTTGAGGGATTTATAGAGGCAGAAACTTACAGATTGCGAACTGATTAACGAATGCTTGAGCGCAGCACGGAAGAATATTGAGGCGAGCGAAGAGCGCGGATATAGAATAATTGGAGAACGGATCTGAAAACTTAGAATGAAGAAATCTTCGAAAAGATGGCCTCCGGATGATCGAGAGAAAGCAACTCCTGAAATGCTCCGGATGGATGAAAAGAATTTGCATGACTGGAAACAATTAGATAGGATATCCTCGAGCTAGCACCGTGAATCTCCGGGGGAACGGACAAGATTTAAGAGAAACTCTACTTCGGTCTTCAAAGACGACGATAAACACCACCAAAATTGTTGAGAAACTCTGGAATAATGAAAAAGAGGAAAGGTAGAACCCGAGATGAAAAGAATTTGGAAGCGATCTTGGAGAAGGCATCTGACTGATGAAATTCATACTTACGTCAAACTTCAAAAGGATTTGAGAATAGCTCCGGAAATTAGAAGAGTCAGGTAAGAACCTGGGAAAAAAACCGGTGGGTTAGGGCCCACTAAAAGAAAACACCGTTGGAAAGGGATGTTGAACAGATAGATGATGCACCGGAAGAACTGAAATATTTAAAAGAGGTGACAACCTTGGATTAATTGAATGCAAACACGAATCTCCTGAGATATCTTGAACACTCTGAAAGGATAAACTAGCGAGAGGCGAACGACCAGGGAAAACACTTGAGCGAGGAAAGAATATGATCGACAATGAAAAACTTGATTTGAGTGCACGGAAAGAAAGAGATGAAGAATGTCCACGAGAGGCGAGAATTCACGGTTGAAATGATTGAGGAAACTGAAGAGACTCCACACGAATGGAATTGATGCTCAAAAGAGACTCGAGGCTCGGGAAGAAGAGGGTGGGAGGCGGGAAAAACAAAGGCAACTTGGAAGGAAATCGGCGAATATCTTGAAGAAAACACGGTTGAAATCATTGAGGAAAGAAAGCAAAGACTTATCACAGTAGGATGGATACTCGATTCACGGACTCGGTTCGGAAAAGAAGAAGGGAGGCGGGTGGGAAAAACAAAGACAACCGGACGGAAACAACATCGACGGAGGAAGAACTGAGGATTGAACTTGGCAAAGATGAAGGGGCTCGAGTCAACTTGGCGGAAAAGCACGGATAAAAGAGATGAGAACCAACGATCGAAGAACCAACTGCGTGATCCTAAAGAAAATTTTTGAAGGGGAAGAGGAGTAAAAAGAATTCCTACTCTCCGATATAACTAGACTCGAAAATAGTTTTTTCTAGACTCAACAACGGCCAAACTACGATCAATCAAGGGGCTCCTAAGGTCGGTCGAGGCTCGATACCAACTTATCACGCCCAATATCGACCCTATCCAAAAGGAACTCGAAGGTCCCACCAAGATAGACCATATTGAAACGCTTTTGCAAGGTGGATATCATTACATCAACATTACATAATAGTGGGGATACATACAAAAGGCACAAATGCCACAAGAATACATCAACATCATACAAGATCAACATCCGACTACGGATGAAACATAAGCAAAACTCAAGCGACATCCACCCTGCTAGCCCGGGCTGCCGACACAGGAACCTATCCCTGATCGAAGAAGAAGCGGAAGAAGAACTCCAAACAAGCAAACATCGCTCTCACGTCATGATCATCATGAAACCTGTACACTGCAACTGGTGGTGTAGTAATCTGTGAGCCACGAGGACTCAACAATCCCATTACCATGGGTATCAAGACTAGCAAAGCTTAATGGGAAAGGAAGGGATAAAGTGGTGAGGTTGCAGCAGCGACTAAGCATATATGGTGGCTAACATACATAAATGAGGCGAGAAGAGAAACAAAGGAGCAGTCGTCAACTAGTAATGATCAAGAAGTGATCCTGAACTCCTACTTCGTCGAGACATAACCCGAAACCGTGTTCTCCTCTCGATCAACCCGAAAAGAGACACTCACGAGTTCGCTACGGTTGGTGTATTTTAGAAGAGTTTACTTCAAGTTTACTACAACGGATATTAACAAATTCCCATCGCCACATAACCGCGAGCACGGCTTTCGAAAGTTCAAACCCTGCGGGGTGTCCCAACAGCCCATGATAAGCTCTCGCGATCAACGAAGGATATTCCTTCTCCCGGGAAGACCGATCAGTCTCGGAATCCGGCTACAAGACATTCGACAGACAATAAAACAAGACCAGCAAAGCCGCCCGATCGCCGACAATCCCGATAGGAGCTGCACATATCTCGTTCTCGAGGCAACACGGATGAGACATCCTGAGTAAACCAAACCTCGAGTTGCCCACGAGGGGCCCATGATCTACTCGGTTCGGGCCAACACTTAGACAAGCATTGGCGGGGGGCTAAATAAAGATGACCCTCGAGAAAGCGACTACCAAGGGAAAAGTAGGTGGTGGTGAGGCAAATGGTAAAACCAATGTTGGGCCTTCTTTGGAAAAGTCTTATTCAAAGCGAACTGTCAAGGGGTCCCATAAATCACCCGACCACGTTAGGGACGCAAAATCCGGGAACATAATACCGATATAGCGGAAACTAGAGGCGGCAAGAGTGGAACAAAACACCAGGCATAAGGCCGAGCCTTCCACCCTTTACCAAGTATATAGATGCATTAATTAAATAAGATATATTGTGATATCCCAACAAGTAAACATGTTCCAACAAGGAACAACATCTCCATGTTCAACAAGGAACAAACTTCATCTTCACCTGCAACTAACAATGCTATAAGAGGGCTGAGCAAAGCGGTAACATAGCCAAACAACGGTTTGCTAGGAAGGGTGCAAAAGGTTAGAGGCTGACATGGCAATTTGGGAGGCTTGAGGAACAAGTAATAGGTAGCGCAGCATAGCGATAGAAACGAAGCAACTAGCATAGCAATGATAGTAGTGAGATCCGAGGTAGCGGTCATCTTGCCTGAAATCCCATAAGGAAGAAGAGCGAGTCCATGAAGAAGGCGAGCGGATGAAGCCGAACCAAGCGTGAGCGAGCGAATCCTCACGATCATAGCAAGCAGGAACTAACAAGAAGAAGCACACAACATGGTAAACACACCACACATAGACAAGACATGATGCACAACAAGCATGATGCATGACAAAGCTACATGAAGCTACTCATGGCAAGAGATGATGCAAACAAGAGCAACACATCAAAGCAAGTTTAAATGAGGCGGAAACAACATAGAACAATTCGGTAAGTCCTCATATGCAAATTTCGAAATTGGTCCAGATCTGAATAAACCTTATGTTCAAGTTGTTAAACAGCAAGTTAAGATGCACCACGATGATCTACACGAAATTCTAGTCAAGTTACATATAAAGTTCATTAGATTGAGACTACGGTCTAGAAGATATGAGCAAAACAAGTTAAACATGGCATTGATGCAAAATGCATACAAACATCAAGCAAACACCTCAAAACAAGGATGCAACATGATAATATGAAGCTACATGCAAAAACAAGCAAGTTTCATATAGAGCACACTCAAAAGCGAACAGCGGTTCAACACATACACTATACAAGTCATGACAACAATCATCCAAAACATCAACTAGGCATATTGCAAGCATCAAAACAACATGCTACAGCACCTCAACATGAAAACAAAAGGCATGGGCATGATGTACAGGTAAAGCATTACAAAACATGAACACTGAGCTATCTCCGAAACAACTAGAACATGCTCAAACACACATGGCAAGATTGCAAATAATAACAGTTTAGGACTTTGCGAAAAATAACATCAGGTTGCAATGTTTAGAGCTATCAAACAACATGTTACAGGAACTTATCATGGCAAACAAAGGCATGGCATGAATCTACTCAAAGCATAGAACAAAAGTCCCTTACTGACCATGAGCCAAAAAGGATTAAAAAATATGATGGCACCCATGTAAACATGTCAAGTTATATTACAGATTCATACATGGCAGGAACAACAATAAGTAGACATGTTGGTGAGCTTGAACCACTCACTACAGAGCAATACATGGCATGGCAAGACAACCCACAGTAAGAAGACATGGCATAGAAGCTATACATGGCAAGAACAACTTCATAGCATACACGGATCAACTACAACAACCTTGGCAAAATTGAATAACATGTAAACAACCTGCCAGGAAACATTTTATAGATAAAGTAGAGCTCGATTGACTCAAGCTATGGCACTCCATAATTGCAAACAAGGGCATGGATGGATAGAGCAAGACATGTATAACAAAACATCCTTACTGAAATATCTCAAAATATGCATGGATCTCTCGGTAGCATCAAGTTAACATGGCATAAAAATATCAATGAAACAGGGCTGAAATCAGCAACATCATGAAGCCTAGTTTGCATGCTTGTGCTAGTCACCACAGAGATCACAAAAATACATAGCATACACCCTGGAAAGATGGCATGGCATATTACAAAACACATGTAGGACTCAAGTTCATAGGGTGCACACATCAATCATGGCAAAAATGACAAAAGTGCATGTTACATTAAGAATCGAAACTAACATCACATAGCACTTTTCTAACAGCATTTCGGGCATCAAGATGAGATCAAATGAAAATGATGCAATGAGATGAAATGATGTACTCATCGAGACGAACATTTTGACATATTACAGCATAAAGCGGAGCAAGATGCAGAGAGTTATGGCATGATGAATATGCAACAAAATAGCTGCAGATTCGGGACTTAGTGGAATCGAGAAGTCAACCTCATGGCACGGATTCGAGGTTGGCGGAACCGCGGAGAGTGCGGTAGAAGCGGCGGGGAGGAAGGAGCCGCCGGAGATGGGGCCGGCGGATCCAGAGTGCGAGGCGGAGGAGCTCGCCGGGTGGCCTGGGCGGGTCGAGGCGGTGGTTGGCCAGGACGGGCCAGGAGGCGAGGCGGGCAGGCGCCAGCGCCCATCCGGCCGAGGCGGCCTTGATCGCCAGGCGGCGGGCGGAGGCGTGGCGCGGAGCCTCGGCGTGAGCTCGGAGGCGCCCGGCTTAGGCCTCGTGGGGGCGGGGCGGGCTCAGCGAGTCCCGTGGCGGAGCTTGGCCAGGCGGGGCGGCCTTCAGGCGGCGAGGGCGGGCAGGGGCAGGCGGGCGGATCTGGGCCAGTGGGCAGTTCTTGAGGGCGGCCGGCGCCACGTGGCGCGTGGGGAGTGGAGGAGGCGGCGGCTGTGGTGTCTCCTATTGAGCCGAGGTGATGTGGCGAAGCGGCGGACACGTCCGATTCTTGTGGGCGTGTCCGGCGGGAAGAAGAAGCTAGGCTAGGGTTTGCCATGCAAATTTTTGGAGGGAGGTGTTTATATAGGTAGAGGGAGCTAGGAGAGTCCAAATGAGGTGCGGTTTTCGACCACTTGATCGTGATCGAACGACCGAGAGCATGGAGGGAGTTAGGTGGGTTTTGGGCCACTTTGAAAGGGTGTTGGGCTGCAACTCAAAGAGGGCTTCACGGTTACCGGTTAACCGTTGGAGTATAACGACCTCAAATGATCCGAAACTTGACAGGCGGTCTACGGTGGTGTACCTAGGCCACTTGGCAAACCTCGGTCCATTCGAGAGCGTTTAACACCCGCTACGAAAAAGAGGTAAAAGGTGGGGGAGACATAGGAGTGCGGATTGCAAAGCGGACAACGGGGAAAATGCTCGGATGCATGAGACGAACACGTATGCAAATGCGATGCACATGATGACATGATATGAAATGCAGATGATGACATGGCAACGATGGCGAATAATTGGCAGACACCTGGCGCAACGAATCCGGGGCGTTACACTTTCCCCTGGGCAGCCACCCTTCCTCGCTATGAGCGGCCATGGTGGAGTAGTCCGGAAGGGACGTCTTTCCCTTCTTGGGCGGCCCAGCCTCCCCCTCCGTGGCGGCTTTCCTCTTTTCTCCTCCCGGTCAGGGGAGGTAGAGTTTCTTGCTTCTCCCGCCTCCTTGAGGAATCCATCTCATCGTCATCGAGCGGCGTGGGTATAACAATCTTGCGTCGAGGGGCCCTTCCAGCCCCACGGCCCGCCTCCTCAGGCTTCTCATCCTTTCAGGATGGGGCGGCTTCTTTTTCTTCTTCTTCCCCCTCTTCAGGGGAGGAGTGCACCTCGTCGTCTTCGGACGAGGCTTCTGGCACAACCTTACGCCGGAGACCCTTCCTGGTCCCCAGGGCCTTCTTTTCGGCCTTCTTCTCCGGTGCGTTGTAGGGCGCCGGGATCAACATCTCTGTCAAGAGAGCATCAGCTAGGCCTTCAGGCAGCGGAGCCGGACAGTCAATTTGCTCCGCTGTCTCCACATAATCCTGATCAAATATACACAAATACTTAAGACTCCCCCATGAATGTATTGGGAAAAACCGAACCCGGTGGTAGTCCCAAACCTCACCGGACGCGGGGGCCGTGCTGCATGAAGTCCGTGGTCCTCGGATGTGGGAGGAGGTACTTCGGAGGCCTTAAACAACTCCTTCCACACATCTTTGTGCTTCATGCCATAGAGCCTCTGAAGCGTCTGGTGTTCGGTCGGGACGAACTCCCACAGATTGAATGCCTGCCTTTGGCACGGCAGAATCCGGCGAACGAGCATGACCTGGATCACATTGACAAGCTTGATGTTCTTGTCCTTCATGCTCTTGATGCAGTTTTGGAGTCCGGTCAGCTCTATAGGTTCGCCCAAGTCAGGCCCTTCTTTTCCCAGGAGGTGAGCCGCATGGGGGCTCCGGATCGGAACTCGAGGGCCGCCGCCCAGTTGGCGCCGCGCGGCTCGGTGATGTAGAACCACCCCGATTGCCACCCTTTTACGGTCTCCGCAAAGGAGCCGTCCAGCCAGGTGACGTAAGGCATCTTGCCCACCATGGCCCCTCCGCACTCCGCTTGCTGGCGCGTACAATCTTTGGCTTCCGCGAGAAGATTTGCGATCCGCGAGCGAAGTGAGGCTGGATCGGAGAAAGCCTACTATCTGACGATGAGCGCCGAGATGTTGAGGATGAATTTGAGGCCAGATCATGGAAATCTAGCCCGTAGTAGAACATGAGCCCAGCAGACGAAGGGTGAAGTGGAAACCCGAGTCCGTGGGCGAAGTGGGCGGCGAACACGACCCTCTTGTGGGGTCCGGGGTGGAATGACCTGCCCAATGTCCGGTGAGCAGTGCGCTATGTCTGCGGCCAAGTATCCGGCCGCTTAGAAGATTTGCGATATGCTTCTCCTTGATGGTGGAAGCCACCCACTTGCCTCCTGCTCGGGACATGTTTAGCTGTGCGAGGAAGACTTGGGCTTAGCGCTGGAGCTCGAGGGAAAAGAGTGGGAAAAGGAGGAAGAAGGCGTGGGTAAAAATGGGAAATCTTATCCCTTTATAGAGCGGCGAAAGTGGTGCGCCTCCCCACTTGCCGTTAGAATCGCTTGCTTCCCAAAGCGCCATGATTGATGATGTCTGGGATTACCCGTACCGTATTGATGAGAATCCGTGATAAGGGACACAATCTCTGCTTTGACAAGACATGTCGAGGAAACCTCTGCAATATGCGATGTGGCTGGTTGTGGAAAAGCGGTTGAATAATGACCCGACCATAATGACCGTCCGTTGCCTAAAAAGTTGTCGTGATTGCATTTGTGAAATACCATTCTCTCAGCGATGGCATGTGAAGATCATTTTGTGGATCCGGACCGCGGTTCAAGTGTTCGATAATTACTTTGGAGTATTGAGAGGAGGAACCCGCCCTGCAATGCGAAGACAAGACTGCGCTCGGACTCATCGTCATTGAAGCCTGGTTTAGGGAGCTCTTGAGGAGTCTGGATTAGGGGTATCCGGACAGCGGATTGTATACATCGTCCGGACTATGGAAGTGAAGATGCAAGACTCAAGACTTAGATCACGTGTCCGGATGGGACTTTCCTTGGCGTGGAAGGCAAGCTTGGCGATCCGGATATTATATTTCCTTCCTTGTAACCGACTCCATATAAACCCTAGCCCTCTCCGGTGTCTATATAAACCGAGAGGTTGGTCCTTAGAAGGCCGATCACAATTACAATCATACCATCATAGGCTAGCTTCTAGGGTTTAGCCTCTACGATCTCGTGGTAGATCTACTCTTGTACTACCCATATCGTCAATATTAATCAAGCGAGGAAGTAGGGTTTTACCTCCATCGAGAGGCGAACACAGGTAAACATCTGTGTCCCTTGCTTCTGTTACCATCAGCACAGGCGCATAGATCGGGACCCCCTACCGAGATCCGCGGTTTGACAACGGCAATGACCTCCTCGGCGGCGTCCCGATGATAGTATCCATGTCCTCCATGTCCACCAAGGGAGGATCTGGATACCAAGGAGATAGTGAGCCAAAGCCAAGGCGAAATTTCAAAAAAGGAGAGCAAGAACAGGGGTGAAAGTGCTAGTTATCGACTAGAGGGGGTGAATAGGCGATTTTATGAAAGTCTTCAAAACATGAGAGTTTCAAAGACAAACAATAGAAATGAACCTATTGATATGCAGCGGAAGGTAGACTACACTAAGCAAGCCATAGTCAAGTATGCAATGAAGTGAAAGCATGAAGACTAATAGCAATTTGGATAGTGAAGATCGAGGATGGAAGATAGTATGAAGACACACAATGATAGTAGTCACCGCAGTGAAGTCAAACAAGTAGTGCAAGCGAGCAATGACTTCACAAAGACAAGCGTAAGTAAAGAGAGGAGAGGATAGAACCAGGTCACTTGTTGAGGACCACGAGTTTGTTGGACCAGTTCCGATTCTTTGTAAAGCTATGCGTCTGGTTAGGGAGGCTGAGATTTAACTTTCGAAGACCACGTCTTCACCTTATTCCCCTTGAGATAAGGACACCCAGGTCCTCGCCCAATTACTCTGGTAAGTCTTCAAGGTAGACTTCCAACCTTCATAGACTTTGTTCACCGTGATCCATAATGACTCTTGGATGCTCGAGCGTGAAGCCTAACGGTGGAGGATTCCACATCCTCAAGTGTAACAAGTCTTCAGGTCACGCAGAGACAGAAAGACTTGATGATGCCTAACACTCTTTGGCTCTAGGTGTTTGGGCTTTGTCCTGCAAGTTTCTCTCTCTCAAAAGCTTGGTGGGTTGCTCTCAAGCGACAAAAGCCGTGCACTAACTCTGAGCAGCCACCAATTTATGGTGTAGGGGCTGGGCTATTTATAGCCACTAGGCAACCTGACCTGATTTGTCGAGATGACCTTAGGTCACTAAAGGCCTTGACACGGGTTCCAACGGTCGATTTCAAACACTGCAGCAACTTTACTTGGGCTACAAGTAAAGCTGACTCATCTAGCTCTGGATAAGATTTGCTCTCATTGTCTTCGGTCGAAGACATAGGATTTTGGTTGAGCATCACTTCAGTTACTCTGACTTTGTTCACTGGGACCCCACTTTAACAGTATGGTGGTTCCTACGACTCAACAAAGAAGAAAAGGAAACAACGAAACAGCTAAGTCTTCGCGCTCCATAGTCTTCACGCAATGACTTCTCCAGTCATAGTCTTCAATGGAATATCTTCACATACCACCATTGTCTTCATACATTTTTAGGGGTCATCTCCGGTAGGTAATCCGAATCAATGAGGGACTACTAACTGTGTTATCCTACAATTCTCACAAACACATTAGTCCCTCAATCAGGTTTGTCATCAATACTCCAAAACCAACTAGTGGTGGCACTAGATGCACTTACAATCTCCCCCTTTTTGGTGCTTGATGACAAACTGGTTGAAGTTTTCAACGGGGATAAAAGTATGTGACATTGTAAAGGATAAAGGTATTGTCGTCATAAGTAGCAAAATGCTCCCCCTGAAGATGTGCATATAAGTAACTAGATGATTCCCCGCGCGTTGCTGCGGGAATCATTAACAAATAATTTTATGTTTAAAAAGATGAGAGAGTTTATGAAAACATAGTGTAAGTTGATGACAAAGAACTTTGTTTGGGAAAAATATTCTTTAGAGGAAGCATCTGAAGAAAGCTTGATGAAAAGTCAAAAATGACTCGTGTAATTTTTCCTAGCATTAATTTATTACCTTGACAATATATTATGAAGATGAGGAGAAAAAAACGTTCCATAGAGAAAATACAGACATCTGAGCCTTTAGCTAAACCTAAAACAATGATAGAAACTATAGATGTGCATCCATACAAAATATAACTTACATAGAAAAATATTTTCTATAATAAAACAAAGGTAGATTATAAATCTGATGCTCACTGTCTCATAATCTGGGTTTCTGTCTATTACAAAACAAAGGTAGCTTATAAATCTGACACTCCTTGTTCAATAAATCATGCTTCTTACCGGATAACCTTGTGGAGTGTACTACTACCATTCACGACAACATACCCATGCAGCTCTAATTCTTTTTGTTTGTCTCATCTAGTGTGCAACCATTCATGCGTCCGCATTAGGTGAAGCTTAGTTCCACATCCATCATAGAAAAGTCTGATTAGCTACTTGGTTGTATGCAATCGAGCAATCGAGTCAAAATGGGATCAAAAGATTGCTTGGAACATTGGATTTGAAGAAGAAAAACTGCTTGATGAGCTACGTCTATGTATGCAGTACAATCAAATTATGATTAACAGGATGGTTGCGACACTGGAGGTTGAGGGAATGAAGCCATTTAGCATAACTGGGACCCTTCGGATTTAAGTGCATAGTGATCGGCACAGCGACAGCCTCTGCTTTGATTGTCGTCCTCTCTGTAGTGGCATTCTTCTCCGTCCATATGGCGTCTTTTGATCTGCTTGTTCACATCGCTCCTCAAAGTACAAAAAAATTATATTAAAAATTTAATGCTTCACAAATTGTTTTAGAATTTAGAATTACGCCTCGCCATCTCTATGCTCTAGTCAGATAAACCAGATGACCAAACCAATTAGTCCACAACTAACCCAAATTATGATTTGCTAGTTTAGGGTCTAAAGAAATTGCACAAAGAGATTGATCGATTTTTTGGGCATACCTTCGCTCGCATAGCTGGAGAGCTCAATCTACGGTGGATATCACCGGCGCATGACTGCCCGTTCCCTGCTCCATCTGCATGTCGCCGGTGCATCTACATTACTGCTGGCAGCGACAATGCTTCACTGTGGCGAAATCATGCCCGATAGTTGGAGCAGCTGAATGTTTGGTTAGTGATTATGTAATTAGTAAGTGAATGTGTCATTAAATGGACCTGAGATGCTGGATGGCATTTGGAAGCAAAGCTGGGCTTCATTCAATATATAGGAATATGGATGGCGTGATAGTGGAGGGAATATGGAGCGACCTAAATATGTCACTTTTGTCTGGTGGGGTAGATGGTCGTTCGACATTCCAATTATTAGAAGAAAGAAAGAAGGAAATTGAAGAGAGGGGGAAGTAAAGAGGAAGGGAAGGGTAAGAGGTGTGCGACCATAATGAAAGGCTAAAACTGATCGGCTAATACACCTATCCTTCTATCCCTGTGAACTAAAAGATTTAAGAAAATTGCTGAGACGGTGCAGTGACGTGGAAGCATGCAGGTCAAGATTAATTAAGAGTAGTGGGGCCGCTGATGTGGATAGCTTGCATGTTGAGATAGAAAAGATAGTGGGGATGAGACTCTTAGGTATATAGGATTTGCTTTTGGAATGCAAATGCACATGGCAGGTTGTACTTGTGGAGATCCTCTTCAACTTATGAAGACAATTCATCATGCATGATTTGATATCACGAGGAGAATGATATGCATAATGAAAAATGGACGTCTGCAAGATGACTAAGTCGAATTTATCATCGCACATCTGAATTTATCATCGCATCACGAGAATATCGAGAAAGCGTGGCGAGGCGACCATCAAGTTTAAGTGTTACAACTCAAAGAACCAAATGTATCAAAAGTGAGAGTTGTAAACACTAGGCAAAATATAAAGCAACCGCCCACATGGACCCGCTTGAAGACTATCAACTCATATGCTTCTCCCCCTTTTGTCAGTAAGGACCAAAAAGGTTTGAAGACATAGAGCCTCTACTCGTTCCCAGAAGGAGTAGGAGAAGATGCAGGGTCGGCGTCGGGGTTTGGCGGTGCAGACGAACTTGGTGCAGTGTTGATACGCGTTGGAGGTGGTGAAGTAGCATCATCTTGATCATCGATCACTCTGGCATTCATCGTTGCAGCGGAAGAGGAATAATCAGAGTCTTCAAGAGATGGAGTTCGATGCAAAACAATATTCCTTGGAGGAGTGGAGTCAAACTTGAACCTCTCAGTGAAGCCATCGTCTTGAAGATCTACTTCAGCACTGAGCAGTGTCAAACTCTTCCATGACCTCCGACAGGTTTCATATGTAACAAAGGCATTCTTGGTGGCTAGATTGCGAATGCGATTGACGTCCACCAAGAGGCTTTGCATCTGGCGCTTCAGCGAGTAGTGATGCTTATCCTGTTTACGATGCGGTTCAGCGAAGTTCTCGGTCATTGAGAACACGAGATCGCTTCAGGGCCTTTGAGCAATAGTGCTATCGGTGGCTTCGGTTTGAGCACGGTGAGGTGGCGTGTATTGCCAGCCAAAGGATAAACACGAGTGACTGCCTGGACTCCTTCAATGGGTTGCGTGAAGCTTTGGTGATCAACATTGTGAAGACAAACAGGTTCCTTGGCAGGCTCTGGTTATATGGCTTCAACTGACATATCAACCTCTGGCAGAAAGATCAGATGGTTGCGAGCAGAGGGCTGATAGTTGACAGCTGAGTGTAGCTTGATGAGGCGCATGACCCACTACTAGGAAAAGGGCTATAGATTGGATTGACACTAATGGCGCACCAGGGATGTAGTGCGCCACTACTATATACTAATAGCGCACTAGTTGGTGATGCGCCATTAGTGTGGAAGACACTAATGGCACACCAGAAGAACGGTGCGCCACTAGTAATAAAGTTTTTTTTTCATTTTTACATACATACTAATGGCTCATCCGACCGAAGTGCGCCATTACTAGTTCTAACTAGTAATGGCGCACTAGACGACATGATCGCCATTAGTATATTTTTACTTTTGCAAAACTACTAATGGCGCACCACTGCAGTGCGCCATTAATGTGAATTTATACTAATGGCGCATTTGCTGGTGGTGCGCCATTAGTAACACAGGACTAACAAGATATTTTGGACAGCCACACCTACCCACTCACTTTCCCCACTTCATTCCTCCACCTCCTTCTCCAAACTTTGGATGCCTCCTCCTCCTCACCTCATTTGCACTATAGATTCATCAAAATTAAGTGGTGAAATTACCTTTTTGATAGGTAAGTAAGGGAAAGCTATCTTCATGTTGTAGATCTACTTTTTTCCCTAGATCGCTCCAACAACGTGCACATGCACTTTTGTGGCCTAGCTAGATCTATGTATGTTTGTGATGTTGCATATGTTTGTGGTGTTGCATATATGTTTGTGTTTGCAGTACGGTATTTGAAATCGATAGTTGCCAATATTTTGCGGAATGTTGATTCATTTCCGTTTAGCGAAATTTTGGCACTATGCATTCTTTTAGTCCTATTTTAGGGAAGGTCATGCCAAATTTTTCTTGGTTCTAAAATATCGTTTTGCTCTACCCATGACGACCATAGTCCGTCGATGACCGAAGGCATCGTGAATAGGTTTTGAGCTCCATGAAGGCGAGATGCTTCAAAAGAGCGAGATGGAGATAAGATGTCCGTGTCGAAGATGCAAGCTGAAGAGCCTTATTGCGGACCCAGTTCGGGCAGGTGCGGGACCACCTGCTCTTGCGTGGTTTCATGGATGGCTATCGGTGGCAAGGTGATGAAGATGACTATGAAGTCGTCCATGGGGGCGGGCAAGAAATGAGGAAGGGCAACAAAACAACCACCGGCGGCGGGCGAGGCGAAGGCGAAGAATCTCGAGGACATGATCCGGCGGTGATCTTTGTACACAGTCATCATGTAGAAGATGTCGTACATGATGATGAGGAAGATCAAGGCGAAGGGCATGATCATGAAGATGAAGATCTGGGCGGGAGCGGCGATGGAGGCTGGGTGCAGGACCCTCATATTCAAGAGTTGCTTCTCAAGCGAGACGGATAACATAAAAGCTGCCGCTGAGAGAAAGCCAAGCTGGATCAAGCTGGAGATAGGCGCGTTACTCCATTGTATGAAGGATGCAGGCCGAGGATACCCGCTTTGAAAGTGCGCTCATGGCTCACGGAGATGAAGGTAAAACACAAAATGACCGGCGCGTGCCGGCGAGAACATGTCATTACAGCACGAGCGTCTTCCCAAGGGAACAAGTGCCCGACCAGTTCGAGGCGAAGAAAATCGTGTGTCCTCTGGATTTACCGCCGTGAAATACCATGTGTGCATGAACAATTGCATCATTTATCGGGACGAGCCGCGGAGTCTACCATATTTCGGTGTGCGGCGTCACTCGATACAAGAAGAGGAAAAGCTCCTCGAAAATCGGTGTGGTACTTTCCGATCACTCCTTATCTGCAGCGGTATTTAGCGGACCCTAAGGTAGCAAAGCTCTGTGTTGTACGCGGATAGGGAGGAGAAGAAGCGGGAAGATGGCGAAAATGATCCGGAGATAAATAAAAAGACAAGATGCTGAGTCACCCTAAGGATGCGAGCGGTGTAGCGTTGAACTTGAATACCAGAATTTGGGAAGGATCCAAGGAACATCGTCTTTGGTGCGAGCACCGATGGAGTCAATCCGTTTGGCAGCCATAGAAGCACACATAGCACCTGGCCTGTGTTTGTGTGGATGTACAACCTTCCCCCTGGTTGTGCATGAAGAGGAAGTACATTCACATGAGTATGCTAATTGAAGGGCGAAACAACCAGGGCGACATCAATCTATATCTGGGGCTCTTGAAGGAGGAGTTAGACACGCTGTGAAAAGCGCCAGCCAATCGTGGGGCGCTTGAGAGAAGAATATTTCCCTATGAGCCGCCTTTGCTCACGATGGTGCCGCGACTATCTCGATTCACGGATATCTCGCGGGCAGGTAGTCCACGGATTTTACGGATCGTAAGGTGCATGGATGACACAATGTATCGCCAGCTAGATAGAGATCCGGGTCTTGAAAACTGTGTTCATGGGACATCGAAGGTGGCTTGTGGCGATGACCCGTGGAGAAAGCGCAAGGATCTGTTCGATGGTGAAACCGAACCCAGCGCCCGATGTCGAGGAGGGCGAGAAATAGGCGAGCTGTTGAAAATTGGAAAGACTGCCCACTGCGGGAAAGAAGGAAAAGGCACAGGCGGGAAAAGAAGCGAAAGGCGCGAGCCGCTGCTGAAGGTATGGAAAGCGAGGTCATTTTTACGGGACTTGCCGTCTTGGAAGATCCACCGTGTGCCTCACAACCTTGATGTCATGCATATCACGAAGAGCGTGTGCGAGAGTCTGCTTGGTACCCTGCTCAACATGCTAGAGAGGACCAAAGATGGGCGAAAGCAAGGCAGACTTGAAATCAATGGGCATCGGCGGGAGCTTCACGCTAATGATGATGATGATGATGATGATGATGATGAAGCGGGACCACGAAGAAATCGTCGCAAAGGCAAAAGGCCAAGAAGACGGAAATGACTACCCTCCAGCGTGCTTCACTCTAAGTCGGGGAGGAGATCGAGCAGTTTTCACCTGCCTCCTAGGAGTAAAACTTCCTTCTGATTCTGTGGGAAGATAAGCGGATACCTAGACCCAGTGAAGCGAAATTCAGCGGGATGAAGTCTCACGACTATCACGTCTTGATAGCGAGATACTTCTAGTTGCAATCCGTGGGATCATGGATCGCGCACGTCCGTGAAATGCTATTTGGCCTATGCAACTTTTTGACGTCATCTCGGAAGTCGATTGGCGTGAGGCAACTCGAAGGCTACTGAGGAAGAGATCGTGGTGATACTATGCGAGCTTGAGATGTACTTCCGCCCGCATTCTTCAATGTTATGGTGCATCTGCTGGTCCATATCATGGAGGATATCATCCAACTCGGGCGGCGTTCCTGCACAACATGATGCCGTTCGAAAGGATGAATGGTGTCATCAAAGGATCGTTAGCAACATGTCACGTCGAGAGGAAGTATAGCGGGGGCTTTCGACGAAGAGTGCATCTCCTCTTGCCGCGAATTATCTAGGCATCGAGAACCCGTTGGTCTGCCCATCAGCGGGCACCTCGGCGAGGCTTGCTGGATGGGGTCACCGTGAGGTCGCCGTGAAATGCATGTCGACTTGAGTCGACTCGCCGACTTTGAAAGAGCAAACCTAGTCGGCGCTACAACACATAGGCGTGGTCGATCCTTGGGTGGTAGAGCACAAAACCTTTATTGAGAAGGCGTACAATGACCGAGGCCAGCGGAGGGCGGACGGAGATATAATCAAAGAGCACAACTCATGTTTCACGCGTTGGTTCAAGCGAAGCTTCATGCGTACCCTTTACATGAGGATTCTTCAGCGGAAGAACAACTCATATTAAGCCTTGTCACGGCGCCGAGCACAACCTGATGACCTATGAGGCGTCACGATATCATGACTACACATTCTACACCGAGAACAAGGACATGAAGGCGATGGTTATCGAACTCCGGGGTAGCGATGGAATCCTACACCGGCAGCGACAAGGACATATACTACGGAAGGATCGAGGAGATCTGGAAGCTGAGCTACGCTTTGGAGAGAAGGTCGATGTTCCGTGTAAGATGGGCCAAGAGCGTCCTAAAGAAGACCAATATTTCACCACCATGGTTATACGAAGCCAAATCCAAGACCGTGGGCATAAGCGTCACCGAAAAATGAGCCATGGGTCTGGCTTCCCAAGTGGACCAATGCTTCTTCATTACCGACCATAAAGCCAGTCGTGTTGTCGTGAGGAGAGGCAAAGGAAGATCATCGGAATGGATGGAGTCTGGCGACCGAAGATCGAACATGGCGGACGACGATGAAGTAGCAGCACACACCACAAGAAGAAGCAGGACCACCCTACCTAAGGGCGTCCGTTCCACAGAAGAACTCCATTTGTGAAAAAGAAGGGCAAGAAGATTGTGAACAGATAGCTAGCTAAGATCGATTGTATTTAAATCGTAGTCTTCATTTCTCGGGCACTTTTTGATATCATGAATATTTTTAAATTTCATGGGCACTTTTTGAATTCATGAATATTTTTTCAAATTTGATGATATTTTTTCATATTCAATATGAAAAAATATTGAATATTCATGAGGACACTCGATCTCGATCCCCTACCTCTCGATAGCTATCCGATCCCCCTCCCTCTCGATAGCTATCCGATCCCCCTCACCAGATCCCCCTCGCTGCCGAGCACCCCCTGCACCCTCCCCCGCTCCACGGCCGCCGAGCACCCCCCGCACCCTCCCCCGTTCCACCGCCGCCGACACCCGCACCCTCCCCACTTTTGATGATATTTTCAAATAACAAATTTGATGATATTTTCAATTAACAAAATTGATGATATTTTCAAAAAAAATTTGATGATATCTTCTGTTCTAGTCCTCATGAAAATAACAAATTTGATAAAAAACAAATTATTAGATGCAACAAGAAATAATGAATTTTTTTACTAATGGCGCACCCTAGGTGGAGTGCGCCATTCTTCGAAAAAAAAAAAGTTACTAATGGCGCACGGAGGTGGAGTGCGCCATTGCTATAAGAAAAAAAACTACTAATGGCGCACGGAGGTGGTGCGCCATTGCTATAGTGTGTACCCCTTGGCCCGATCCCCCTTCCCTCTCCCCTCGCTTGTTCCCTCTCCCTCGATCCACCCCTGCTCCTTCCCTCGTCCCTCCCTCCACCGCCTTGCGCCCTGCCCCCCCCGACCCACTGCGCCCAGCCGCCCACGCGCCCGCCGCCTCCCTCCCCTTCCTCCCCTCGAGCCCGCGACCTCCTCGGGAGACAGACGGCGGCGCGAGCCTCCCGCTCCTCGGCAGACGGGCTCCTCAGCAGACAGACGGGACGGCGGCTAGCCTCGTCAGACCAGCGCTCCTCGGCAGTGGCCGAGAGCCTCCCCTGCAGCTGCTGCTCATCGGCAGCCAGTTAGTCTCTGTCCCTCCTCCCTCTCTCCCCGCTCATCCCCATGCCCCCACAGGCGGCGACCTAGGGTTAGGAGCAGGAGCTTGCCTCCGCCGCCCGTCGTGTCGCCCTTTGCTGCTTCTTGATCGGTTTTATTAGTTGGGGAATGCGCGTTAGGTTCTAGTTTGTCGATTAAATTCAGTCACCATTCTGAATTTTGTGATACTCTACAAACTGCTTCAAAATTAGTCCACACAAACAAGTGCATTTTAATTGTAAAATGGCAAAAGATTATGACATGACAAATGCCTAACATGTTGATAAACTATCGATTGTAGTGCTCAAATAGACAAATGAGTTGTAAATGCCTAACATGTTGATAAACATGTTCGATAAATACCTAACATGACAAATGCCTACAAATGCCTAACATTTTAATTGTAAATGCCTATTGCAGATCTTGTGAAATTGTAGTGCTCAAGCTATCGATTTAAGAATCAGCTAGCAGATTTTAGTTAGGCATGTGGCAGGAGAGTGCACATTGATTAGTGTTTAGCATGGAAATGGTGGTCTCAAGCTGGAAGTTGCCACTTGCTACATACACTGTGTTTGATTATTGCCAACGTTCCTTACTTTGATGATTGAGAGCTAAACTCTATCACTGTGTTGCAAGGTTACCGTGTCGAACTTGTAGTCTTACGAATACCTACAATACCTAGGCTGTTGTTGTTAATTCACTTATATTTTGTTCGATAGCTACCTGCATTTGTTGGGACCTAAGCTCCATTTGCATTCAGGGTCATATTTTTGCTGAACACTTGATTTGTGTTTCCCTTGGTCCATAAAAGGTTTTGTTGAATTCTTGTGCCATGAACATAGCAGATCCACCATGGAACTCATTCATATATCTGCTGTGTGTTATTATTAAATCAGTTTTTGTTACGAAAAAAGCTGTGAGTTTTGAGGTGAAGTAGCACGGAACAAAAGTTTGATGTGTTCAAGTTGAATGACACCATCTCCATGTGTATGCGATGGCTGGATGACTAAACTAGCTCATGCTCAAGTTGAATGACACCATCTCCATGTGTATATGATATTGATATGAAAGATGGTGCAAATACAAATCTCCCAATTAGGGAGTTTTTGAGCTCTTTCTTTTCATTTCCTACTATCCTTATCCTAATTATCTTAAATTGTTATGATGTGTGTAACAGGATTATATCTTGGATTTGCTAGTGGACTTTGGGAGTTTCTTAGCCAGCTTGGTGACTCCATATTTTCACTATTTCAGCAAGTCTTTTGTAAGCATTAAACTTTCAGCACTACATTTTTATCTTATGTGTACATCTGTTTGCTTCCTAAAATAGGAATGGGCCTCCTTTCCTATATATGTATGATGATCCTCCTTTCCTACAGTAGTATAGTATAGCACTTGCAGTAGTATGGCACTTGCGATAGTGGTGCCTCATGAAGATACAATTCAGATTTGAATTGTTTCAAAAATTGGTATGACCAAAGATGCTATTGTATATAAATGGGCTCTTTGTAGAACTGTTCTTCATCTTTCTGATGCTGTTGTATAGAAATATGCTGAATTTTACTGCTCTGATTGTTGCTCAAAGAAATTTAGCAAAAAATGGGGTCTGGGAGGCGCTTGCTGCTGCTTGAGGCCCTTGAGAGGCCCTTAGTGTCGTGATGATTTTGCAGGTACCCGAGAGGCCCTTGAGTTTGCGGAATGTCGATTAACTTCCGTTCCGGCAAATTGGGGCACTCCATATGTCCTATTTTCAGCAAAGGTCATGCTGAAATTTTCCGTGAATTTTAGCATGACTTTGCTAAAATCGGACATATAGATTACTTGCTACTAATGCATGGGCCGGGTATCTTAGTACTAATTAAGTAGGATCAACTGCCCTTTATTCTTGCTGCATTAAACCATAGGTGGCAATA
Organism: Aegilops longissima; assembly: GCA_021605205.1. Lineage (NCBI taxonomy): Eukaryota > Viridiplantae > Streptophyta > Magnoliopsida > Poales > Poaceae > Aegilops > Aegilops longissima. The sequence continues at coordinate 629,070,761 of CM038678.1, forward strand.
GAGCCAAGTGATTAGGCCCAACTTAGAATTCTCCTCGGCATCGATAAACCCTAGATGATAAACCCAACATATGTGGCAATAGAGCCAAGTGATTAGTGCCAAGTGATTAGAGCCCAACCTAGGGTGCCTCGGCATCGATAAACCCTAAATGATGAAAACTTAACTTAGCATTTAGGGTGCCTCGGCGTCGACAAACCTAAATGATGAAACCTTGGCTTTTAGGGTGCCTCGGTGTCGATGAGAATCTAAATGATGTGCGCTTAGGCTTTTAGGGTGCCTCGGCGTCGACAAACCCTAAATGATAAAAGCTTAGCTTTTAGGATGCCTCGGTGTCGACAAACCCTAAATGATGAGACCATGATCTTGTTCCTTGACAATAACCAACTTTTGACCAAACTGTTTTCCTATTTAGAAGCGAAACATGGCCAACAACGATGAGGCCGGTGGTTGGTGACAAGCAATTCAGGAGCTGTCCCGGGAGATGGAGGAACAACCTCACCGCTATGAGGGCCTTGCGGAAGACACCGATCCTGACTACACAACCCCTAGTGGCGTCGGGATGACACCAGCGATGGTGCCGCCGAGGATGCCACCACGATGATGGCGGCGCACACATAGATGGCAGCCAACCGAAGAAGCAAAGGAAGGACCGGCGCCAGATGCGCTTAGCACCCTCAAGGAGAATTTACTCAAGTGGACTCCGGCGGGCATCCAGCGGAGCCCAAACATATAGTCAAGGGTACTCGCTTCAGCTCGGGTGCATTCTCCGAACCATCTCGATCAACACCGAGAACCTTAGGCATAAGGACCGAGGAATTTGCAACCTCCTCTTCCGAAGCTGCATGAGCGATACAAGTTCCCGCGATTTTGAAAACACCGCCTCTCGGGAATAAAGTGAGCAGTGCCGCCCTCACGAGGATGAGCACGCCCTGTCTACTTGGAGAAGCGCGGTGAAGAATGATTGATAAAGGTGATAGTTATGAGAAGATCAAAGGCGAAATATTCTTGATCAGCGAAGATGACTACAAGGAGTTCAAGATCAAGTCGAGAGCAAGCGCAACCTCGAATCAAGTCGGTGGGGAAAGAAATGCGGGAGTTGAACTTAGGGAACACAAACTCGGTCCATGATTCTGAGTGGCGGAGCCTATATGGGACAAGGAGGGCCGCGGGCGTGCCGAGCAAGGCCTACCGCCCGCTTGAAAATACAGCGGTGACAAGCGGACCAGGAACTTTGTCGGGGCCGGTACAAGGAGGACCCGATAACAAAGGAGCTTACCACGGATCCAAAGACCAGGCGCTTGAGCTTGTTACGGTAAGAATACACCCCGCGTAATTAGCTCCATATGGTTGCACTCTAATTAATCCCCAATATTTCTAAATGGTTCACGTTCCTTCGTAGGAAATTGAAAGCGATGGCGGGGGGTCATCTCGAGCTCCCTTTCGACACCCCTTTAAATAGAGGCGTTGAACGTAATGAAAAACAAGGATAAGCTCACTAAGCCGGCGTCGGCTGGTCGTGTGGCGGCAAAGGCTTGTCCACAAAATGGGGTCATACTATACCCTGGTGTGCGGAAGGAGAAAAAGACCAGCTCGGAAAGCCAGGGCGAGGTTGAAGCACTCAAGGCACAAGTGGCGCGGATTCGGAGCTTGTCCAAAGCAAGTGGAACAACAAGCTGGGAACAAAGCTCAACGCCATGGTGCCTACGTTGATTCATGGGCGGCGGCGTGGATTGCGGCGGCCAATAGGGGCCTCCCGGTTCCCGGCTTCACGGCCAACAACTTCGCTGGCCTTGAGCAACACCATTGGTGTCTCCGGCGGCGCCATTGGTGTCTCCGGCGGAGGCGGTATTCGTGTCTCCGGCGCTGGCACGGGCATTGGAGCTTAATGCACCGGGTGTCGCCGGCGGCACCTCGCCGACAAGCGCCCCTCCGTCGATTGCCGCCCGCCGTTGGCGGTGCCTCGACGTGCTTGAGCTCGGCGGCATCCGGTAACTAAGCCTCTCGGCCGATGACTTCATCTCCTTGCCTTTGGTAGGCATCCTGGCGCCCTACATGTTTTCGCGGCGCCGCCGGCGTTCCTTGCACTCTGCTGCTCTTCGTGGGTGGCGAGTTGGTCGATGTCGCCAAGGCAGAATCGTTCAACGAACAACCGCATGTTCCACGGTAATCGATGGCACCCACAGTGTATAGGGTTGAAGTGGTTGGTGCTGCCGAGCTGCGACGAGCTGTTACCTCGATTCGACCAGCTGGGGCGAGGAAGAAGATGAGATGACCCTCGGCGCCTCGTAAGCTGGCCCTGCTTTGGCGAAGAGCGGATTCGTTTGGGGCGGGGACACCACCCCACAGACAAGACCGCCCGGTCGTGCGGCGCCAAGCCATGGCAAAACGCCCATAGCGCTACGGACCTGCGGACATCCCTATGGCACATCCGGACAACCCTATGGAGCAGGATCCGGACAGCCCTATGGCACGAGGATCCGGACGGCGGCGACAACGGCGGTACATTTACCAAAGTTGATAAGTACTTTGCGAACATGGAGTGCGCTGACGAGTTCTGCGGGCCTCTTTCTCAAGAACCCAACCAAGGCGACCGCGATCTAGCTGGTACAGCGGAGAAATCAATTACAGCGAGCGTCATCGGCGTTCAGTTCTCGGGACCGCCTCCAGCTCCGCCTTCACCGAGCCTCGAGATAGCTGAGGTGCGAAATATTATCAGCTAACACGCTCAAGAAGGCGGTGCATGAGCAGAACTTCGGTCCCATTACAGGAGATCAAGAAGAAGGGGCGGAAGCGAAAAGACTAACAAGAGGCGCCGGTGCGAGCCAGCCCGGCACCAAGTTCGATCCGTGCTCGGGGCGGGCCACCTTCACCTAAGGATATCTCGAGGAGGTGCATGTGGCGGGTAGAGGCGATGCTACCGCCAAATATGCTGAATGCTGCAACGGTGCTATCGCGATCGCGACAGTGTTCTTTCTTTGGAAGCGGCGTCGAGAGAGAATGATGTGGCATACCGGTTTTCGTGGCCAAGGTGCGGAGGGCAAGGGCTTTGTGGATGGCGACATCGAAGTGCGATCGTCCTGCGGTTTGATGACATCTTTGCTATGTTTAACCTTCATCCGCTGCACTACACCTTCGTTCGGCTGTTTTATTTGAGTATGGAGATGCGGATCATTAGAGACAAGACCGGGACATCGTGATAGTCGACCCCTTCTACATGCGTGCCAAGCACTTGAGCAGCGCGGGGGACCGCCAAGTTGCAAGTTCACACCTCGAAGGCGTCATTACAGCAAACCGGATAAGGATAACTTCCTTGTGGCTTACTTTCCGAGTAAGTCATCCCTTAACCGCCCGTAACATATGATTTCTTAGATTTGATCGTTCTTTTTTCTAACATTTAGTGTTACGTGCGGTGACACATTGCACCTCATCCTCTTAAGCCGAAATATTCCATGGCCACGTATTTCGACCGAACCGTAACTCCAAGATAGACTACACAAATGTCAAGAAAGTTCTTGATGATGTTCTCCCAGCTCGCCAAATCTGGAAGCACCTTCACGGGGCAGTTAAGTAAATCGGCAAGCACACCTTCTCACACAATATGAAGTTCTGCTGCGTCAAGCAGCCGCTGTGATCGAAGGATGCCTACTCGCCCTCCATCACATGCGAGGCGATCGTGAAGGACCATCATCACCTTACGCTGCGGATAGTCTCAAAGATTGGGCGCGAGGTTGTCGGCAACCGGGCGCGGACCTCGGACAAAATTCTTCGCATCCGATCGGAGTTTGCGGACATCATCCATCAAGATGTCCTTCATACCTCGGGGCAGTTCTTCCTCGAGATATCAACCGTCCAACGGTGAGATAGATGAAAGCGCTACAAATGCGGGGTGACAACAACCGCGATTTCATGACCATCACGACGAGATGGCGGCTTCATCCGCGCTCTGTCCGATGAGTCGAGTCGAAAGTAGTGATGTGTAGTTACGAAACATTGATTGGCTCATGTTGTAATTAAACTTTAATGAATTAGTATGTCTCTTTGGTTTGGACAGTCGTTCAACTTAGATGTGTCGATGCTATTTATTAGTAGGACCATGAATCGTGCTATTAATGTCTTGCTTTTCTCTTCGATCCTTTTGTTGCATACTTACATATTGCTTATGTATTATGCATTGTTTGGCTTGTGCATAGAGATGCCGTCGTATGTAGTGTACAAGGTAAGGTTCCCGAGTCTCTGACGGTTGGAGGAATGTCGGAGACAGGTTCACCGTTTAGCGATATGATTACAAAGGTACACCACTAGGCGGAGGCGAATCTAGATCGCCCGCTATCTAGCGGGAGAGAGGAGGGCGTTGGAGGAACGGATGAAGACCAGTTTGATCGCGATGATGCTCATCGTGATGACCGCAACTCTCTTCTATGTGATGGTAGTTTAGATGATCGATATCGACTTGTAATGTGAAGACAAACTCGATACTCATGGTCTTGAGACTTGTAATGTTTTATCTTTGTTCGGTCTTTTGAATTCAGGAGACTAATATGATGAATTGTATTAGGAGACTAATCTTCTATTGTATTCGATGAATCTGCTTTGTTGTTGTGTGCTGCTGTCTATATTTTGTCCAATAATATATTTTGTAACCTGTGCAAAAATCAGAAAAGTAAAAAAACTAAATATTCATACTAATGGCGCATCACCTCCGAGTGCGCCATTAGTATCTCAAAGATACTAATGGCGCATCACAACAGTGCGCCATTAGTATGACAAAACTTTATAGTTCGTATGGCCCCAGGAGTAGTACTAATGGCGCATGGCGTTACATACTAATGGCTCACTGGGTGGTGCGCCATTAGTATACCGAGATACTAATGGCGCACTAGTGGTGCGCCATTAGTAAAAATACTAGTGGCATGATACTAATGGCGCACGGTAGTGCGCCATTAGTAAACAAACAGTGCGCCATTAGTAGGCCTTTCTAGTAGTGACCCATGGGCGTAGAACTTCCAGGTCAAAGAGATCAGAGCCTAATGCAGCCAACTATCGATAAAGAAGTCTTGAGCATTGAAGATGATGCCATTAAAGATATAAAAACCAAAATCTTCATTGCTCCTTCAAGTTTTCTTTCTTTGAAGAATGTCCTTTGACAGGCCATAGAGTTTGCACGATGATGTGATAAATGGTGCGAGGCAGATACTCTAGGTCTTGACAAAGAACTCCTTTGGGTAATCAGCGTCATGTGGCAAAGGCTTCATCATGCTCAACATTTGGCTCATGTTGGGCTCACGGCTTATGGAAGATACTCTCCAAAGCATTGCGGTGAAAGGCGACAACCAGGTTCATATGATTCACAGGAGTGGGCAGGCACTGTAAGCTCAATGATGTCAAAAGCTTTAGCTTCATGATGGACATTGTCTATCATCCACTCAAGGACAAGTCTTGAATCCTGTTGTATCCGCTAATGTGGAGGTAGCATAAAATTGAAGCGAAGTTCTTCATTCCAATGCTCCTTACGGTCGAGAAAGTTTAGCAAGCCAGCATCACGGGCGGTCAAGGGCTTCTTCAAGGCAAGAAATCCAGCAATGGCCCATGATCCAAGACACATATGAGGAAGATCGCCCTTGATCATAGAGAACACATGAGTAGTAGCTCTTGCGCTTTGATAGCTCAAGCTGATCGGATGAAATCCTTGGCCTTGAATAGGGTTCTTGGCACTATCAAAAGAAAGTGTTGTGTGCTTTGAAGCCATTTGCATTGGCGGACCACGGTGAAGTGGCGATACACAGAAACATGGGCAGTCTAGGCTTTGGCTTACGGACACATGGCTTTGTGATCGACATGATAATCAAATTGCAGACCAACGGCGGTGGAGGAACGAGAATAGGCCATCGGCGGTGACCGGTGACCATAGTTATATGCTTGCTCAATAGTATGTGGCCTTGGGCGATGCAGGAGCGATCCGCGATGGCGATGGATTTAGGTCCCTATCACCCGGGCACCACATTGACTTAAGCCATTAGCTTCAGCCATGACAAGCGTCATTGGATTGATGTTGGTGTTGATGGGCGCCTCGGTGTTGTTAACCTCCGCCGGAGCTGGAGGGTCGGACCGTTCTCCTCGAGAACAACTTGGTTGGTAGGGGTGTAGCAACGTGCTTCTTCTTCTCTTGGTTCTTCTTGGTCATCCGGTGATGCAGCGGAATATCTTCACCGCTTTGGCGGACTAATTGTTATTCCGCAGTTGGAGAGGCTTGGGAAACACTTGGCGTGAAACAGATTGGCGCTCATCTCATACGGAACACTTGATAGATTGACTTGTGGCCTTGGTCGCTGCGAAGCTTCGGCTTGGCGGCGGCTTGTGGAGATGGGTTGGTTGGGCCACAAAGTCTTCATCTTGAATCACCGGAGTGGTGACCTGAGTTGGGGAATGTGAGTGTTTACGCTTGTGGGGAGAGTCTTGAGGGTGATCAGCCCATGAGTCATCTGGCGATTGGCGTCAAGGGGCGACCAATCTTGATGAGTTTGCTGTTTGTAGAGCAGGCGATGATACCACGTTGTGTTCGATCGAGGAAGGACTTCATCATCTTCAACATTGTCATGATGACCAATGTCTTCAACTACTGATGGGGTCAGCCAGTTGGAATGTCTTGACGAGGAGCCTCTATGGAAGCAGGCTCATGAACTATCATACGACGTTCTTGGTGTGCAGATTCAGGACGAGCAATAGAAATTGGCTCGACTATAAGGGGCTCTATGGGAGCAGCCCAATCTCTCTTCTTGGTCTTGCGCTTCTTCGTGGGTGGAGCATCATCAGTGGTGTTCTTGGTCTTGCGCTTTCTGGCCTTGGCTTCAGCTGCCCTTGTCTTCTGAAGCTCCGAAGCCACTGTGGGGACCTTAGGCTTCACGCCTGTCATACTAGCGGGGAAGACAATGCGTGGTTCTTCCCGCCTGGATGGTTCAGTTTGGTCCTGATGGCTTCTTCTTACGCTTGGCAGCCATCTTAGGAGTCGATGCGGGATGCCCAAGTGCCTTGCGCTTCTCAGCTTCATTGTACGCTTGGACACACTTGGCGGCAAGAATCTTCATGCACTCACGAGAACCTTTGGCTTCATCATGTTTCTTGTGAAACGCTTCCTTGAGCTCATGCAGCATGACCTTGAAGTTCTGAACATCTGCAACGCTGAGCTTGGCCACATGCTTCTTGAGTGAGCCTTCTCATGTCGATCTTATGCTTCAGCTCAACAATTTTTGAGCAAGAGCCAGCTCGGGAGCAATGGCTCAATGGAAGGAGGCAACAGGCCAATAGGAAGTTGCGGATCGTCAAAGCTGAGATTGGGGTGTCAAACCATTCATCAATGAAGTTGTTCAATACTTCCACGTCAAGAGAGGCAAATCATTGAATATTTCCGCCTCTTGCTTGCTCTTTATCAAGCTGCTCAAGGCGTCATCAACCAAGATCGTGCGTCCTTGGCAGATCAATGGCATCATTCTCGTTCCTCGGAACAGCAGCGAGGGGTTAGAGCTGGGCGATGGTGTGCATAGGCTTCTTTTCTTCTTGAGACTTGGAGATCGTGAGAGATCTTGGGCACACTTAGTGCAGGAGGAAGCGATGGCAGGCTTCACTCGTGAAGCTTTTGGTGCAGGGGAAGGCTTCGAAGCTTTAGGTTTCTTCAGTTTCTTAGGCTTCGGAGGTGCAGGCGCTTCATCAGAATCAGCGCCGTCTGCAGGCTAATCCACGACTGTCCCTTGAACCAGAATATGAGTGATGAGACCTTCTAGGTTGTAGAAGGGCCCAACAAGGTTGGGTTCAGCTTCGTGTGTGCCATCAGCATGAGGAGCAGAGGGGCCTGGATTGAAGTCTAATCCCCGCGACTTGTTGTTTTCTTTGGCCAAGTTATTGGCAAACTGGAAGTTGCGCTTGAACAAATTGTCATCACGACACCATAGCAATGAAGATGGGTCGGCATCTGCAGGCTGTGGTCCACGGACCATGCAAGGGTAGAAACCTTGTTCAATGGCTTCAACTTTGGACCTGGGTGGAAGATTTTTGTACAAGATGTCTCCCCAGGGTCTCTTGATGGCATTCTTTTCAGCATATTCCTGGGTCACGAACCTGTACGTGAACTATTGTTCTGCCCAATATCTTCGAATCCATTGGATTCGTGTCTTGAACTGACCATAGCTCTCTTCGGGATCAATTTTGTATAGTTCATATAGATCTTCGGGCAGATCCATTGATGTACCCCCACGACACTGTCTACCACCCTTCCTTGCTGATTTCTCTGTAGCCATGAAGTTTAGATTGAAAGGCTTTAACAACATCAAAGGCTTCGTCTGCTGGTCGAGATAGGAGCAGGCTTGGGAGAGTTGATGTGATCTTGTAAAATTACGCAAATGAATGGAGACTATGAGAACCAAGGAATTCTCCCACGGACATGTACTGTGACAACATTAGAGATGCGAGGGAAGGGAAGTGGTCATATGCATTCTCGGAAGATTTTGAAGATAAATCAGTTTAGAAGACATTGACCTCATAAGCGCGAAGACATTCACTTATATGTTGAGAGTTGGTTCCAGATTTATCGAATCCAGAATAAGTACAAGTGAGGAATCTAACTATGTGTGAAGCATAAGTGAATATACTAGGCATTGTATGAGATCAGACAGGATAGATCCAACTTTGTGGGCGAAACCACTTATGGTAAGAAGGATGAATCTATAGGATAAAAATATGGTAAAGAGAGTTTTAATTTACCACGACGAAGAACTGCTAGGCGGAGTAGAACATGAGGCCGAGCAGTTCGATCTTCAAATGCCCTAACTTGGCGACGGAGGACACCTCTGGCGGCGTGAAAGGCGATGTCCGCGGCCGGCGTGAAGACGGTGTCGGAGAGGTCGCGGCAGCTAAGCGCTTCGTCATCGGCGTCGTCGAGAGCTAGAGGTGGCGCTAGGTTTGTCGAGGTGGAGAGGTGGAAGAAGGATTTTTGACCGCGATTGGATGAGTATATATAGGGAAAGCGGCGGCACAGGCGCAATTCGCGAGGTGCCTGGCAGTTCATCCCGAGGGACACGTGGCGAACATGCAACACATTGGGAGTTGTCCCATGTTCCCACGCCCGCCTGGACTGTCGGATGGTCGTTCCAGCTTCTCCGTGTTTCAGGCAATAAGAATAGAGCATTTAAAACAGATTTAATGTTGTCTCTGTATCTTCTGCTGACAAGGACGTAGAGAAGACATTCGACAGTTTCAGTAGAATGCATATGATTTGGATAGATAGAGATTAAGGTAGAAAGCATAGAGAGTTGGGGTCGATCACATTCACTTAGTTCAAAAGTTTCAAGCGAGAAGACATAGCTATAAGTGAATGCTGTAGAGGACAAAACACTAATATGTATATATCAGAATGCAACCAAATCAACATCGTGAAGATAATCATGAAGACAAGTTGAAATTGAAGACAAACCAAATGTGAAGTCATAGCAAATGTAACACCAAGAGAAAAAACACTTCAAATAGAAGAATTTGGTGGTGGCGTTACCCACTGAGGGAGTCCTGGATTAGGGGGTGTCCGGATAGCCGAACTATCACCGTTGGCCGGACTCCTGGACTATGAAGATACAAGATTGAAGACTTCGTCCCGTGTCAGGATGGGACTTTCCTTGGCGTGGAAGGCAAGCTTGGCGATCTGAGATATAGATCTCCTACGATTGTAACCGACTCTGTGTAACCCTAACTCTATCCGGTGTCTATATAAACCGGAGGGTTTTAGTCCGTGGGGCGAACAACAATCATACCATAGGCTAGCTTCTAGGGTTTAGCCTCTCACGATCTCGTGGTAGATATACTCTTGTACTACCCATATCATCAATATTAATCAAGCAGGGTAAGTATTACCTCCATCAAGAGGGCCCGAACCTGGGTAAAAACATCGTGTCCCTTGTCTCCTGTTACCATCCTCCTAGGCGCACAGTTCGGGACCCCCCTACCGAGATCCGCGGTTTGACACCGACATTGGTGCTTTCATTGAGAGTTCCTCATGCGATCGCCATCGGAAGGATGCCTCATCCGTCTTTAAAAGGCGATACTATCGCCAAAGGGCCTTGGCCTTGGCGAACTCTTGGATAGGTGGTTTTCTTATGACCGCTAGTTCGACCACCGGCGCCGATGATGACTTCTTGGGTCGCCGAAACCAATCTTCATGTTAACTTCGGAACTTCGCCGAGCAGTTAGATCGTGAGAGCTCTCCTCCATAAGCGAGCTCTTGGATCGCATCGCCATCACAGGAGTCACCACAGGACTACGACTAGATCAGACCTAAAACCGACGAGAGATCAACTCTCCCGAGCTACCCATCATGTTCTTTGTGGCGGAGGAGCAATCTGGCGATTCTTACATTATCTTAAGGACTAGCTACGTCCGGTTCGATCCCTCCATGCGGTTCCGCAGGAGGGCGAATGCGATCAAGCCACGAACTTAAAGTCGGTGGCGGGTTGGATTCATTGGATAGCATTCAAAATCAAACTTCCAAGTTCGAAACTTCGGCCCCGAGTCTTAAATTAGACGGGGTTCGGATCTAGTTCCACCATACCCAAACATTTGCGATCTATCCCGAATTCGGCAAGAGCCCGCTGAAGCGAGTACATCATTCTTGGGCGATTCCTCCTGGTTATGGACAGGATAAAGGACTGCCGAAGAGGGCGCAATCTCACTTTTCTGCAATAATTGCGCGGACAAGGAATCCTAAGCGCCATAAGTCGTCGCGAAATTACGCTTTGCTGACTTGGTGACCATAGTACAAAAATCTTGTGCGATGGAAGTGCTTGGAAAACCGAAAGTAAATTTTGGGATAATCGGCCCCGAATACAGCCCTAGTCCGAAATAAAGGTGCATCATCACCAAGCACACAGGTTAAACATCAAAAACAAAAACCCCTAAAGGAGCGCGAAACCGTCTTGGAGGGTTGACTAAGCGGACCTGCAAAATTCATAGCCGCGGCGCCACTCCAACTCATAGCCTTGAGCATGTTGGATACTACGGCGGTGGCCAAAAGTGGCGAAAAGCTTATAGCCTCAAAATCCCAGCCCAGCAACACCGATGCAGGTATTAACGGTCTTTGAGACTTTCGCATCAAATAACATGCGAAGCGAACACTCCATAACCTTGCGAAGTCTACCAAGTAGCAACAATAAATCCATGGGTAACCACGGCTACTACCTTCAATGCGGTGTGAACCCAAATTCCGTACAGCCCGAGCACCAGCCGCATTGGTCCTCGGTCCAATAGTGGGCCAATTTCACCTTACTAAGGTACTCATGGATGGTGGCAGCGGACTAAACCTCATCTCTGAGAAACCCTCGAAAAATGGAAATAGGCGGAACCGCATTGGCGAAGCAGCACAACCTTTAGAGGAATAATCCCTAGCCGGGAAGCATGCTTTGCCTGAGGAAAAATCACGCTGGGCGTAGTGTTGGCTTGCGGACAATTACGAGTCGAGGAGGTTACATTCAAGTGGCCCGTTCAGCGCGGATATCACACTTTATTAGGGCAAGAGGCATTCACAATTTTCAAGCTATACCCCATTATGGGTACATGAAGCTTAAAATGCCGGACCTAACGGAATCATCACTCTCGCTAGTGATCCAAACATAGCACTCACGCGAAAACAAGACAGCCGCACTAGCCCTCGAGGCACTATCCGAAGCCTTAGCGGCGAGGAACTCAACTGCGATGAGCTCCATGGTGAACAGGGACGATGTGATACTTGATGAAAGATCCAAGTCCACCTCTTTTAAACCAGCGGATGAAATAGTCAAATTCAAGTCCACCAGCGGACCACCGCAAAGGCGGCCTCCATTGGGGCACAATTAAACCCGATGTAGGCGCCGCACTACGAGAATTTCTCTGAGAAAACGGGACATTTTGCACAGCACCCTTACGACATGCCGAGAATTCCCACGTCGACTAGCGAGCACAGCTGAATACCTAAAAGTTCAAGCCGATCAAGCAGGCTCTTTGGTGCTTTTCGAACCCAAGAGGCAGGCCATGGGAGAGGATCTAGCCAAACTTACGGAAGCAGTTCATCGGAGATATAAAACATCCGGACTGGCTAGCAAATCTGGTGATGGTACCAAGAAGGATAAATCCTGGCACCTATGTGTTGATTTCAAAGACCTTAATAAGGCTTGCCCAAGGATCCCTTCCCCTCCCTCGCATTGATCAAATTATCGGCCTACTGCGGGACACAGCTCATTGTGCTTCCTCGGCGTACTCGGCTACCACCAAATCAAGATGGCGGGCAGACCAAAACCGCATAGCGGCATTCATCACTCCATCGGCCCATTCGCTTCAACACAATGCCCTTGAGGCTCAAAAATGCGGCGCAACATATCGGCGCATGATTGAGACATGTCGGCAAACCAGATAGGCAAAACAGTGGAAGCATATGTAGATGGCGTGGTCGTCAAATCCAAGCATGTCGAAACTCTAGTAGACGACTTGAGGCTCACATTCGACAATATCCAAAAATATGACATTAAGCTCAATCTGGAAAAATCGTCTTGGCGTTCCGGCGGAAAGCTCTTAGGCTTCATTGTGTCCGGTAGAGAATTGAAGCAAACCCAGCCAAGATCGACTCTGTCACAATTGGATATTCAAAGACCTCAAACAAATACAAAAATTATTTGGATGCGTGGCGGTGGCAAACGCTTTATTTCCGTTTGGGAGAAAAGGCGTACCCTTTATCGCCTCCTCAGGCGCACCGAACACTTCAGTGGGCGGATGCATACATGGCGGACTCGAAGAAATAAAAGCCATATTGGCAACAAATCCGGTCGTTAGCGCCCAACATGGGCGAACCAATGCTATTATATATCGCAACACATCAAGTTGTCGGTGCGATGCTCGTCGTCGAGCGAAAGCAGACGGACGAGGTTCCCTCTTCAAAACCAATTTACTATGTGTCCTTGTCCTAACTCCATGCAAGTCCGGGTACCCACATTATCAAAAGATAGCATCTGGCAGTGTTCATGGCATCCGGAAGCTGCGACACTACTTTCAAGAGTGTTCGATACGGTAGCCTCGAAGTACCTCTTGGCGACATTATTAACAACATGACGTGTGGGCGGATTGCTAAATGGGCCATAGAGCTCCTTCCATTGACATAACCTATAAGCCACGACGAGCTATTAAATCGCGAGTTTTGGCCGACTTCGTGGCGAATGGACTGGCGAACTCCCTAAAATC